>JAOXJP010000008.1:6128518-6155720 GCA_025762735.1 Platanus orientalis | reverse complement strand
TAACTCTCCTTCTTTTCATAGTGTCCACTAACTCTATACTCTTACCTGTTAAGGTTCCTATGTTCCAAGTTGCTAAAAGAATCCTACTCTCTTGGACTAACTACGTTACCCACACTCATCCATGGTGTGGGAACCCTTGCATATTTTTCATTGCATCCGGGTGCTGATGCAACGCCACTTGCCAATTTTTCACCACATTTGGGGAATGGGGCGCCTCTCGCCAAATTTTTGCCACATCCGGGGAATGAGGCGCGTCACTTAAAGGGTATGCTCTAGTATTAGATCAAAATAATGTATTTTCAGGATTCATGTTAAATGGTTTGAGTGGTTTTTGAAGGCCGGTTCTTAACCAGATGCTAACCCTCCTCTTTTATCCGGGCTTGGGACCGAGCAATGTCTTTTATTTTATTTTATGAATAACTGATTTTATTAAAAGTAGAATATAAAATACATATATTACAACAATATAATGTTGAAGACCCACTCTAGGAATCATAAAATAAAGTACAAGCGTGAAGACAAGAAGGCCAATCCTTAATAAGATCATTAAGTGAGAAATGATGGACTTCCTTTAAAGCTGATGCCCATGAAGCTATGTCGAAAGCGATAGATTTGGTCACCTCTAATAAGTGGTTGGAATTTCCTTTGAAGATTCTTCTAGTTTGTTCCTTCCAAATGCCCCAGCAAACCCCATGTAGAATGGCCACCAAGAATATGTTTCCGTAGGGATCTAGAAAGCATCCATTCCATTGGCGAATAAGATCAAATAGACTCTTAGGCATGATCCATTGGATGTTTAGACGAAGAATGAAGTAGTGCCAAACAACTCTAGAAAAACTACAATTAAGCATAGCCTGGTCACCTGATTCCTCATCTTCCAAAAAGAAGGCTGCATATTGATGCGGAACACGATGCGGAGCAACAGGTAGCAACTTCAAATAAAATAATTATAATCCAGAAGTATAAATCTGGAAAATTTGACCTAGGGCCAGTGGGAATTCTATAATTTTTCTAGAAAAGTGGAAAATTACCAAAATACCCCTGAAATGCATCAGAAAATTCCGGGGTTATGAGATCATTCCGTGCAGACCTTTATGGACCCCTCATAAAAAATTCATGGGATTTGGAGCAGTTTAGCTATTTATTAAAAAAAAAAAAAAAAAACTCAATTTAGTTATGCCTGAAATTTATAGAAACCTAAGAAAATCAAGTACTTTGATTCAATGCCTCAAGCTTTCAAAAACATGATCTTACCTCTTATAGTACACCCCAATGCCTCTTAAAAAGTCTTGAAACAAGCCCCAACACTCTCCTCAAAGTGTAGATAAAATTCAACAAAATATGCCTAGACTAAGAGTGCTGCCTGGTACTGCTCCAACCTGCCCCTATTTTATAGGGGTTGGTTTAATGAAGGAAAGGACACTTCAGGATGGGTTGCTTAAGGGTCCTAGATGCCCTCACAAGAGAACTCAATCAACAGTTGGATGGTTGATGTTTGGTGTTCAATCTACTCAATCAAGGTTAGCCCAAAACCTGCAGAAAATCTGTGAAGAAAGGGAAAACGAGAAGAAAGAACAATAGCAAATTAATGGGGAAGAGGAAAATAGATAGACATGAAGAAACAATAACGGAGGATGAAGATCGAAGAAGGAGAGAGATTACTCGTGGGTTTCAACACTTCATTTCTATTCACGTCCAAAACTGCCTCAGGTCGCTACATCATTAGGGTTATAAACCCTTTTAAATTTTTTGAAACAAAGTACCTAAACTACCCCCTATTTGAGTCAAACGACCAACACTAAATCCCTCTTATTTTGCATAAAAAAATAACGTAAATTACTAAAATAACCCTAAACACTCTAATCATTAACCCAATACCCTATGACTGTAAAAAAGCCTTATTACATTGTTAAATTTGAAAATAAAAGACCCTAAAACTTCTAATCACCATGGACATCTGTCCCCATTCTTTTTCCCTTGGTGAAATTTATCTAGGCTTCCAAATAGGGTTGGCCTTCTCCAAGTAATGAAAAGCTGCTGTATCACATATGTGACGAGAGAGTATCATATAAAGCCATCTTCTTTGAAGCATATCCATAGCATTCATCCGATTAAGAGAAGAAATCCATAAGAAAGTTTTGATATGAGGAAGAGACAACCCATTCCATACTTATTTTTAATAGGATAAGTAAGAGAATGACTAGAACAAAAAGAATGAAAGAAGGATTTTGTGGTGAAAGAGCCTGAAGGTTCAAGGGACCAAGAATATCTATCAGGAGAATCAACTGAAATTTTCACATTGTTAAGGAGTGATAAGAGGGAACCTACAATACTAATTTCAAACTCTCGAAGTTCCCTAGTGAAAAGAGGTTCCAAGAGATATCAATTGGTGGGTGGGAAAGGATTTCTGAAACCAAGGAGTCCTTTTGAGTGGAGAGATGGAAAAGTCTTGGATAGGGAGAAGCAGGAGAAGTTTCTCCCCTCCTAGAGTCTTTCTAAAACCTGATTCTAAGGTATTGCCAAGCACCAAATATGAGGGAGAACAAAAGACCGCTTTATAACAACGTGCTTTCATAACAAAGAGGAATTTGGAGGGTTGAAGGGTTAAAACTCAGAATAGTTTGGTTCAAGCCATATTTGCAAGATAAGAAAGATTGCCAGCGGCTCCCTCCTTCAGAGACAAAACCTCCAAGTCCATTAGCCAAGAAGAGCTTTATTTTTTTAAACAAGGCTTCTAATTTCCAAACCACCTGGTGCCTTGGGTAAACATACCTCATCCCACTTAACCAAATGATATTATGTTCTTGGAGAGATGGGTCTATATGATCACTTCGTCTAGTCCCATATTTCCATCTTTTATATAATTATATTTCTCCATTCTCACAAGACACCCAAGAGAAAGACCCAAGCTTTGACGCTGTACTTGTGCAGAATTTTCTTGACTACTTATATTCTGATGAGATTTAGAATAATAATAATAAAAAAAACCAGTTTGATTTCATTGACTCCCAACTGTCTTGGAAACTGTGGTTAAAATATAAATTTAACTTGTTAAATTGGGTTATTTATATGAATCCTTCAGTCATTAGATTTTCATGTCATAACTCCTAACCTGTGTTATTGTTGTTGTAGGTCACGAGAGATGTTGCTCTTTTATCACGGTGGATGGCAATGGATCTCTACATTCGGGAAGTTGACAGCCTCAGATTTGAACTTTCCATTAATGGGTGCAACGAGAGGTTGTCGGAACTTGCACATGGGATCCTACAGAAAGGTTTGGCACATCCAAGTGTCTTTGGCATGACAAGACATGCTTATATAATATGCCCTGCATTAAGAGAGCAAACTCATGAGTCACTGACAAGAATCCACACAACATATCATAAATCATAAAGTACAATTATATGTTAAAATCAGTGAATAATAATCATACCTCATCAGATGACAGTGGTATTTGTCGGTAATTAAATGTATTATAAAAATATACATTCCAACTAGTGTCATGAGATGATTCAACAAGTGATTTGCTTTAAGTTAATGATTAACTGGTGGGGTAATGTATGAAACCCTTCCTTGGGTCTGCTTGGTTGCGTAGGTAGCACCTGGTCATGCCGAGGGTGAATAGCTAGAAAAGGTATGTACTCACCTCGCTTGATAGCCTAGCACCCTATTACCTAGGTTTGAGTTTTTGCCTGGGTACAGGTGCCACCTTGATGAGGTGGGAAAGACCTTCAAAGATACTCTAAAATCTATTTACTCTTTTCTCCAGTGTGTACTTTAATATAAACCACCTATTAGATAGTAAATTCAGAAAAAAAGAAGAATTCCTGCTATGTCCAGGTAATTTTTCTTCTACAAATAAATTTTCTTCTACTATATAAATATGCTACATCAAAATTTATATATTTGAGAAGTTGACCTGCAGAAATACAACTTGGTTGGCCTTACTACATCCAGTGAAATTTTAAGGTGATTACTCCCAAACCAATTAAAAAAAAAAAAAAAAGCTTTCCTGGTGATCACTCTTAGGGGGTTCCAATTTCTCAAGTTACTTTTTGTACTCCACCTAATCTGCATTTCATACTACATGTGTAAAACTTATATTAGCGTTAAGGTCTTCAAAACTGGTTGGTCAGGCACATGAATTCTAGAATGGCTTGTTTGAAGTTAGACCACAATTAGCCATCAAAGCTGTCTTCATATCATAAATTATATCATACAGTGCTTCCCAATTCAAAGTGAGATTTTTGGAAATCAGAAGGCTCAAGATTCTTCAAAGGCTCATTGTATTGGTTTGAAACTTAAAAATATATTGGGAGTATCTTTTGCTCTTGCATCACCATGCAAGAGAACCACCTTCAGAATCACTGCTTATAGAAACCAGTGAATACAACCAATTGGGTCTCTATTCATATTAAGTAATCATTTTTGGTTTGAGCACTGAAATATGAAAATAGGTACTAGTAAATTAAGTCCTACAGTCTTTCTACTGGATATGAGAAATATGGGCACTTAAAAGTTAAAACTATTTCCTCTGGAAGTATTTTCATAACATTCATTTACTATTTGGTATTTGATCCTTTTAACTATTCTTGTATAGCATTCTGACTCCAAATGAGAAAGGTCACATCATTAAAAATATAATCTATCTAACAATAAAGAATGATTCTACCCCTACCAGTACTGGACTTGTTGAATTGTTTAGTGAAATACCTTAATAGGGATGGTTCTAATTCCAAGCAGAGTCCAAGGCATGGTTTCATCAGTAACTCATTTTTCCCACAAGAAAACTTTAATTTTCACTACAAGATGTCAATATTGTGGGGGTTGTTATACACTTCTAATAATCTAACAAAATTTGGCATGCAAAATTGAGACGTGATTTGTTTTGTGAATAGTCCATTTGGCTTGAGATCTAGATAAAATTCCGGTTTGAATAATATGAGGCAACATTTGATCAAGATTATTGAGCACATGGAGTGAAATTTCGTTAGATTGTCTTTTGAGTCTGAAGTTCCTAGAGGTTTTGTTTTTGGTTTATCTTCGCACTGCTTTCTAAGCACGTTTAGTTGGAGTATTGGATTTGTGATAGTGCGTATGCTTTTGGGGCACACACATGTATGTTGTGATAGCACTATTCTCTTTCTGTAGATTGCTTAAAGTCTGTACACTGAGTATCTAGTGGATTATATGTAACAACCCGTCCCAACGATGGCTTGATATTGTCCGGTTCTGGGCGTCCCAACATGGGGCTACTCTCCCACCCAGTTTTTGTTCTTGGGGCATCCCAACAAGGGGCCACTCTCCCAAAAACGCGTCAAGCCAAGTTGAGGAGTGCTTACTTATAAGCACAGGATCCCTCTCAAGCTAGGTGATGTGAGATCTTACAATCCACCCCCTTAAGGCCATACATCCCTATGCACACACTGCAAAGTGGATCTGGTTCTGATACCAATTATTATGACCCAATCCAATCTTGGCTTGATATTGTTCGGTGCTGGGGATAGGTGCTGGGTATCCCAACATGGGGCTACTCTCCCAGCCCCGGTTTTGTTCTTTGGGCATCCCAACATGGGTCCACTCTTGTCAAGCCAAGTTGAGGAGTGCTTACATATGAGTACAAGATCCCTCTCAAACTAGACGATGTGGGATCTTACATTATATCTTTTGAATTCTATAGAAGTTCCAGTAAATAATGCCACAAGTTGTGGCTTAAACTTTTTAGATTTAAGAATTGTGCAAATTGCTCTGCAGAAACTGCAACAGAGGATCGACATGAGAGTTGGAATCAACCACTAAACAAAAATCATTTGAAGCAATACAGTCAACAGGCTCCACCCTTGCCAACACAACTTCCAGTTGGTGCAGATCTTCCCTCTTGCACAGGTATTCTCCTTTTGTTCTGGAGGAAGGTTTGTGGTGAACTTCAGTTATATTGAACTTTTGGTTTCAACTTTCAGCTGATACAATGAAATGGTTTGTTTGTTTGTTCAGTGTTTTCTTGTCATTTGTTTTTCTTTTGTTTTGGTTTTGTTTTTGTTTGTGGTTGTGTGTGTGTGTGTGTGTGTGTGAGAGAGAGAGAGAGAGAGAGAGAGAGAGAGAGAGTGAAGAAACTTGGAATCTAACTGTTGGTGGCATTGCATTGGTTCTATAATTAAATATCTGTGTAGCTGACAGCCTGACAACTTTTGAGTGATGAAAGGGCACAGGCTACACAAGTAGCCCAGCCAACATTTTCTTCTTATTCTCATCATTTCTATACTGCTTTCTTATTTTCTGTAACTTAAGCAGTATAGTGATGTGATAGTTAGACCTGGCATTTGAGTAAAAACTACATGACTGATTATGGATGTTAACTTCTTTATGGGCTTTACTCTTCATGTAGAATGCAATGACGGGGAATCTCAACATCCCAGACTAGAATTTCCAGGCACTGATTACATGCCGTTGAATTATCAGGTAGAACAACTTCCAGGAGAGCTTAAATTTGTGTGTGGCTTTTCTTTTAACTAATTTTGTGGTTTTAGTGTCCACTGTCACTGTTTCATGTCTGACATCTATTTATATTGTGAATAGGAGGGTCAGGGTTCTTCCAGATCAGATTCTTCATCCACTCAAAATTTGCACAAGGCATTTGGTAATGGGATTGTAGCTACTGGTAGCAATGCTGTAGCTTCTAGAAATCTTCAGTCAGGTGTATTGCCAAAGGCTGCTTCATTCAGCTCTAGTCAACTCCTTGCTCAGAGGAAAGTATTTGCAGAGTCTCAGATAGGCAGGTCCAGCTTCCAGAAGCTTCTAGAGCCAAGTCTACCTCAGCGTCCCGGAATTGCACCTTATAGAGTTGTTCTTGGAAATGTAAAAGAAAAGGTAGTAGTTTATATATATATATATATATATATATTCTGTTTGGAGTCTTTGGACTATCAAGTTAAAATTAATGTGATGGTAACCATCTCTATTTGTGTTCTTTGAGTTCAGCTTATGAAGACAAAAAGACGGTTGGAGCTTCTCCTTGAAGGTCTTCCATGTGACCATGATCCTTGGGATTACTATGAAACATCAGAACAACTTTTGGAACCACTACTTCTCTGCTATGAATCCCTGGTATCTGGATGGATTATCTTTGCTTTCTTACCTTTCTTTTATTTTCTCTTTTTCCCCATCCTCAATGCAAAGTTATATAAATTTATTTGATGCATGATCCTCAATGTTTGCAGCAATCATGTGGATCTGGAGTCCTTGCTGATGGGCGGCTTGCGGATTTGATCCGAAGAGTTGCTACATTTGGGATGATACTAATGAAGCTCGATTTGCGTCAGGTGTGTTTTATTTCTGATTCTGAGCTGAAACTGGTTTAGTCAATTGGTTTAGGCTTACTTGTTTTAAATCCATGTGCCAGGAATCTGGTAGACATGCTGAAACATTGGATGCAATTACTAAATACCTGGATATGGGTGTATATAGTGATTGGGATGAAGAAAGAAAACTGGAATTTCTAACTAGAGAGCTCAAAGGCAAGAGACCTTTAGTTCCTCCAACTATAGAGGTGAGCTGATTTTGATGATATTGTACTGACTCTGCATGTTGAAAGTCTTATTTTCCTAATGAATCAAATGAATTTTTTATACTGTAATAATTGTACAAAGATTGGTTTATATGAGTGCTTTTTTAGAAAAATATATTTTTGAATAAGTATTTGTTAAAGCAAGGACAGGAAAGTCCCAAAATTATACAATGTATTTAGCTAATAAAGAGCCAAGGGAACTCCAAAAGAAAAAGAAAAAAAATGATTTGTGCAATCTATACTAATGATTCATCCCACCCCCCAATTTGAACTCGGTCAAACTCAATTTTTCAAAGCTTTTACAAGCAAGGGCCCAAAAGAAGATTCTCTCCTTTGCTTTCCGAACACTCTATATCCTGGTTTAATAGTTTTGGAAGATTCTGTTGTTCCTTTCTAGCCATATTAGACTGCCTGGAGTTAGGCACCATACAATTTTGCCTCTCTGACTTTGAGAGCCTTGGTTTGCCGTCCACCTAGATAACTCCTTAGATCTTTGAGTATCACCTAAGTCATTCCAAAATCTAACAAGAGGGCTGTCCACACTTCCAAACAAAAAGGGCAATGGATCAGCATATGTGAGATTGATACCCCATTCCTCAAACAAAGTAGACAAACGATAAGTAGTGGCCTCTCTTGATCAGAGATTATCCATTGCAAGGATGCTGTTTTGTGCTGCCATCCATAAGAACTGGATCTTGGTGGGGACCAGTTGAGACCAAATTTCTCTTTAATGAAAGTCAATAGTTGTATGAGTGAACAACATACCAAAAAGAGGTTTGACCATGAAAACATTTTTTTGGAAGTCTAGCCCGCTTCATTTTCTTTGTATGGACTAATTTGACAATTTTCCAGCACATTAAGAAGATTGGCAAAAAGGATAACTTTCCAGTCATTCAAGGATCACCTAAGAAGAGGATGCCCTAAGATTGTATTACCTTAGTCAAGTAATCAGCGACCCGAGGTTTCTTGTCTTAAACCATTTGGAAATAGTTGGGAATTCAAGCTTCAGAAGAGAAGTGCTGCACCACCTATCCTCTTAAATAAGTTATGAGTGTTCCATTTCCATTTCTCACAGCTAGTCAGATACTGTTAGATATTTAGCCCTCAAGAGCCAATTAAAGTTTTGATTATTAAATGATGTGTTACTTCTTGTACACATGTATGACTTTATGGGTATGTTATTCAAGTCACATACGCTGATGACATAGGACCCTTTGTATCATTATAGAAAGCCCATGTTGGTGATGCTGGATCACTGATGGGAGATGTAGACTTCCGGTACCTTGTGCCTTAATTTGTTCTCAGCTATGGGTGATGGTTGGGCATCACACTCTAATATGGCTAACATGTGTCATGTTGTTTTGCGGTATTGGGTGTTGCATTTTAAGTCTCAACTACTGGGGTAGCAGATCCTAGGCAAACACATGGGTGTGTATGCACTCTGAATTGGACTGACTAGAAAACTCTTGGACATGATCACTGTCAAGGTTTTAGAGATTCTCTCATGCAGTTGACAAATTATCCTTTGACTTGAGGGATCTGAGTGTCTGCATGTGTGTTTTGTGTGACTTTGATACTACCAAAGGATAATGCTTAATTGGGGGCTACATATTGGTGTGATGGGTTGCATGAAATCACATGTGGGAATGTGGATGCCCTACATGGAAGATGGAGCCCATCACACCTAATTGGAGAGAATATTCAAATGATAAGTCTAGTGCATTGGACTCAGAAAATCTTTTGCCATGGTATTTGATGATAGGGCTATATCAAAGTAGTATTAATAAGTTTTTTTATATTTTATTATAAAGGTTTTTCAAGTGTTTTTGGAGTCCCAAAAAAAAAAAAAAAAAAAAGGGTGACCCAGTGCACAAGGCTCCCGCTAATGCAGGGTCTGGGGAGGGCAAGATGTACATTAGCTAGGAGTATCATCTGTAAGCTGAAAATGAGTTGTCATCATTCTACCTCTTTTGGAAACGAAATCTTCAGTGAGACCACCTTATGATGCCTTCAACAAGAGACCACCTAAGGCCACAGTGACCAAAATGAAAAGAAAAGGGGAAAGAGGATCCCCTTATCTTAAGCCTCTGGAACTCCTAAAGAAACCAGGGAGATCCATTGATCAAATTTGAGAAAGAAGCTGACTCATAGTATTTTTTCATCCGCATTCTCCATTTCACCTAATGACCCATTATTCTAAGCATGTTATCTAAGAAGCCCCAATTGGTGTGATCATAAGATTTCTCCATGTCAATTTTCCACAGCACCCCTTTTTCTTTTGCCCTAATTCCAGAGTAAAAACATTCATTGGTGATAAGGACACTTTGTAGAATTAGTTTACTCTGCTGAAAGTCCCTCAAACCAAAGTGATGATAGTCGAATGTGTTTTCTGTTGACAGTAAGTTAACCAACTCTCCCTAAACCTTAAGGTGTTAGGATATACTCAAATTAATGTACTTCAACACCCCCCTTCAGGAGGAACACTGTTCTTTCCTAGGAACACACTTGGAGAGCTAGGCATGGGTCCACACAATGCGTACACATGCACACAACACTACATCCGGGAAAATACTTCCACCGGGATTCAAACTCACGACCAAACCTGCTCTGATACCATGTTGACAGTAAATTAACCAAATCTCCCAAAACCTTAAGGTGTTAAGAGATACACAACATTTTCTTAAGTCTAGTTGCAGGAGATTTAGAGATAACCTTGTGGACACTCCCTACTAGGTTGATAGGTGCTCTTTGCTCCTTCCACCATAGGGATTAGGGTAATAAAAGTAGCATTGCTACCTTTATCTAAGAAGCCGGTATTTCGGAAATCTGAGACCGCCGTCAATGTCATCCTTGAACTCTCCCAACATTTTCTGTGAAAAGCCATTGAGAAACCATTCAGGCCTGGACTGTAGTTGTCTCCATCTGAAATCCAAATGGCCTTTTTCCGTCTTCCTCAACTCCAAGGGATCTTTCCAACCAGTCCCTTTTGCTCCTTTGAAAGCCTTTTGAAGTCCACACCATCAAGAGGTGCACTAAGTGAAGCCCCCTTTTTCTTATTATTATTTTTTTATTTTTTAACACTTTGAGTTGTCTCATTCCTACCATCTCACACTTTTGGATCTATGAATACATAATAGGAGAGCATTTAAACTTCACTCCTAAGTGATAATAATATTCAATTTCCTGGTCATAAAGTATTTTATGACTTGGAACTGTTCACAGGAGATACTAAGACATCTCTTTAATTTCTTTTCTCTCTGGTCTTGCTAAAATTTTGTTAGCTTGTGGAGAAAGTCCTTGTGAAGTTAACAGTTCTTCATTTCAAATGAAACATGTGACTATGTGAGTGTTACACAAGTTATGGAAGAAGAAACCATGGTCCATGGATGCTATAATACAGTCAATCTAATTACTACTAAGAGATTGTATTTCTAGTTGTGGAAGGGAGGTCTTTCTTCTGCTCTTTAAGATATGTCATAGTCAAATGACCAGCATGCACTAATATTGTAATAAATCTTAAAGATAGACTAACATCCTTGATAAGTATAATGGAATGATCTACTGCATGTAGCCTTGTACATTGTGATGTTTGGGCTTCTTTCTCTGTTTTTTTACATTAGTTTAACTGTACACTGGCTCTTGTTTGATGATTTCAGGATGATTATCTTGGATTTTCTATTAGAAGAAAAATAGTTATGAAGTTATTAGTATAGTCACTGAATTTGAGAAATAGAATAGTTGATGAGATGTCCTGCCTGGAACTATCATATTGTAAGCTGGTGTTGCTGAGTTGGTGTTGTCTATTTGAAATTTCTGAAATTATTTTTCTCTGCTCTCATTCGGAGCTTTTCAGGTTCCCAATGATGTGAAAGAGGTCCTGGACACCTTTCGTGTTGCTGCTGAACTAGGAAGTGAATCACTTGGGGCATATGTGATTTCCATGGCTTCCAATGTATGTTTTACTTGTAGCTCCCTGATAAGGAAAATCTTAGTTTTTGTTTTCTTGTTAGGGGTGTGAACAACTTACAGCTAGATGGTTTAAAGCAAAGGTTTAACTCTTTTTCCTTTGAAATCAACAATGTTTCTTGCTATCAATTTTGATAATTGACAGGCAAGCGATGTCCTAGCTGTGGAGCTCTTACAGAAAGATGCACGACTTGCCCTTAGTGGGGAGCTTGGAAGACCATGCCCTGGAGGAACGTAAGTGATTTGGATCAAAATAGGCCCATGAGTGGTGGTTGAAAAACACAGCACAGCAGTAAAACTAATCCAACAATCACTAAATAAAGAAGAAAGTTGCATGCTCGTGTAAATCGAAATTCAGCAAGTTGGCTCAATTTTAGAGGTTAAAGAAATCAATTAGTCTGGTCACCCACCATATTTGAAGAAATTAAAACCTATTTAAAATCTTAATTAAAAGTACTAACCATTTTCTTTTTAAAAAGTTGAAATCAGCTGTGTAAAATAACACAAATGGAACCAGCAATCAGCCCACCAAGAGCTTTAAAAAGAAAAAGAAAAAATTCACAATATTTACCCATTCCCCACATTTTTATACCAAACACACCAATCAACTGGCCCCTATGGGTGGTTAAGACTCACTAACTCTATCATAATAGCGACTCCGACTTTCTCTCGGAGCATACTTATTATTCTATTACAATGAGAAATAAGAGGAGATTCAAAAGCGCTTTATTTTCTAATATTTTTATGATTTTAATTAATTTTTCCTGGACCAACTAGAATTGGAAAGTAAATGGTTACTGATACTCAAAGTTAAATCTTTCTAACTTTGAGACTTCTAGAAACTAAGGTTAGTTGAACCAGCTGTAGTGAGGGATCAACTATTGTCTTAAGTTGGCTCCTTGTGGACCCCCTGCAGGTCTAGCTTATTGTGGGATCCATTAGCATGGCTAATTGAACCATTTGAACTGAATGATAAGGCTCAACAATATGCTCCTACATCAGTAATACAGCTTTTCCCTCTACAAACTCGTACACAAAGACCTGACCGCACATGCCTTTGTGCATTATTTTCTTATGTGGTGAACTCCTGGCAGTATGTGTCCAAACATACAAATTAAAAGAAAAAAAAAACTGTGCATTTAAACATATACTTTTTAACTCTCAGAACCAATTATATATGTTCATGTGTGTGTGGACACTTGGGGAAAACACAGGAGAGAAAGAGGGGAACATGAAAATTCTCATATATGTCGCACCACGAGTGTTAGAATCAAGCATGTGTTGACACATTTAATATGGTTGGTTCAGATAGTGTACACTAGCATGCATAGTGTAACCATGAAGATTGGTTTGTTTGATGTTGAAACAGGTTGCGGGTAGTCCCCCTATTTGAAACCGTGAAAGATTTGAGAGGAGCTGGTTTGGTAATCAGGAAGTTGTTATCAATTGATTGGTACCGAGAACATATCATAAAAAACCATAATGGACACCAAGAGGTGTGTATTACAGAAAATGTGGTGTGGTGATTCTGTTTGTCAAATCCTGTTAAGGGTTGTGGAACTTACAAAGTCATTGTGGACAGGTTATGGTTGGGTACTCAGATTCAGGTAAAGATGCTGGGCGCTTTACTGCAGCATGGGAACTTTACAAAGCCCAAGAGGACGTTGTAGCTGCCTGCAATGAGTATGGAATTAAAGTAACACTCTTCCATGGACGTGGTGGTAGTGTTGGTCGTGGTGGCGGCCCCACTTATCTTGCCATACAGTCACAGCCACCTGGTTCTGTGATGGTAAGTGCAGCAATTCAGTTCAGATACTTGCACCATGCTCCATTCTTTTTGTCCCATGAATTATTTGGCATAACCTGAATTTTTCCTTGATTTCCAAATAGTACAAGTACTATATCACTCAGCACTTATTGTCACCCATCTAACATGAACATTCTGGTTTCATCACCTATTTGGTAAATGCACCAACATGCTGATTGGGACAAATCTTCAAGTCAAATATTTTTTCCTTGATAATATTAGCTACTATTCATATGGATATAATTTTTTTAATTTATGTGTACATCAATTTCCTCAGATAAAGTTTTACAATGCTGTGTTTTCTTAAATCTATATATAAAATGAAATATCTTTTTCCATCATTGAATTCACTGTATGCATGCATTGGATCATCATTTTTTTTTATTGGGTCTGCAAGTCCATCTTTTTTTACTGATGAGTGTTTTCATAAACAGTGCATTTTCCATGACTCAGAGCAATCTTGGGTGTTTTTTTTGTACTTGGCAGGGAACGCTCCGCGTGACAGAGCAAGGTGAGATGGTGCAAGCCAAATTCGGATTGCCCCAGACGGCGGTGAGGCAGCTGGAGATCTACACAACAGCTGTGCTGCTTGCTACTCTATGCCCCCCACTGCCTCCAAGAGAAGATAAATGGTGTAATCTTATGGAGGAGATCTCCAAAACCAGTTGCCACCATTACCGGAGCATTGTATATGACAACCCAGAGTTCCTTGCCTACTTCCATGAGGCTACCCCGCAGGCTGAGCTTGGTTTCCTTAACATTGGAAGCCGACCCACAAGAAGAAAGAACTCAACGGGTATTGGACATCTTCGTGCTATACCATGGGTGTTTGCATGGACCCAGACAAGGTTTGTGCTCCCTGCTTGGCTGGGCGTGGGTGCTGGCCTCAAGAGTGCATGCGAGCAGGGATACACAGAGGACTTAAAAGAAATGTACAAAGAATGGCCTTTCTTTCAATCAACCATAGACCTTATAGAGATGGTAGTGGGGAAGGCTGACATCCCTATAGCCAAGCACTACGACGAAGTGCTTGTGTCAGAGAGCCGAAGGGAGCTTGGTGCAGAGCTAAGGAGGGAGCTCTTGACAGCAGAGAAGCATGTGTTGGTGATTAGTGGGCATGAGAAGCTCTCCGAGAACAACCGGATCTTGAGGCGATTGATTGAGAGCAGGCTTCCATACCTCAACCCAATCAACATGTTACAGGTAGAGATACTGAGAAGGTTGAGATGCGATGATGATAACCGTAAACTTAGAGATGCATTGCTTATTACCATAAATGGGATAGCTGCTGGCATGAGGAACACAGGTTAAGTGATATATGTAACCTTCATTGACAGAACAACTCTTCTTATTTTTATTTTTGGTATGCTGACAGAGCAACTCATGGAGTGTAAGACGATCTATGTGGAGTTCTGTGTTTCCGTTCTCATTTGTTTGTTAAGTTGATTAAAATGGAATCTATATTTGGCATTATATGATTGCTAGCTATGGTAAAGTAAATAAATAAGGCTGCGTTTGGCAGCCACCTGTAATGTAATCATTTCATTTGAGTTTCCCAAGGCTTTTTAAGCCACAATGGGATGGTTTATATTGAACTCATTCAAATCTGCACCGATTTGTGCTCGATAACACAAGTCATTTCATTTTATAGAAAAACCTAAGATGACTTCATTTCTAATTGTAGTTAACAAATCAGTATAAATTTGAATGAGTTCATCACAAACAATCACCTCATGGCTACAAATGCCTTGAGAAACTCAAATAATATGATTACATTACAGTTGGCTGCCAAGCAGGCTATAAATAAATAAAAGAGCAGAATTTACTGAGAGGTTGTAACTAGAACCTGGGCTTGGCATGGGTGCAATTTTTTGTCGAAGTTAAAATTTATGTAGCATATGAAATAGGTTAAATAATATTGTCACTTTAATCAGAGCATTACTACTACATGCTAGGGCTAAATAAGGGAAAAATTCACTAAGTTTTTTAACAGGTGCCTCTAAAATTGAAAATAGAGTTTTGAAAACTTGGAGACAGGAGGGGAAAGGTATTTATGTGGTAGGTGCTCTTTGCTGGAGTCAATTAGATAAACTAGGTGTCCCAAAAATGCCAGTCCAGATTGAAGGAGACAGCTATACGATTGTGAAGCTTCTCAAAAACCGGGAAGCCCATGTCCCTTGGCGAATTTGGAATATCATCTCAGATTGTAGGTCCTTTGCTCTTCAATCTCCTTATGTGACCGTTTCATATGTTCCACAGAACTGCAAAAAAGCAGCCCATGTTATGGCAGCTAAAGAACATAACATATTTCAATCAAATGCAATGGTACACTATTCCCTCAACAAATATCTTCCATTTTTGTAATTGATATGTATAACAGTGAGGAAGTTCAAATTGATCTAAAGCTCTTTACCAAATAATAATAATAATAATAAAGAAAAAAGAAGACTAGGCTCTCTACCAAAAAAAGAATTGGTCACCACAAATAATAATGGTTCATAAAAAAGGATTTGACTAAGATCAGCATGGGCTGTAACCTAGCAAATGTTTCTTTAGACTGAGTTACCTTTATTCACTAGGTTGCATACAACTTGATTTGGATCACCAAAACTATAATGGGAAATGGTTACCTTAAAACTGCACTAATTGAATTCACTTATAGCCTGTTTGGCAGCCACCTGTAATCTAATCATTTCATTTGAGTTTCTCAAGGCATTTGTAGCCATGAGGTGATGGTTCTTAATGAACTCATTCAAATTTATACCGATTTATTAACTATAATTAGAAATGAAGTCATCTTAGGTTTTTCTATAAAATAAAATGACTTATGTTTTTAAGAACAAATCACTGCAAATCTGAAAGAGTTCATTACAAACCATCCCATTGTGGCTACAAAAGCCTTGAAAATTCAAATGAAATGACTTCATTACAGGTGGCTGCCAAATGCAGCCTTACTATCTCATCAAGCTGAAGAAAAGATACAAAATAGATTTTGTTTTTCTTTACAAACCTGATAATTTTACCAGTTGATGCTAATTGTAGCATAATTAAACGATTTTTCACTGTGCTCTGTAACGAATACAGGAGCTTCATTTTGAATTTTCTATTTCTTATATAAGAACACTGAACGAGTGTCGAAGTATCACAACTTAAAGGCATCAAAATAAAAAGCATTTGAAATCTTCTGATAAAACCTGAATCATGGAACAGGATTCCTGTGAGTATAATTCCTGAATCGTGTATCTTGAAATAGCTTAAAAAGATTAAACCAATGTTTTTTTTTTTCAGGTAAAGAGACTAACGAAGGAAAATTTTTCCAAAGAAAACATGGGCAAACAAAATCTATTTTGTATCCCAGGAAAATTTATGCATTAAAACTAAGCTGTTGGATTCGAAGGATTGATACTGGGTCACTTGTTCGAACCCAAGACCTCCCATTATATTCTCCCTTCCCTAACAAAAACATACACGCTGAGCTGCCCTCCAGGATGTGGTGCCCTCACATAAAGTGTCCCTAACATCCCTTATGCAGGGGGACACATCACATCAAGAAGTGATTTACACTTTTTTTTTTCCGATAATTTGAAGTGATTTACACTTAAACCCACCCCCAAAAAGTGTAAATCACTTTTCAACCTGATGTGTCCCCTTGGCATGCAGGGGTGATGTTAGGGGCACTTTCAGGCAGTGCGCCAAATCCCAGCCAGCTGCATTGGCATTTAAAACACCTCAGGATTTGGTGCACCCCCCCCCCCCCTCTGCATGCAGGGGGGGTGGGGGCATGTCATCTTCAGAAGTGATTTACACCACCCCTCGCACCAAATCCCAGCCGTTTAAACACTCTTGAACAAAATCTGGATGGTGTCAGGATCCAATTAAGCCCTCACGTACAATTGACTTCATTTCAGGATGTTCTCTTTGAAACACTACAAATAAACTGGACTCTTCAATTATGCTTATGCCAGTGGTAGGATTCATCAACTTGACATTTCGTGAATACATTTTAAAGTGATGTAATTTGTTGTGCTGTTAAAGGATAACACTGAATATGACATATAAGAACAAGTTCAGACGTACAGAAAATGTGGTTTCAACCAAACTCTACCTTTGTCTATACAATGGTATGGAGAGAAATATATAACTGGTCTGCAATTTCTCTTTACATATATGGATACAAAGAAGAGTTCAAATCCACAATGGCTAGAGCATCCCTAAAGGCCTTATGTACAGATGGAAGGAGAGGACAGGACCTACATGAAACAATCAAGGATGCTCAACTATGGCTCATCTAAACAAAGGACCTAAAGTTATCTCTCCAAGCCCTGGTCTTGGTCTGATTGCTTGGGGACAGTTGCCCCACCATTCATTCTAGCACGTGCCTCTGCAAACATCCTCTGCTGCTCTGCCAAAGCTTCTTCCTCGGTCATCTCTGCTCCACTGCCCCACTTACCACCTTTTGGGGAGTCCTGTTGCAGGATATTGTGGAAAGAATTATGGATAAATAATATATAATATTTACAGATCTATCTCTAAATCCAGGTGGAAGGAGAAGGAAGAAACAAAGCAACGATTGAAGAAACACACCAGAGTCTCAAGCTTATGTTGCTCATATGCAGCATAAACTTCATCAATGTACTCCCCAAACCCAAGAACCTGATGCCATCTTATCATTAGTTTAAAAAATCAATAGCATTATTCAGTAATATACAGCTGTCCCTATTTAGATTTAACTGTGACCCTCCATATAAGAGGGGGGGGGGGGGGCTAGATAACTTGCGACAGCAGCCTATACAAGCACAATACACCAGTATGGACGAATTTTACAACCATATCATACAAACTACAGGAATGACTCTTTTCCTCTAGGTGGCTGACAGAAGTATACATAAAATACTAAGTAGCTAAAAAGCAAGGACTATTACAAACTATGCAGGCATTCATCAATCATTTGCTAAAAAATATTTGGACTCAGAAAGTTACAGAGAATGACATGCCATGTAAATCAGACGAAGATAACAATGTAAGCTTTTAGCTTAACCATCACTAAATACGTTGGCTCCAATGCTTTGGGGAAAGCAAACCTAAATGACGTCTCATTCCTTGCCTATATCATATTATAAGATGCTTCAATAACATCTCAAATTTTCACCACAGAAACAGGGTATGACTTATCAGCCAAATCCTGTGCCTGAAATAGGTATTGGGTGATGACCAAGTCAATGCCTCGTTTTCTTGAGATGTGGTAGTCTACTTCCACACAAGGATGGACTCCTAGTGGTTGCTTTCTGTGGAATTGCATCCCTGTCATTGTGTGCTGGTCTGTGTGAATGGAATGGAAAGCCCGGATTTTTAAGGGTTGTGCTCTAGCGGATGTGAAGCTCCCTGTTTCTGCCTTGGCCTTTTCTATAGCTGGGTCTCTTTCCTTCCTGAGTTCAGGCAGTCCATGTTTCATACTTGGATGTTTGATTGGGGTAGTGTTGTTTTCAATTAATGTCTTGGACTATCCTGGGAATCTTCTCATGCTTCCTCTTTTATGGTAGCTGAAAACTCTCAACGACTCTTATAATTAGGCCTTCAGTCTTCCATAGAATGTGCCCCTTATTCTCTCTTTTATTTTCGTCTCAATGAAATTCTTCTTTATCGATCCAAACAAAGGGGGCCTAAGTTCACCATGGATTTTTTTCAAGGACTTGTTTTTATTGGAACAAACTTTTTTTTTTTTGGGATAATTTTTATTGGAACAAACTTATTAGTCACCCACAGCAAAAGATACGTCGTGGGTGAAACATCTACACTTCGCACTACACTTCTAATGCAAAGTGTTGAACCAAAAACATGTGATCTAGAGCCAGAACAGTCAATGATATCTGGATCCATTTTCATCAAAGAACAGCTCTATGATAGTTCATTACTACAATGGAGAAAAAATAGAAACAAATAAATAAAATTAAGATTGCATCTTTCTTGGATTTGCCAGCCACTGAAGGGAAACAGAAAGTTCTTACTGATGTATGTAAAAAGCTATATGAGAACACATTTTCAATTCCTTTGGTCGTAAACTCAAGTTTATGTGACATAAAATATTGTATAAAAAACTGCATACTTCGTATGGAAAGGCATACGACGTGGGCATCCAGGGGTACAAAACTATTGTTGAATGTGATCTGCATGTAAGGATGAGTGCTTACTACCCATTTTCAACACTTCAACACATTGCATATGGGTGAATTGAACAGATCATATGGTTCTTAATAGAAGCTAGCAGGCCCAAATCATAGCTAAAAATGTCAGACACATTTCAGCCAAAATTATAGCCACCAAAGCAAAATTCCCATGTAATAATAAGCACAAAGTTTTGGCTGAACTGGTGAAGTGTTTCATAAAGTTTCAGTCACTTCAACTGAGATATTACATTGGTAGTAGGTAAGTTACATGGTTTTGGTTGACGCTTGAAATGTGTCAACTGAAGCATTGTGTTCAAATCGAAGGCTTTAAAACCTTGTCTTTTGTACTCTACTGCTGCCACCACCACCAACAAGAAGAATAAAAAAAAAGGGGGGTTTTAGACACCAAATGATTGATCCATGTTATACCCTTCACATCAAACTCCACACTTCGATTGTGAACTGAAAATGAAAGATCAAAACCCCTATTTTTTTAGACAAAAAGGGTAAGTCCGAAAATATTTACATGAAAACTAAAGCAATCAATGAGAAAACAAGGGAGTGCAACATGGCCACTCTCTCCTACTTCCTATGTCCCCCTTCCCTAAAATCTCTCTATTTTCCTCTCTCAAACCCTCTTCCTAAAATCAATCCTATCTACTCTCACATCTTTCTTACTAAAAACTGTGTGTATCCCCAGCCTGACCTTAGGTGGAATTCAGCTGGTTGTGACCCCAACCAACCTGATTGGGACTCAGAGAGATTGGACACTTCACTCCTATCTTTCAGAAGTACCTTGATGTGCTATATCAAATGCTTAAAGTGCATACACTCATCATTGTATAGGGTCTAACAAATGAAGCAGATTTCTTTCTAGGGGTGCAACTTTGGGCCGGGTTTGAGTTAACACCAAGCCAAAGGAACAAGCCCTTAACCCCAACTTCAGATTGAAGCTTTGTCTACTCTAAACCCTCCAATCATTATGGGACTCAACCTGATTTATAAAACTCTTTATTTGGCTCGGGGTTGGTTGGGATGCAACCTGGGCTTTGTCAAAAGACTTGGACTGACCGGACCCAAATTTTGCCATTTCATGAGCAGCACTGTGGTTTGGGGGGGCCAATAACCAACCATCAAGGGTTAAGACCAGCATTTTTTATGATTCCACGCATTATTTCATACAACAACAAACAGCCTTATCCCAACTATTTGGGGTTGGCTACATGAATCCTGTTCTGCCATTCCGCTTTGTTTAGGGTCATATCTGCCATTAAATTACAAACTGTCATGTCCCTCCTTACTACCTCAACCTAGGTCAGTTTTGGCCTTCCTCTAGTCCTTCTAGCACCTTCAACTTGTATCGTCTCACTCCGCCTCACTGGTGCAGTCATTGGTCTTCATTGCACATGCCCAAATCATCTCAATCGACTTTCCCTCATTTTATCACCTATTGGTGCTACACCTAAGCTCCCACGAATGGATTCATTCCTAATTTTATCCTTTCTAGTCTTGCCACTCATCCATCCACATTTTGTAACCAAACAAAAAACAAAAATGACAAATGCGCTCCTACAAGTGAGTTAATATGGATTTTGAAAATCCACATGGAATCTGAAGAAGCTATTCTTGATGCATGGAATAAATCCCCCTTTGAATTCAATGCCAACATCAGTTGGATCCAGAGATGCTTCAATGGGCCTCAGTTAAATTTCAAACAGTAACCCATTTTTATCCTTGTTACTTCTTGAAATGTCCTTGATCTCTAAAACACAAATAGAACCTCTAACTCATCTCACCGATTTTATTGGCTTAACGTAAAAACAAGAAAAGAAAAAAACAAAACAAAACAAACAAAGAAAGAAAAAAAAAAACATACAAAAAAAAAACAAGAAAAAAAAAAACTTTAAAAGGTATAAAAATATATACTTGGAATTAAACATATCCCCAAACTGACTGGAAAAAACGATATTCAATAACAAATTGAACTAATTAAAACAAATTCTGTTACCAAACAAAATAATATTAAAGCATATCATTTAGGATAAGCAAAGCAAACATTTCAATTCTGCAACTCAAGTAGCTTCTCCATATTCCATGTAATTTGTAATATTTTAAAATCTCCAATAACTCACTACAGCCTGCGTGGCACACATAATCTTTTAAATTCAATGGTGGTATCAATTGGATCCACAAATGCTTAGGCGACCATTCAGAGCTAGAAAAGTAACCTGGGAATCATTTGCCTATTTCTCTTCCTAGAATATCCTTGATCCTTATCAGGGAATCCAAAAAACAAAAAAACAAAAAATTCCTTCCACAAACACATAATAATCAATGACATTAGAGAAACAAAATATATATATATCCTTAGTTACACCAAAGTTATACCAAACCCTACACTTTCTCTGTTGCTGCTAGACATTAAATGCATATTATTTTTAACAAAGACACCGGTAATGTAGAAAAGAGATGAATATGCAGAAGTTCCGAATTCGACCAAGATTTGTTTTTCCAAAGATTACTAAAAGTTAAAATTAAACAATTACTTCAAATTGCTTGCTTAATAACATCAAATTGTTTACCATAATAGCTTAACTAAGCATATCCACCAACAATGAGCGAATAATGAACAATAATTATCTGACATGATTTCTCTCAATATATTAAAATAATTGTAAAAAATGTACCCTTGTATAATGGGGGAAATGAGAGCTCTCTGAATTCATAGACGGGAATTGGTAAGAGAACATCATTATGGAGAGTTCACTTCACTTGGTCCAATATATAGGCTTCCCAGTGGTTGAGCTGGCTGGACAGATTTCTCCCATGAAAGAAGCATGGGATGCTTTTCCATATATGAGGTTGGAGGTTCTCCCTAGGCCTACTTTTGATCACATACTAATTTTGTTTGATGGATCTTTTAGTGGGTCCTCCACCCATCAAATTTAAGAACAAGTGGTTGAAGCACCCAGGTTTTCTGGACCTAGTTAGGAATTGGCGGGGTTCTTTCTCAACAAACCGAATGCCAGATAAAGTGTTCATGCTCAAACTAAAGATGTTGAAAGAGAAGCTGAAAACAGGGGGCACTTCAGTATCTGGGCAAGTAGAAGTGAAGAAAGAGATTGCTTGAAAAGATTGTTAAACAAAGCAGGAAGGAAGAGGAAGATCTATCTATCTGCCGAAGTTCAGAATAGAGAATCAAAAAGGTCAAAAGTTAAAAGAATTACAGCCATGGAGAAAATAAAATGGAAGCAAAGGCTACGGCCCATCGTCTCAAAGAAAATGATAATTAAACAAAATACTTTCACCATCTGGCAAGGAGCAGAAGAAATGTGAGCAAAGTATCCATAATGAGAATTTATGGAGAGTTGGAGAATGGAGAAGAGATAAAGGACTACATTGTTAACTTCTACAAGCAGCCCTCGAATCCGGGAGATTTCAGATCTCAGCTGGATGGATTACAGTTTAAGCACCTTGAGAAGCACTAAAGAGATGAGTGGGAAAGACCTTTTTCAGAGGAGATCAAGAAGTGCAGATGGGATAGTGAAGGGGACAAGTTGCCAGGGCTAGATGGCTTTTCAATAGCTTTCTTTAAGGTTTGTTGGAACATCTTGAAGGACTTAATAGACATGCTTCTGTATTTCTACTGAAGTATTTTCATGGATACTAAGATTAATGCAATTTTGTCGTCAAATCCCAAAGTTAGAGGGTATGTATTCCATTAAGATTTCAAAACAATCAACCTTGTGGGAAGCATCTATAAAATTACTTTGAAGACCCTACCTACCAGAATGAAAGAGGTACTTAGGTCAATGATCTCCCACAATCAAGAGGCCTTCACAAAAATAAAAAAAATTCAATTTTGATGGTTTTTTCATAGCAAATGAATGTATAGACTATATTTAGAGAAGACAAATTGGGTCTTCTTTGCCAAGTCGACATGAAAAGACTTATGACGACGTGAATTGGAAGTTCTTGGGTCATATGCCTAAGAGAATGGGCTTTGGAATCAGATCGACTGGATGAGAAAATACTATGGATTTCCCTCTTCCATTCTAATTAATGGATCTGCAACTGGGTATTTCAATAACTCAAGAGGGTTACAACAAGGGGATCTCCATTCTCCATTTCTGTTTTTTGGAGGTAGCTGAAGCTTTGGGGAGCATGCTTGGCCGAGCAGTACAAGGTAGTCTTGTGGAATGTTTCTTTGTGGGGTGGAATGGATGTCTGTCTGATGAAGCAGCTCTTTCATGGCTGGAAAGAACTTACCCACTTGGGAAGCCCAAGCCTAGGCCTAAACCCCAAAGAAATGGTTGTTTTGAGTAGTTAGGATCATATCAGTAACACTATTTGGCTTTTACATATAAAGGTTTTATGTTAGGGTTGTTTTTGGGTTTATTGGGAACTATTTTGTAACAAGGCTATAAACCAAGGGGGTTTTCTTGTACTTTTAAAGGGTTTAGAGAGTCGAGAAATAGAGATAGAATGGGCTGGTCGACATCTTCAGGAATTAGAAGTTTTAGAAGTTCCACGTTTTGGAAACTCCAACATGGAATTTATTAGGGTACATAAATATGTCCTGTCGAGAAGATTTAATCAGTTTGTCATATTTGGAATAAAGAAAGTGGGTTTTGAAGCTTGTAGCTGAGGGTCTTGTCTCCAATTATTTCTCTCTCTTTCACCTTATTCTCTCTTGATTATGAGATCATATTTCTTCTAATCTTCCATCTCTTTCTTGTTTTCATCTATAACCTGTTGACACAAAATCTGCACATTTGATAGCTTGGAGGCTTACATACAAGAGAATTCTTGGTGAGATTTTCAGCAATTTTTACATCTACAGTAGGGTGAAATCTGGGCAGCAAAGAGAGGTCAAATCACCCCTTCAGAAAGGTCCCTGTAGCAAGTTTTCTTTTCCATTCTCTTCTATATTCATTTCTCTAAAATCCTTTTAAATATCTCTGCAAAATTAGGCATCTACATATACCTATTAATTCCAAACCTCTTTTTCCTTGCTGTTTTATTCTTGAAGTTCATAAAAAGTGAAAATCAACCCCCTCGAATAAATCTTTTCGTGATTTCTTTTACAAGTTTTTACCACCATCCTATTGCCTCTAAAACCCTGCAATCGTATCTTGGATCTCTCTTGATTTCATAAGTTTCTTGAATCATCTTTCTAAACTTACTTTAGGTTTCTTTGTTTCCAAATTACAGCAGCAACTTGTGCATATAATTATATAAATCAAATCTGCTCAATATTAATTGAAATTTTGTATAAAAGTGTCTTAGATGCCTAAGTATCACCCTGTAAAAGAACAGAATTTTCTGATGCACGACCCGGGGTATTTTGGTCAATTCACACTTCTGTCCAGAATTTCCAGATTTGGGTTTTCTGATTATTTTTCTCCTATTATTTGCTCGTTTCTATTCCTATTGAGCCTACGTTAGCAGGTTCTTACTACCCCTTCAAGACAGCCCCTGCACCAATTTGGAATCAAAGCCGAAGGTTCATCCTTTTTCCTTCTGCATATTTCTCACATTTAGCATCATGGTGAGCCATGCGAAGTTATCTTCTGAGGTTAAAAATCAAGCCCAGGAGCTTAATGCTACAAAGAAGTGAGTCAGATCATGTCATGGCTAGATTCTATGCAAGCAATTTTGGACAGAATAGCAGCCAAGGTTTTCAAGGAAGATAATCCAGGAAAAGAGCCAGTCAATGATATCAGATCTTCAAACTCTTGACCCCCTCAAAATCAGCCACATGGGTCCCATGCTAGTAAAGCACTACATCAACATCAACATGAGGTGATACCCATTAAAGGAGAGCAGACTGAAAGATATAATCACCATAGTGCTGCATATCAGGAAGTGGACAGGAATTCAAGAGTGAAAGTACCAGACTTCCATAGGAACTACAACCCGAAGGTGTTTCCTGAGTGGTTGCATAGCATTGAATCCTTCTTCAAATGTATGAAATCCTAGAGGGCAGAAAACTACAGTTTGGAAAGGCCAAGCTGATGAGTACAACCAGGATTTGGTGGGATCAGTATAAGGAGGGTCATAGCCGAGATGGATATGGAACCTTGAGGACGTGGGAAGACCTCACATCAGTTATGAGGCGACAGTTTGAACCCTTGGATTAAAGACAACAAATCATACATTATTTTCTTTTTATCTTTGTTTATATGATATTATATAGTTTAGGTTTTATGCATTAGATGTATCACATTAGATATTTGATTCAGTAAACTGCAGTCTTGAACTTATACGAGCCTTGAAACTTTGTTCATACATGTATGATGCACTTAACATGCCTACAATTCTGTTCATCATTATTTATATATTACTATACAAGTCATAAGAGTGTATATTCATGTATGATACACCTAACATACCTAAATATTATGTTTTTTTCATTGAAAATTTTTATAAAAAGTATTATAAGAATTTTTAGGATTTTCTTCAAATTTTTTTTACCTTGGAGCAGTATCAGACCGAATGATCCACACTTGGATCGGCCAATCTGATCCAATCCTGGCTCGAACGATCTAGGTCACTGATCCAAGTTTTTGAACCATGATGGTGATAGACGGAAGCAATTGTACTAATGCTGTGTTCGAGGATGCATGTAAGAAGCTAAGACTGAAGATGGAACCACATCCAATCCATACAAAGTGACTTCGGCTAACACAAACCTGAAAGTTCACGAGAGATGCCTACTCACCTATTCCATTGATGGGTTCATTGACCAAATCCAATGTGACATACATCCTATCAAAATATGCCATATTCTACTAAAACGACCTTGGAAGTTTGACAAAAGGGCACAACATTGTTGCTACAACAACACTTGTACCTTCTAGTACCACAACTGTGAGATGAATATGGTTCCGAATTGGAATTTTCCAGCTTGGAAGCTTAAGAGGACAGCGGGTTCTATCCTTCTCACTCGTGTTTCATATAGCAGCGGCGGAACTGATGCAACACAATAGAGAAGACCAAAATATGTAGGATAATTCCAAAATCCTTAATAAATGGTTAGATAATAAGTGCGGAAGCAAAAAGTTCAAGAATTGAATTTAAAGCAATCAAATAGCTACAAAATATGAAATCAGTGAACAAAACTTTAAATAAAGGAAGTTAGAATGATTTAGAACAGAAAAAAAGGGGAAAAGAACCCGAAAGGGTATTTCTGTAATTTTGGACTGAAATATGAAAATTACCAAAATACCCTTCTAACGCATCAAAAAAACCTAAAAATTTTAGGGCGTATTCAAACATGTACAAAGGTGCTACAATTAAAATTTCATGATATTTGAAAAAATTTTACTCGTTCAAATCATAAAATTTCAAAAACTTAGAAAGCAGCTTTAAGAACCAACAAGGACTGCTATAGATTTGAAGAGGGAGAAATAAGATGAGAATAGGATAGAAAGAAAGAGAGAAAGATAAGAGATATACTTAAAAGAGAAAGGGAGTTTACGATTGCACCAATGAAAGAAAAAGAGAGATGGGAGCCATAAGTGCGCCAACCCTTGGAGGAGGAAAACCATGCCTACGGCTGCTTACCTTGGGAAACCACCCAAATTCACACAACAAAATTAATATTCTTCACTGAAATTTATTGAAGAGGAGGATGCCTTTAAATAGGCTTACAACCTATAGAAATTAGAAAGTACAAAATTAGAAACTTGCTAAAAC
>JAOXJP010000008.1:6113351-6123701 GCA_025762735.1 Platanus orientalis | reverse complement strand
GAAGTCCTCTTTGTTTTCCCATCAACATAGAGACCATGGAGTCGTTCTATTACTCTCTCTCTCTCTCTCTCTCTCTCTCTCTCTCTCTCTCTCTCTCTCTACATATATTTACATACATTATGTAACTTAGAGCTAGAGTTTAATGTGGTTTTTATGTTATTGATTAGATTCATAAGAAACTGTCCTCTTCTGCTAGTAAGGGGGACCTGTATGAGACTGAACTGCTAGAGCAACTCACTGATTCAGATGCTGCCAAGGAATTCTTTTCGCGATTGGACCTTCAACTAAACAAAGTGAATCAGTTTTACAAGATAAAAGAGAAAGAGTTTATGGAAAGAGGGGAGTCATTGAAGAAACAGATGGAGATTCTCATTGAACTCAAAACTGCACTCAAACAACAGGGAGGAAAAGGCGCTTCTCTTCAGGACTCTAAGGAGGATGCCTCTATCTCATGCACAATCTCTTGTGGTACATTATATATTCTCTCTTTCAAACTTTTCCAACTAAGATGAGAAAAGACATGCTGATGTCCATATTAACTTGAAGCTCTGGTAGTCATATTAAGGTGTTCATTACATATTTACATTCTTTTCTTTCTTTCTAAACCAATTATTCTCTTACCCAGCTTGTAAGTAGCACATTTTCTTACCCTCACCCAAAATTCAAATATGTTTGTGTGTGTTTGATTTCTATTTTGTGGTCAATTACAACATGAATGGTTGTGATTACCTTGTTGCATACCCTGTAGGCACAGATGTGCGGTCGTGAAGTTGTGGGCACATTGTATCAGCCACCACTAGGAGGATACTATAATAGTCTCCTAAGAAAAGAAAAGGAAAAGAAATAACTAAGAAATGTAATGAAGAATGTGGTTATCTAGTGAATAATGGTCATGAGTATTTTCCATAGTTTCTTTATTTTCTACATATTGATGATCTTTCACTAATTTTTTTCTTTTTCTTTTTGCTTGGCTATAGAAGAAGATTCTGTTAAGGACACAACAGAGCAAGAACAGCTTCAAGACAACTCCACAGTTGAGTTTGAGAGAAATGATATTGAATTCTCGGATTCCCCAAGATTAGATGAGATGGGAAAATCCATGAAGATGAAAAGAGAGGATGGGAAGTTGAGGAGCCTTTCGGGCCGAGTGATCAATTGCCAAGGAAAGAATGTTAGAATAAAGATTCCACTGACGACACCTTCTCGTACCCTCTCGGCCATTAGTTTCTTAGTTTGGGAAGATTTAATAAACCAGTCGAAGAAATGTGGTCCAGAAGGAAATAAACTGCATATCAACAAAACTAAGCTACATCATGCAGAGAAGATGATTAGAGGAGCTTTTACTGAGCTCTATAAAGGGTTGGGTTACCTCAAAACTTACAGGTATCATGTTCAAAGGCTTTCTTGAACTTTGTTTACATATAGAACTACAGAAAAAAGGAAGTAATAAAGTAATTTTTTAATGGTTAAGAAAGTTATATTGATTAGACTTTTATATGTGATCGTGGTGTATGATGCTGCAGGCACTTGAACATGCTTGCTTTTGCAAAGATATTGAAGAAATTTGACAAAGTAAGTCACTTATAACTATTTAGTCTTTTAGAAAGTTGAGTTTGGGTTTGAAAGTTTGAAGAAACAAAGTATTTGTAATTGTTCTTTCAGGTCACTGAGAAACAAGTACTACCCATTTATTTAAAAGTGGTTGAGAGCTCCTATTTCAACAGCTCTGACAAGGTGAAATTCCATCCCAAAAACTACAGAGTCAAATTTTTCTTCTTTGTAATATGCATAACTACCTACAATACACAAACGAAAAAAGAAACATATATACCTAAGATAGGCATGAATATATTACTGCCCCCTTCATGATTGGAAAGGGCTGGGATTAGGTACGGAAATGTGCTTTTCCTGATGTATTAGGTTACATCAGGGGGCTGAGTATCAGTACCTAAAAGTGATTTTCACTTTTTGAGGGGTGTTTATCACTTTTCAACACTGATCTGTCCACCCCCTAATCCCTTCCTAATACATCAAGAAAAGCAGATATCCGTATGTAATCTTTTCCAGATTGGAAAGTGTTTTGTTGTGAAGCACAAAATGTCACATCTCATGATCTTTAATGCAATGGGACATGTTGTGCCCCACTCCCAACACCGTCCAATCCATAAATTTGGACAGAATTAGATTCCCAAGTATCTGACTTGGATATGCTTGTCTCACACAATAACTTATCACAACTCTTTATTCAAATTATAATAACTCTTTAAGCCTCCTAATTAGATTCACTAATGACAGGTACTCAAGTTAGCTGATGAGGTTGAGGAGCTGTTTGTTAAACATTTTGCCGACGACAACCGAAGAAAAGCCATGAAGTACCTTAAACCGCATCAGCATAAAGAATCCCATGCAGTCACCTTCTTCATCGGTGATTATCTTTATTTTAATTATTTTGTTAAGTCAAAAAGAGATTAGGAAAGTAAGAATCCTTGAGAGATAATTTATTTTTTAACTTCTACTTCCAAAAGTATATGATAAAGATTACTAGAATTGAATGTGCTTTATTTTAAGGAATAAAGCAGGAGGTTGAAAACATACATTTTTTTGAGCTATTTTGAAGTATTCCTTCTAGTGGAGAGGACTGAGCATAGGTTTCACTATTATAACACTATAGGTACGAAATAATGCTCTTAGCTGCCCACAATGCTCTGATTAAAAAGGCCTATAGGTGTCCACAAGGTTTTTCCTAAAATGCCTTTCTTGGTCCACAAGGTTCTGAGTGGATTATAAAGCTGTAGGGACCATGCCAAGCCATTATCAAAGAGGCCCTAGAGCCTGACCCTACGTGGGTTGAACCTTAAAAGCTTACTAGTGAAATGCCCATTGACACCTGAAGGATATACCAGTAATGGCTGTGCCCCCATGTGTGGTACAATACTACATTGTTAACTAGGTACAACTCCATGGTCTCAAGTTTCTAAAGCTCAAATTATTAAAAAAGACAACAAATCCTAATTTACCATCCTTATATCTCGTAATCAGGGCTCTTCACCGGGTGTTTTATCGCGCTCTTTTCCGGATATGTCATCATGGCACACATCACTGGGATGTACACTCAGCAGTCGGGTACATACACTCAACAGTGGGGTACAGTGTACATGGAAACTGTCTACCCTGTCCTAAGGCCAGTGCCTTCACTCTCATTTTCTTGTTCCTTTTAATTAAGTGGGTCTTTTCAACGTTAAAATGTGCCAATGCTTCTAGTGTAACACATAACTGATTTATTCTTTGACACTTTGAAATCTTTGTCTGCAGCATGTTCAGCCTATTGTTTCTACACTTCTTTTTGTATGGATGCAACATTTTCATGTGGAGAAGAGCTCGTATAAACTATAGCTTCATCTTTGAACTGGCCCCCACCAAAGAGCTCAAGTACAGAGATGTGTTCTTGATCTGTACGACGTCGCTGACTGCAGTAGTAGGGATCCTATTTGCTCATTTGTCCCTTGTTGCAAAAGGGCAGTCATCGACTCGAGTTCATGCTATCCCAGGCCTTTTGTTGCTGGTAATTCTTTGGTTCTTCAGCATGTTAAAGATAGATGATTGTTTGCAGTGCAACTTACCACTGTTAAATATGATCTCTCCTATCTATACACAGAATTGGCCTGCATGAACATAGATTAATTTACCTCTTGGATGAGTAAGAGCCTAGAAATCACACTGCTTGCATGTTCGTAACATCTGAACCGATCACTACTCCTCGACAATCAATATTGGTTTTCAAACTTCCACAAACATAACTTTTCTGATCATCATCCGATCAGTGAGACTCTTGTCCTGTTCCCTTCTGAAAGAATTGGTTAATTAAGCATATGGCATTAATGTAACAAGCCTACAAAGTCTACACCTCAGAGCTTTCATTAATCATCCACACAAAAAAATACCTTACAAGGTTTTGTATGTGCATGAGAAAAAAAAATGTTCAACCACTAATATTTCAATTTCTTTCTATGTACAGCTCTTCTTACTACTGCTCGTGTGTCCTTTGAACATTTTCTATCGATCAAGCCGCTATTGTTTCCTCCGAGTCATAAGGAACATCATCTTGTCACCTCTTTACAAGGTATAACCATCCTCAGGACAAATAATGCGAAAGAAAATGAACAACAGTCCACATTAACACACCATGATGATTTGTGATTAAGTTTGTCATGCCAATCATATATCTTTGATTGAATTGTGATGAAAGTGAGACCCCCTACAAAAGTACAAACATATTGGCACTTCCCATTATTCTTTGAGAAAAGGTTTCAGCTAGCCATCACCATTCAACAAAGATGAGATGGTTTTGAGATCCAGAAATAGTACATCTGACGCTCAACTCAATCACTACCAGCATGTCCTGTAAAAGAATATTGTTGAAAAGCTAAAGTGGATTTGAATTACTGTTGCCTGCGCAGGTCGTTATGGTGGACTTCTTCATGGCTGATCAGCTCTGTAGTCAGGTAGGCTTCAAGATATTTAGGTACCACTGCCATTCCCAACTTAGGTAGCATATATAGAGATATACACCATTATAATCTATTTCTTAAAGCTTCAACAATAAATCAAATGCTTTATTAATTTATATATTACCTTTATGAATGGATAGGTGCCAATGCTCAGGAACCTCGAGTATGTGGCATGCTACTACATAACTGGAAGCTACAAAACTCAGGACTATGGGTATTGCATGAGGACCAAGCATTACAGGGATCTGGCCTATGCTGTTTCCTTTCTGCCTTATTACTGGAGAGCAATGCAGGTATGGCAGTAAGATATCTACTTATATCACTTGATCTGAAATCTAATAATGTATAAAAGAGATGTTGAGCATATCATATAATTCCTAATTGGGGTTGCTCCTAATATTTTAAAGAGGTTGAACTTGTGTCAATTTTATTGAAGATATAACTCTTACACTATCAATAAATAAAACTCAAACAAGTGTTAAACCAAGTTTTGATCAAAATTTGGCTTAATTGTGAATGCAGTGTGCTAGGAGATGGTTTGATGAAGGACAGAGCAGCCACCTTGTCAACTTAGGCAAATATGTATCGGCCATGTTGGCTGCCGGCACAAAAGTGGCATACGAGAAAGAGAAGAGCACTGGATGGCTCTGTTTAGTTGTGGTCATGTCAAGTGCTGCAACTGTATATCAGTTGTACTGGGACTTTGTAAAGGATTGGGGTTTGCTTCAGTTCAACTCCAATAACCCCTGGCTAAGGAATGAATTAGTGCTTCGACAAAAGTTCTTATACTACTTCTCCATGGTATATCTCTCTCTATGCACTGCATTCAACTCTTCTGTCACCTTAAGTACGTAAATGGCTAAAATAATTGCTTCAAGTCTCTAGGGTATGGACTATGAAGGCCTTTTACATACATCTTTACCATTATCTAAAGTACAAATCCTATTGCACATCTTGACAACTGCAAAGCCAATCCAATATGCTCTCTCTCTCTCTCTCTCTCTCTCTCTCTCTCTCTCAACCATTTTTTAAAAATTTGGTGGGTAAGGTGGTGTTGAAACTGCAGCCTCATTGTAAAGACGTAGCATTTCAACCAATTCTCATACCAGGCACAATGAAAACCCATTGAAGTTAATTAGTGGGTGATCTTGGATCGATTATAGCAGAAGAAAAAACAAATCAAATAATTCTGTCCAAAAGACCAATTACCCTTCTTTAGATGGTCATTAAGATTATGATCAAGGATCTCCAAAAGGTCATAAAGAGTACATCAATCAAATAATTAGAAATTCACAGCTAGTGTGATTCTTTTAGATGGGATAACTACCTGGTCAATAAAGACTATTGCAAATGGTCATCGAAGATCATTGCCAAAAAAAGGAAATAGGTGCATATGTTAATTTGTCAACAGGATTATACAGTAAATAATGCACAAGCGACAGCTGATTTTTTCTTAATTTTAACTCCCTCAATTAAAACAAAATTATAATTTTATGTCTTGCAGGGTTTGAACCTTATTCTTAGGCTTGCTTGGTTACAAACTGTTCTCCACTCCAACTTTGGGAGTGTGGACTACAGAGTAACTGGGCTCTTTTTAGCAGCCCTAGAAGTGATTCGACGAGGGCAATGGAACTTCTACAGGTACGATGGGTTATCAAACATTTTTTTTATATATTAATTTGAAATTGAAATTGGACATCAATCTTCCTACTTGGACTCATGAACAAGATCTAAATGGGTCCACAGGTTGGAGAATGAGCATTTGAATAATGCTGGCAAGTTCAGGGCTGTCAAAACTGTGCCACTTCCTTTTCATGAAGTAGATGAAGAAGATTAGTGGGCTTCACTGATGGTTGCTTACTTGCATTGCACTCTACAAGCCACGGATATTTTCGAAAGAGAGCTCATCGAGTTACCCGACAAGTTGCTGTGACAAGTCTCAACTTGTTTGTAGTTGTTGATTTGTCATGGCATCTTTGAAAAATGATTCATACATGTATACAAAAATTCCTTCCACCAAGTTTATGAAAGGAATTAAACATCACTGCGTTAATACCCAATTAACTTCTTTTCGTTATTCTTGGCTCTTACTAATTCTTTTTCCAATGAAAACTACCATACCATGAAAGGGTCCCAATGCCCAACAAATGAAAATTAGCTTTTGAGTTTGTTCTTTTTGATTATTGAAGGCGCGGGGGGGGGGGGAGAGAAAAGAAGGAAACACAAGGCAAATGGCCATCAAGAAGCAGTTTATTAAGTATTAACATATGGGATTTCCTATAATTGAATCTCAACAAATGATGTATGCAAATATATTGATGTATACCAATATTTGAACCTTAAAGCATCAATTGAGTTCATGGTGTAATGTGTAAAGTTTGATTTGGGTTAGCATATGGAATTTAACCCAAAATCTGACCTGAATACAACCCGAAGAAAAACCCGCGGAAAATTTTTTGGGGGAAGGTGACCAATGCGAATCCTTTGCCCATGGGGGTCCGGGGGGGGCTTCGGGAAAAAAATTTTGATCCTTTTTTATGTATCAGACCGGATCCAAACATTTATTAGGGTTTTTGGGATATTTATATGTTTCATTATAGGACTGTGTGCGAGGAGGAGAAAAAGAGATTTTTTTGTAAATCGTCTCTGGACGACTTTTCTTCTTGATAGTGAAAATTTTTTCTGTGGCTCAGTGGTTTTTCTCCAAACTAGGGTTTTTTCACGTAAATCTTGTGTTGTGCATGATTAAGAATGTAAATCGATCCTAACACATGGGACCATGGTTTATAAACCTAAACAGCTGGTTGGTTGACCCAGGTCTTGGACCTCCAAAGGGTTAGTCAACTAAAAATTGAATATTTAGTCAACATTGGACAACCCAGCTGGTTTTTTGCTCAAATCTTTGACTATGAACAACTTAGATATTTCAAGAGGTTTAATACATTTTTGAGTTATTGATGCTCTTGTAAAACCAGAGTACCTGGTACTTGACCATGTATAAGACAACTGTAAATAGGTTCATACAGCATTGACAGAGGAGATAGTGTATGGCATGGGGTTGGTTCAATATTTGATCGGTTTGGGTCTGCTAAGGCCTCTACTTAAAGAAGAAAATGCATTTACAACCCCCCAAAAGACACCTTGGATTTGGTGAGACCACTGAAGTCACCCTAAGGTGAGACTTGCAGAGAAAGACAGAAGCCAAAATCTGGAAACAACCACTTCTCAAATAGCGTAAACAAAGTCACACTAGTCCAAGGACTCTTAACCAAAAACAAGAAGAAGAATAATCAAAAGATGAAGATATGGGGGAAAAGATGTATATTATATGACTTGAAAACAATACATCACTTGTATGAACCACTACTTTTACAAGATATGGAGCTTGGAGATATATTGGATTTTCTTTATGGGTTTGGAAGGACTTTTAATGGAGAATTGTTAGAGAAAACCACCAAAGAGGTATATATAGATGTTAGGAAGAGAATGATGCATGAACCAAAACTTAACATGAAGTTTTCAATGGTTTTTCATGGGTAAATAATAAAAAAAGGGGATTGCATCAAAACTAGATGAATTATTGTGAAAAAATGGATTTACTTGACTAAGACTAATGGAAACATGGGAATGGTTGAATGGCAATAGATGATATGCATGGAAAATGAAAGAAGGCTTCATAGGAAATATAAGAATGTGATAAGGAAGGGAACAAGGAACTAAATGATGATAAGTTCTAATGAGGTGAAGGTTTTCAAGAGAGTGGGAATTTAGGTTTATGGGAAATAAGAAGTGAGAGGTGGAGGAAGAGTGTAGTGGAGTGACATGGGGCATCCAAGTATGCAAGTGGGGTCCATATTACAAAATGACCAAAAGACCTCTCAAAAAGAAAATTATAATTATAACCTCACTACATCACTCAAAATAAAATGAACTAGAACGTACACTTTAAAAATTTAACAAAGAAAGGATCCCTACCGATAGTGTGAGTAAGTGTGCCTTACTAACCCGATGCAATTCCTCTTCTGAGTTGACTACCATATCTTCAACTAGGCCCACTTCTTGCATTGACCTGATATGGTTTGAGTTGTCATTGACTTGATCTACATGATAAACATTCAATGGAAACAACCTTAATTTATTCCGCCTCCATTTATGGGGCCATTTGACTATTCTCCTTTGATATCCAAGTGAGTTGTTAACATCTTTGTGTTGACCCAAACTCATGTCTAATGGTCATAGTGGTGAGAGAAGTGTGGTTTATTGAGCACCTGCGATCTCATGATATTTGGTTGTTTTGCTATTTCTCTTATGATTTATTGGCCTTTATAGAATTGAGGAATCACTCCTTTTCTTGTTGTTTAGCTATAGAGATGAGTGAGTGATTATCCGACAGTTGGAATAACCATCAATTAAATACATTTTTTTGGATATGATGGTGCTTTCAAGTGGTGACCATATGGCCCTTGCGCTTGGATGTTCATCCACCACTTCTCCTCTTTGCTTGTCCTCAAGCTTGATCTTGCATTCAAAGTCTTCATACCCTATAACTCCACAATAGAAGCAATAGATGAGTAGCTGCTCATATTTAATATCTATTTTAACATCTCCTTTTCCTTCTTTCCGAACTAGGAGGAAAGTTTTTAGTAGTGTGACGAAGTCCAGCTTGACGGGGATACAGTAGTATGGCCCAAACTCTCCAATCTGCTGCTTTGTTTCATAAGATATGACCATTCCAATCTTCCCATCTATTCTTCTCAAAGTCTCCTCTTGAAAATGCTTCTTTGGGAGGTTGTAAAATTGAATCCAAAATGGAGTCGGCCCAAACTTTATGGAAACTGTCGGTGTTGGGGGGATCCATTCCTCGATTTGAACCAGGTGATCCTCAAAGTTCCATGGCCCCTCCAAGAGAATTCTTTCAGGTCACTACAATGGTGGCACTTCTTCACAAATAAATTGTTTTGTATGCTACCGAAGTCAACATCCTACGAGATCTTCCATGAGCAGTCCATTGTATGTTGGAACACCGGCACCTTGATGGGTTTGTTGTGGATGAGTTGAAGACAATGTTATCACTCTAGTCCTTTGAGTTGGGATTTGTGGGAATATCAATGATGTCCACCAGCAAATCCCTTGTGGACATATCTTTAACTCGTAGTGTGAGGTTTTCATGTCCTAGAGCATTTGATGTGAATGTTGTAAAAGCCATGTTTAACCAGCCTTAGTCTAAACATGTCTTGACCTGTTGTGGATTGATTGAGATGGAGTGAGATAAATCAAGGTGGTGGAGTGAGATAAGTCAAATTATGATGTGGAGTTTCTCTTCTCAGCACTAGAAATTACAGGGGCTTTATAGGTGTTGGCTAAGATTGAAGGGTATCAGGTGGTTGTTTGGTTATGGAGATCTGACAATAATCAATGAGTTCTTAGTTGAATCGGAATTTTGGAGGAATAGGGGGACTGGGCCGAGTGCTAGCTAGATTGGACTATGGGATTCGATGCGGATATTAGTATATCCAAATTCGGCTCATTTATAATTGGATATTTTTTAAACAAACGGATATTTAATTGAATTGATACATATAGGACCCTATTTGTATCCGTTAAGTTAGTCAAATATCGGACACGAATACAAATATATCTAATTAAACAAAATCAATAAGTTAGGTTGACATATTTGCATCCGTTAGATTAGGATTAATGTTAAAAGTAGTGCAATATCACCTACAATAGTATTTAAAAAGTAAAATACCTTATAATATTATAATATGACTATTAATTTAAATCATCCATTAGGTATTATATATATATATATATATATATATATATATATATATATATAAAA
>JAOXJP010000008.1:6071990-6103283 GCA_025762735.1 Platanus orientalis | reverse complement strand
ATTCATGACCAGACACATTCTCAAAGAAAGGACTTTAGAAACAATTTTGTAGAGACTGTTGAGTGCTAACAAGGCTGATAGGCCTAAAGTTCGAGAAGTCCCGAGCCTCCTCCTTCTTGGGAACAAGAACAATGAAGGTAGCATTCATACCTTTGCTAATAACACCTTTTATCATAAAATTCAGAAAAAACTTTTATGAGATCATCCTTGATAATATCCCAACAGACTTGATAAAAATGCATAGAAAAACCGTCAGGGCTCGGGGATTTATCTTTATCCATAGAGAATACAACCTCCTTCACTTCCTCTTTCGAAAAAGGAACCTCCAACTGAAGTGCACACTCCTCACTAAGCCGAGAAGAGAAGAGATTATCAATACTCGGCCTATCCACACACTCCTTTGAATACAACTTCGAGAAAAAATAGTCGGCTTCCTCCTTGATGACCTCCACATCTGTCACTCCCACCCCTTGAATATTCATTCTAGTGATAAGGCTCTTTCGTTTTTTATCACATGCCACATTGTGGAAGAATTTAGTATTATTATCCCCCTCTTTTAACCACTTGCATTTAGCATTCTGGATTTTCTCCTCCCGAAGTATCACTTCCAACTCCCCTAATAACGATTTCTTACGCAAATCTGAGACTGAATCAATCACACCATTGACCCCCACAAGCTTGTCAAGATGGTCAATTTCCTCCCAAATCTTCAATTTGTTCTTCTTAATGTTCCTGATGGTAGATTTATTCCAATCAATAAGCATTCTCTTCACATAATGTAGCTTTTGCATAAACATATAGCCCTCCCACCCTCCCACCCTGTCACATCACACCTTCACATTCGACCCACCATCTCTGAATACAATCAAAAAAGGAGGGCTGAAGCGTCTATATGTTTTCAAATCTAAAAGGAGAGGCTCCAAAGTTCCTCTTTAAGCAACAAAGAAATAGGCCAATGATCAAAAGCAAGTTTGGGAAGAACTTCTTGAAAAAAATGGGGGTACAAGTCCTCCCAACAATTAGACACCAAAAGTCTATCCAGCTTGGTGAAAATCGGAGACTCCTGATCATTTGTCCAAGTAAAAGAAGCGTTGGCCAAAGGGCTATCCTAGATGCCCATATTATTAATGAACGCATGGAAGTCCCTCATACTTCTCGTCATTGACCTTTGAGACTTTTTTTCATGCACAAATCTTAAGGTGTTGAAATCACCACCCACCACCCAAGGACTAGACTAGGAAGTCCGGATAGCCTCCAACTCCTCCCACAAATCACTACGACGAGAAGCAATCGAAGGCCCATAAACCCCAGTGAGAAGCCATTCAGCCCTATGGAAACATCCTCCAGAAGAAGAGAAATAGAGAACACCCCCAAACGGACATCTTTTTTTCTCACCACATTCGGATTCCAAGCCAACAAAATGCCACCTGAGGTTCCAACAGTAGGGAGAGCACACCATTCTGATAACGAAGCCCCAACCAAACTACGAACAAACCGATCCCTAACAACTTCCTTTTTGGTCTCCTGAAACAGAACAATGCCCGGCGAAAATTTGGAAACATATTCCTTCACCAATCTTCTTTTATTTACACCATTCAAACCACGAACATTCCATGAGATAATCTTCATAAAGCAAATGTGTTTGAACCCCTACCAATCCTCTTCTGGACATTAGAGCGGCAACCACCCATAGAATGGTGAGAACAACATCTCATCTGAGGGATATTGTTGAATCTGTAGCTAGATATTCATGGTGATTATTTTTTTAAAGTAAGGGATTTTTGTTGAGGGGGATGAGAAATCCGAAAAAAGGAAGCCACTACTATACCATACAAAGCCCAATTAGAGGGCTATACAAAAGTTCCAAAAAGACAAAAATATCAGGACTACCCAGAATACAATTCCAATTAGCTCTAATGGCATTTACACCCGACCTTCTAAATTCTTTTCATGAGGAAGCCTTGAAGATAATGTCCTAATGGGTTATTTGGCTTACGATGCAACCTTATATGCTGGTTCATTTGTTTCTCAAAGGTGCGGTTGTTTCTTTCTCTTTATATGCACCATGTGATACTAGGTGGGATCATTTTCCACAATCTGCGGCATTGAGGTCCAAAGGTTCAAATCTGCTAGCTTTGAGTAGTCCTTAGAAGATTCCCAGGCATAATAACTCAACACATAGTCACATACCTGAGGTAGCAAGAGAATCAATCCAAACCTCATAAACAGAAGGGCAATGCAGCAGTAAATGGTGCACTGATTTAGCACCACCCAGGCAAAGGAGACAGACATTGTGCAATAGATATCCTCTAGTGCTGAGATACTTGCTACTAAGAATGCAATCCAGCACAGAAGTCCATGAGTAGAACTGGATCTTTGTTGGGGGACACCCACATGAATGGTTAAGGGGAGGAGGGGTGTGTGAATCTATTAAGTATTTCAACCTGAGACTTGACTGAAAAGAGACATGATCTCTTGAATCTTCATACCCTTTTGTCATCTCTGTTCGTTATTACCTCATCTTCTTCTAGGGTTGCATGGAGGTTCACCATTTCTGTGATTTCCAGTTACTTAAGTTTGCCTTAAGGTTGTCTACCAGACAACTGAATGTGAGTTGATCTCCATATAGTTAGCCACTAAAGCTTCTTTGTTGACGGCTAACCTATATTAAAGTAGGTGGAACTTTCTTAAGAGGCTGATTTAAGCACCAAACATCGCTCTAGAATGAAGCTTTGTTACCATAGCCTGTCTTGATTCTGATTCCTTGAATAAAGCTATCCTTCAAGTTTATGATATCCTACAGATCAACTACTAGTCCCATGGCTGCTACTGATCGGCAAGCTGTCCACTTATTGACTAGGCCATAGTTAGATGTTATGATACTTCTATGCTAGCTGGCTTATAAAAAAAAAAAAAAAAAAAAAAATTCTTTGCTAGCTGGAATTCTCTGTGCTAAACCATAGTTTTAAAACTCGGGTTCAGGTTTGGATCTTTATCTTAGATCAGGTTGGATTAGCCACATCCTGATTGTTTTTTGTTGTTGTTGTTTTGATCAGTAAAAAGTAAAAAGTATATATTAATGAAAAAAAGGGAGACAAACAAAAAACAGGCCCTATCCAAACGTGCACAAACTACGCAATTAGGGCATCCCAATCAAAGATCCAGGAAGAAAAGCAACAACCAGCAAACAAAGGTAAGTGAGACACCCATCTGAAGAGGAGAGCTAAAGTCCGCCCTTTGAGTTGAAGAGGGGTAGCTCTACAGTCCTGAAAAACCCGAGCATTGCGTTCCGTCCAAAGGACCCAACAAACCACATGCGGGACACATCTCGAGAGCAACTGCCCCCTAAGGGAAGAGGGACCCCTACTTCCAAGAAACCATTGATCAAGGAACTTGGGAATAGAGCTGGGAAGCACCCACGAGAGCCCGAACCTGCTGAGGAAAGCTCCCCATAACTCAAAAGCCATAGGATAATGAAGAAAGAGGTGTGCTGACAACTCTTCATTGGACGAGCACATACAACAATGATTTTCCATCTGCATGCCTCTTTTTTAAAGATTATCAAGGGTCAACACCTTGTCAAAGTGGATAAGCCACAAAAGGAAGCAAGACTTGGAAGGCATTTTAGAGCACCACACCTCTCTAGCTGGTCTTTCAACGTCTCCCACCGGACCTATAATGCTATAAAAGGATCTAACAGAGAAACCATCAGAGGGGGATGGCTGCCATAATCTACGATCCTCCGTATCTTCATCCTCCACTTTGACCCTCTCCAATCTGCGCATCAAACTGGCTACCGCTAGAATCTCCCAATGATTCACTTCCCGCCTAAGGTGGAGGTTCTAAGAGACTAAACCATTCGCCCTCACAATGTGATCTTGGACTAAGCCCTCCTTCCTCCTTGCCAGGGAATAGATCTCCGGGAAAGCTTGAGCAAACAGAGTTGGACCGCACCAAGTGTCATGCCAGAATAAGATTCTGTTCCCCTTTTCCGCTTGAAAGGAAACCAAATGGAGAAATTCATCCTGCTCCTTGAAAATGTCTCTCCACAGGCTAGAACCATAGGCTCCCGTAGGGGGGTTCGGTCAACCAACCCCTACCACTAACCCCATACTTGGTTGAGATCACCTGACACCATTAGGAATTGGGTTCCTCTCCATATCTCCACAACCACTTTGCAAGCAAGGCCGGATTCATTTCTTTCAGAGCTTGAAAACCAAGGCCACCCTAGTCTAAAGGGAGACAAAGCTGATGTTGACTTACAAGCTGATACTTTCTTTCTCCCTCTCCGAATGCTAGGGCTGTCAATTATCCAGTTAAGCATCCGAATCCAATCCGATTAAAGCAAATTCGGATGTTTATATATCCGACTTCGTTAAAAATCCAATCCGATTATTAAACAAACCGAAATCGGATGCATACACATCCGATCTGATTAAAATCCGATCCGATTAAATATTATATTTATACATAATTATATATGCTAAATCCAACTAACCGGATATTCGAATTCGCATCCGAAATCCGATTATGTAATCGAATTCGAATTCATTTGTTAAACATCCGACGGATATCCAATCGGATATCGGATGCACACAAATTTAATTGGATTCGATATCAGATGTGCATATATCCGATCTGAATCCGCTCCGTTTACAGCCCTACCGAATGCCACAAGAAATCAGCTCTAATCCGCTTAAGGCTAAAGAACACTTATGCCGGGGCACGAAGAAGAGACATGTAGTAAACAGGAAGATTGGACAAGGCGCTCTTAATGAGGGTCATCTTGCCTCATTTGGACAAAAATTGACTTTTCCATCTAACCAACCTTTGCTTAACCCTCTCCACTACTGGATCCCAAATGTGCTTGGATTTCAGACGCCCCCAAGAGGAAGACCCAAATATATTCCTGGAACGCTAAACACATCATAGCCAAGAACACTTGTAAGCCTATCCAGGTTTGGAACCAAGCTAATAGGCATTAATTTGCTTTTCGCTAAGTTCACCTTCAACCTTGATATGGCCTCAAGCATCAACAATATACCAAGATTACCAACTTCTTCTTCTAAATTTGGCAGCAATATGAGAGCATCATTGACAAATTGCAGAAGCGTCACATGCGGCCTATCTACACCCACTTTGCACCCACTTAAGAATAAAAAATAGTGAAATACTGAAAAAATATAAAAAGATAATGTTGTATTGCATCACACATGGTTTTTTTTTTTGAAAATGAGTATTGCATCGAAATTTTTTATTTTTGAAAAGTAATGAAATATATTCAAGAGAAAAGGAACTACAAGACAACAAGCCCAAAGCATGAGAAATGCACATACAAGAAGCCAACAACCAAAAGAAAAGACAACAGCCCGACAAGACTAAAGCAAGCGTCAGAAAAAATCAGAGAACTCCAATAAAAAACCCAAACTCGAAAAGGGATGTTTCTGCATAGAGAAGCAGCCAACAACCAACAAAAGATCTTTGAAAGCATGGATTCGACCAACTTCACTGAAGAGGAAGAACGACTTTGGAAAATGAGACAATTACGCTCCTCCCATAGCATCCAACATATGGCATGAGGCACCACCTTCCAAACCTCCTCTCCCGGCTAAGAAAGGTTGGAAAACTGCAAGCCGGACCAGGAGTTGAAAAGAAGCCTTAAAGACCCTGGAGCCACCCAACGCACATTAAAATTTCTAAGAATGTAATGCCACAGATCTTCGCTTCCTGACAATGGATAAAGAGGTGATTGGAAGACTCACTAGCTGAACCGCACATAACACACTGGTTAGTAGTGATAAAACTTTTCCGCATCAGATTATCCATAAAGGTAATGCGGTCCCACCATAGTAGCCAAAGAAAGAATGAAACCTTCGTTGGAACAACCATACTCCGTATGAAACGAGATGGATAGGAAAGAGGAGCTAGAATTGCCAACTTTAAATAGAAAGACTTAACGGAAAACCTTTCTCTTCATCAGGCTTCCACACTCTCTCATTAGTCGTTTCCTTGTCACCCAACCTGTAGCCATCCACAATCGCCGTAAGACTAGCCATCTCCCCCACCTCCCAATCATTTAGATTCCTTCTCAGAAGCATGTTCCATGAGCAAAGGTACCTTGTCTTAACCATGTGATCCTTGACCGTGCCCTCTTTACAACCAAAAGGAGAGAACAATTGAGGGAACATCAGGTACAGGGCTACACTGGAGCACCAGTGGTCCTTCCAAAAAAGAACCCTTTCGCCACTCTTAACCTCAAGTCGGGTAAATCTTTGAAACAAAGCAACCCCTTTATGAATATTGGGCTAAGGATTGCAACCCACCCACCGGCCCATTGTTTGGAAGACAATCCCAACCATTGCTATTCTCGCCGTATTTTGCTACAATCACCATCCGCCAAAGGGTACCCTCTCTATCTCGAATCTCCAAAGCCATTTACATAAGAGAGCTCTATTAAGAGTGCGGATGGAACAAACGCCCAATCTCCCTTTTTCCATTAAGTTACAGATCCTCGACCAACTCACCCAATGAATCTTCTTCTCTCCCAAAACTCCTTGCCAAAGGAAGCCCCATTGGATCCGATCGAAACTAGATGAAACCGAAACCAAGGCTGCAAAAAACAAAAGGAAATAGATTGGGAGGCTGGATAACAAACTCTTGAGAAGAATTAATTTGCTGCTTTTAGAAAGGTAAAGACCCTTCTAGCAAGAAAGGCTTTTCTCCATCCTTTCTAACACACTGGGTTCCATAATTGCTTGGAATTCGTCCTTGCTCCCAAAGGGAGCCCAAGATAAGAAGGAAACAAATTCACCTCACAACCCATGATAGAAGCAAGATCCTCTAGAATAGGAACTCTGTCCACCGGAAAAATCTTACAATTCTGCAAATTAACTTTCAACCCTTTTACTACCTTAGTTATAAGGAGAATGCTTCTCAAATTCCGCATGTCTTCCTTAGACGTATCCAACATAAACTAAGAATTATCAAGGAACTAAAGGAAAGGAACTTGGAGACTCCCTTCCTTAGGGGAAAACCCAACAAGAAATCCGCTCAACTCCGCCTTTCTCACCAACCTACTGAGAAGCTTTGCCACAATGATGAAGAGATAAGGAGAAAGGAGATTTCCATGCCGAAGGCCCCTGCTACCTTTAGAGAAACCTTTGGGAGAACCATTCACCATCATAGAAAAAGAAGGGGAAGCAACGCATATTTTCATCCAATTCTTCCATTTCTGCCCAAAACCCTTCTTAAGTGTACTATCCATGTATGACCAGCACACATGGTCATAGGCCTTCTCCACATCAATCATTATAGCTACCCCGTTTTTGCCTGATTTGATCTTAGCGTCTATGCACTCATTGGCCAGAAACGAGCAATCGAAGATTTGTCTATTGTAAACAAAGGTATTTTGAGATTCATAAATGATATCAGGAAGGACGACCTTAATCCTAAGAGCCAAAATCTTGGGGAGTAGCTTGTAGAGGCAGCCCACCAAATTGATCAGGCGAAAATCTTTAATCTCAGCAACCCCAAGCTTTTTTGGGATAAGGGATATGTATGTGACACTAAGACTCTGACACCATTGATCCCTACCACAGAAAGCATCCAAGGTAGCCAAGATCTCTATCCCCACCACATTCCAAAAAACCTTTAGAAATTTAATAGGGAACCCATTAGGGCCCGGAGCCTTGTCCTCCTCTAAACTTCTGAGTGCAATCATTGCTTCATCAACCGAAAAAGATCTTTCAAGCTAAGATTGTTGGTCCCAAGAGATGCAATCAAAGTCAACCCCTTCAATATCTGGACTAACTAGGAATGACTCTGAGTAGAGCTTGGCATAATAATCCTCAATGCTATCCCGAATAATAGATTGATCAGAAACCCACTCATCATTGATAAGAAGTTTTGAAATAGAATTAATGGAAGATCTCATGTTCGTAGCCTTGTGGAAAAAACTGGTATTTCTATCACCCTCCTTAAGCCAACAAGCTTAGACTTCTGTCTCTAAGAAATCTCTTCCATCCTCAACAATCTGTGGTATTCCACAATTGACTGCGATTGACAAAGCAGGTCCTCTGTAGAGAGGGGGGATATAGAACACCTTTGCTCAAGCTTAGACAAGATCTTCAAACTTCTTTGCTTCCTCACTTCCAAAGCCCCAAACTCCTCCTTTTCCAATTGAGAGATCTTCTCTTTTAACTTTTTAAATTTTTGCCCAAAAATAAAACTAGTTGACCTTTCCACCTGAAGCTTCTCCCACCACAGTTTAATTTTTTCTTTGAAGCCCAGAACTTCCAGCCACATAATCTCAAACCTGAGAGGACGAGGCCCAAACTGAAGATCCCTTGCAAAGAACAATATAGGCAAATGATTAGACTTAGAATTCGGCAAGGCTTCCTGAGAAAACATTGAGCATTGCTCCAACCAATCAAAAGAGTGCAAGAATTTATCAATATGACAACAAGAACTGCTAGAATCACTCTTGAACCAAGTGACAGTTGACCCCTTTAACGGAAGATCAACTTGATCATGCCCCCTAACAAAATCATTAAACAACCTCATCTGAGAGGTGCTTCGCGAAGCCCCCAACCTTTCCGAAGGAAATTGGATTGTGTTGAAATCCCCACCGAAGCACCATGGCACTTGCCATAACAGCCGAACTCTTCTTAACTCTTCCCAAAGCTGAGCAGAGGAACATTGATCACATGGCCCATAAATTTCCAAAAAAGAGCACAGTTCATCTTCTCCTTTCCTTCTACACAACACAGACACCTAGAACTCACCAATCTGCCATTCCAAAACTTCAATGCTCCTAGAATTCCATGTGAGAAGAATCCCCCCCTGCGCGCGCTACCCACCGCATGTTTATGAATAAAGTTAAAATCCCTACGGCTCCAAAGATCTCTATAAACTCCACCATCAATCTGCTGCATTTTCGTCTCTTGCATAGTAAACATATCTACTTTCCACCTCTTTACCAAGTCCTTCACACACCACCGCTTCTCCTCTTTACCGACCCCCTAATACTCCAAGAAATAATGTTTATCTTCATCAGTAATAGATTCAGATGATATTCCTCGTTGACCTTTCTATATGTCCCCTTTATGAGCTCTACCGTTATAATTGATGCTCGACTCCAAATTTTTCACTCCCCTGGCATATTTGCCTCTATTTTGACCACCCTTGGATTTTCTGGGGCTCCAATTCCTTCACTCTATCTCCCTAAAGAGCTCTTGCACTTGGTTCTCCATTCCCCTGAAGGAAACTTTCATTCTTTTGCTGACCTCCGTGACCTTTTGAATGACCCAATCAGTGGAAGAAGGAGGATGAAGCATCAGAATGGGATCAACATCCATCACATCCCCACGATCATTGAAGTCATCACGAGATAGACAATCCGCGTAGAACAGATCCAGGTTAATCTGACCCTTGCCACTCGCTTCCATCATTAAATCACCCCATTTACGCTCATTCGTCAAATCTCCCACATAAAGAAAAAAAATTATATGAAAAGTGTTCAAAACACCAATATGAATTTGATGCATAAACATAGGCAATATACACTGATATGTAGAGAAATATTAATAACATGCTATCGTACTTGTGGGAGGGTCACCATCTTCACCATAAATGGCATGATGGATGATGTAGACATTGTAAAGAGGCTTTTGTATGTGCCACTGCATAAGAGAGTGAGATACAAGATATGTGGGTTAATTAGGGTCTTCTAGGGGTTGGGGTAATCATGTAATAAGGCCTTTTGTGCCATGGGGTTTTATAGTTTTTTTAGTCCAAGGGCTTTTTTTGTAATAAAGAATTATTGTCATGGGTAATTTGGTAATTTTAGTGAGTCAACAAGTCAAAGTGGGTCCCTCTTGGTGTGCTGGTCGAAATCCTATAAAAGGCTTTACTTTTGTTGACAGTAAACTAACCAACTCTCCCAAAATCTTAAGGTGTTAGGAAATACACAAATTAATATACTTCAACATCCCACCTCAGGACGAACACTGATCTCTCTTGGGAACACACTTGGGGAGCTAGGCACGAGTCCACACAACACACACTACTACATCTTGGAAAATACTTCCATCGGGATTCGAACTCACGACCAAAACTTGCTCTGATACCATGTTGACAGTAAACTAACCAACTCTACCAAAACCTTAAGGTGTTAGGAGATACACAAATTAATATACTTCAACAACGTTTTGGTAGTTTTTGTTGTTAGAAAGTCAAGGTTTTAGTAGTTTTAGCCTTAGGAAAGTTGTAGGTATCAAATAGGCTAGTTAAATTAGGACTTTTTATTTTAGTTCTTGCTATTTTATTAGTGTTTTATGCCTATATAAAGGGCTGCACGTTTTTTTATTGGGAGACAATCAATTTATGAATTAAACTTGGTTTTTGGTGTTGGGTTTTATCCCTTCTTCTTCCCCTCCCATGATATAGCCTTTTGGATACCCCTAGTGTTCATCCCTAGTCTCTTTTTCTTTTCTCTCTTATGTTTGCTGTTCTTTTTCTAACTATTGTTCTTCTTCTTCTAATGTATCTTCCCTTCTTTTCTTTCTCTTTTCCTCTCCATATTTCTTTCTTTATTTGCTGCTGCAATACTTTACATAATTGAAGAATTAAGCTGCTGAATTTTGAGAATCTGAAAAGTTGAAAGTGATTTAATGGCTGGATTGTTGGATTACAGAAGAGATCAAATCGTTTCCTATAAACCCTAGCTTTCCCCTTCTTTCTTCTAGGATTTTCTTCCCCATCCTATTCCCTTTAACCTCCCTCAACTCCTCCTTAATTCCCCCTCTTTTTTTCAAAGTTTCTGTTCACAAGTTCACATTCTATTTTAGGTATTTTGTGATAAGAAATACTGTAGATTGGTTTTTTTATACTTCTATATAAAACTATTCATCAGAATACAATGAATTTTGTATGGGGATCCCTTTTAGACCTATCTGATAACCTGTAAATTTTCATAAATTTCTGATGTCTATGTAGGGGTGTTTTGGTAATTTTGGGGTTCTGTAAAAAATTCCAAAATTGCCCTTCTGGGTTCTTCATCCCCTTTTCTATTCTAAACTCTTCTACATCCTTCTCTCTAATCCTACCCTTCAATTAGTGTATTTTTGGGTACTTGAAAGTGTTAAAAGAATCCAATTTTCAACTGTTTTAATTAAATTCTTGCTTGCAAATTATTTTGGTCTATTTTCCTACACCTAATTGGTATCCCTAGCATTGTGCTGCATCAATTTTGGTATCAAAGCTTTCAACTTGCATCAGTGGATCGGGAGAGTCACTATCTCCATCTTTGCGGTACCCATGATGATATGGTGAATGCTCTGTTTGATCCAATGGAAAGTAGAAGTTCATGTACTCTCTATTTGTATTGTCACGAGAAGATTGTAAATAAAGTAGGTCTTCATATTAATGATACCCCGTAATCTCATATCTTCAGGTTGGTTTATAAGATGGTAAGACTTACAAGAGTCTCCATATTCAGGGTACTTAGATATCTGTATCCCTATGGACCTAGCTGCACCTACTTGTAGCTGCATCCACCATATTCATAAGATTGGCCGTAGCTATATTCAGAAGAATTGCTCATGCCATTGAACACATTTGCTTCTCAACTTTCTTGGCTGTGGATCTGTGGTATGCATTTGATGACAATGAAGGATCTTAATATCCATAATTTTGCTTGTATCCATATCCATTTCCATGCTTGTACCATAATTCCAGCTGTGGATGGGGGGTTGAGTTCGGACTGGGTGCAAGTGCTCCTCCTAGATTGTCATGGGCTGATGCCATGGTCAGTGTCTGTGATATGTGACGGTTGTTATACATTGTGAATCTGCGGGGTGTAGAAGATCCAGCTCCACTAGGCACGGCACAATGACCACCATTATCATCATCATTATTATCATCTTCTTAATCCTAGGGTGGCAATGTCTGACATGACCCGTGAACCTGACACAAACCCAACACGAAATAAGTGGGTTAGGGTTGACAGTAAACATGTTTCGAGTCAAAGTGGGTCAACCTGCTTTAACACGATTAGTAAATGGGTCGGGTTCAGGTTGATCCATATAGTCGTATACCCTTAACTTGACACGACACAAATCTGACCGGTCGACATGAATTATCATATAACCTGCAAATCCGACATGAACCCAACACGAAATAAGCGGGTTAGCGTTGACCCGCTTTGACACAATTAGTAAATGGGTTGGGTTCGGGTTGAGCCATATAGTCATATACTCTTATCTCGACACAGTACGAACCTGGACCACCAACACAAATTGCCACCCCTGCATAATCCTCCCTAGCTATTCTTTCACTTGACTTTGCACCACTACCATCTCAGCCTCGGTGGTAGTGCCTACATTTACGTCTAAGAATAGCTAGCTATTCTTGCACTTGACTTTGCACCACTACCATTCTCAGCCTCGGTGATAGTGCCTACGTTTATGTCTAAGAATAGAATGTGGTGTATTTCACTGTAAACGTTGTCGTCGTCATAATCATTGTCATACCTATCATCCTCTTCGGTATCCTCATCCTGGGGTTCTTCTTCGAGCCATTCTTTGTCTAGCTCATCGAGGTCTGTCTCCTTGTCTTTATGAATCCAAGTGTCCAATGGGTCATTGTCCTCGAAAATGTGACTTAAGTCAATGAAGTTGTGGTGATTGTCAATAGTTTTTATCTACGAGATTATAGGTTCTCTTAGCATCATGTTATAATGGAAGAAGACAAGGTGGTGCAGGTTCTTCATTTGCAATTGGTTCCTAGTCCTGTATGGATGAGGGAAATCGTGCTCCAAGCCTCTTATTCCTCTCACATCTTGAAGATGAACACATTTGATTGAGGACTTTATCAGTATGTCCCTCAAATTGTGAATACTTTCTTTGTACAAATCCCACCAATCAGTTGTAAGGTGAATATATTTGAATTATTAAAAAATTCACATGACATTTTATATAATTTGTAATAAGAACTGTCTAGTTTTAGTGAAACCCTTCATTCCCCCCCTTTTTTTGATTTTTTTTTTTGAAAAGGTGATTGTGTGCTATTAGGCACAAAATTTAGGACTTCATGATGGGGCTCGAAAGATTAAACCTAAAACCACAAATTTCTAGGATAACTTTTGTAAGTAAAAAAAAAAAAACTCTTTTAGGGCTATATTTTTTATATGTTGCATGATTCTACCCGATCTTGATTTTCTTGGAGTTGGAAAAATTTCAGTAAGTAAAATATTTTTTTAATAAAAAATTAATTAAAAATATAAAAATAAAATATTAGATCAAATACGCACGATCTGGTCTAACTATTTTATATGTGATAAATGTATACTGGATCTACAGAATGCTATGATCTGGTATTTTGCTAGCAAAAAAATAACTATTTTTACTTATCTAATAAGTAAAAAATATAATATTAAAAAATATAGTAACTGAGAATTATATAAGCAAAGATATTGTGTATATTTCTATGTTTTTTTTTTTTTGATGTTTTACTATTTTATATTACTAATATATATTTTTTTTATAAAAAAATTGGAGGAAAAAACAAGCCAAATCAAGTGTAGAGATGGGTTATAACATGTTAAATATTTGGCGCAAATGATGTAGATTTGGATAGTTTTTTTTTTCTTTTCTGAATTATCAAAATTTAAAGGCATATTTAAAATAAATTAAAATTACTTTTTATGTGATGGAGATCATTGCTTGGGTGCAATGGTAGCGACTTGGGTTGTCAGCTTAAAAACATGGGTTCGAGTCTGGTGAGCCCCATTTGTGCAAAAGAGCCAAAGATTAGGTCTATATCCCGCCCACCCCTCCCCAGCATCCCATAATGACCAACACTGGGTATTGACCTTTTTATGTGATGAATTAGGAGTTAGTGTCTTATTATATAACTTTATTGCTTGAGGATTAATATGCATCTAAAAAGGCCAGATTAACTGATTAACGCAATGACATTGGGTGGCAGGCTGGCAGCATGGACAATTGCTTGAAGGTAGTTCATTTGATTATCAACAAAAAAAAATTCATTTAGGACTTAGAGTAACTATTGTGGAAAGGAGATACGAGCATGTAGTGTAGCTGGATTGAAGAACATTTAGCTCGTTTGGGCCTTGATGTGGTCAATTGCGTGGCTTGTCTTATGGAAGTAATTATCATAATGAAGGGGAATCTTTACGTCAGACATAACTTCATGTGTTGAAGCTTTACACTGGCATCAATGAAATAGCCATTGCTTGTTGATGGCAGATAGTATATTGAAACCTTATTGTTGTTTACTTGGAACCTAAATTTCATGGCAGAAAGTATATTGAAGCCTTTTTTGTTGTTGTTGTTGTGAACTTGTGACATCTATTTTATTTTATTTTTATGAGAAAGAGAAATGTATTAATAAAACATGATCATGGGGGATAAGGCATCTCCACTACGAGCTAAAAAGGCAAGAAGAAGCCTACAAAACAAAAGACCAACCCCCTCCCCTTACAACAAAACATTAAGGTCATGGAATTCCAATCTCTCATAGTTGTCCCATTTCCAAGACTTTCACAGTCCTTACATTTCAAAGCCCAAAAGAATGACGAATCATTTACCCTTTATAAACCTTGTTGCGGCATTGTTGAAAACCCTATTGTTCCATTCCTTCTACAGAGACTAGCAAATGGAAGCTGGAACTGACCTTCATATCCTGCTCCCTATCATGTTGATTAGGATTTGCTGCTTTGGTAACACATCAAACATTCACTTGTGAGGTAGGAGACCTTTCTTGGTCAGATTGTCTATTGTTGTTATCTTTCCTATAGCCGCTGTTCACATAAAGAAACGCACCTTAGATGGAATTGGATGAAACCAGAACTTTGTCCAAGGGACTTTGCACATTTGAGAGGACTTGAACTGATCATGGCAGGCCTTCACTGTAAATCTGCCATCCAGACCTTTGAGCCAAAGTCTTCTGTCTTCTTGATCTAGTTTTGGTCAGCAGCCTTCCAATCTTGCCAGCAGCTCCATAGCTGATGAGACTGCAATCATAAACATCTTTCCTCAGCATCAGCTTCCACACCACCCTATCTTGGATGGAGATTACATACTTTACCCCTTTTGCTTGGGATCGACAGCCAACTGATATATATCAGGGAATCTCACCTTAAGTGGCATCTCTCCACACCAATAATCTTTACAAACATGAATTGGGGTCCCATTTCCAACATTATACTCGATACCTTTTTTTGAAGAGATGGAACTGATTCATAATCCCTTTCTACAAGCCTTTTCTATTTGAGCTTTCTAATTTCCACAGGGTTCCAATCATCTTGAACCCCATATTTCTTCACTGTTCCCCTTCCATTCTAATCCTCCACAGCCACTTGCCTAGAAGAGGTTTATTCATGTTTGCAATACGACGAAGGCACATGCCCCATTTATGTTTTGGAGAGAAAACTCTTTCCCACACCACTAGGTGCTGGCCAAAATCTCCTTCCTACCCCTTCTAAAGGAAATCTCTTTGATAGTTTTTCATAGCATTTGCCACTGGGCACAGAACCAGCAAATAATGACATAAAATAGGTGGGAATGCTAGCTAAAACAACCTTTATTAGAGTTACTTCACCACCTTTGGACAGGTATTGTGATTGCCACCCTGCTAGCTTATTTTGAATCCTCTCCATTGGATCCCAAACCTCCTTTTGAAAAGAAGCACCAAGAGGATGTCGGGCAGCTGCCTCAGTCTGCATCCCATATTGGCTGCCATCATATCCAAATTAACCTGACCTCTTTTATCCTGTGCATGAAGACAAGGGAATTTCGGTATTGATAATCTTAGATAGTGTGACTTGGTTCTTGTGTGGTAGTGTCTTTGGAGATATTCTTGCAAGTTGAATTGCTTATGGTTTTCTGTCATTCAAAGGATTTAATTGTTGGGATAGTAGAATCACTCCTAGAAGTCACTGGCTAATGTCCTGTGATACATTCATCACATTTTGTTCAATTGCCATACTGATAGGGTCAGCCATTAAGGGGTGGCTTGTGGCAGTTCTTTTGTTGAATACTGTTATTCTAACGATAAGATTGTCACTCCCATCTTTTTCTTATTTATGTCATGTTCAGGAAATGCAAGGCCGTTCCTTGGGGACATCTTTGCAGTTTGATACATTTGGATTTACAGCTGCGGAACTTGCTCGCAAACAAGCGGAAAAGGAGCAACAGAAGAGGTTCTCTCAAACTGTTATATACATTTCCTTGATTAGTTATTATTTGTAGCACTATTGGAAACTGAGTTAATTAATTTATTGAGGTATCATCCTTGTTTACTTGGTTTAATCTTGTCTTCCACGTATTGTAGGCCATCAGCTATTCCTGGACCTGTTCCTGATGAAATAGTTCTGCCTGCCACAAATTCTATCGGTTTGTTTCTGTTAATTAATTAACACATTTTTCTGGTGCAAAATTTATAATTGAAAATAATTGGATTTCTTAAAATTGTTGATTAGGTGTAAGGCTGCTTCTGAAGATGGGATGGCGGCATGGTCATTCAATTAGGGATCCACACAGTAGTTCACTATATGGTATGCTTTCCAGAACTGAATCATCATCTTGCATTCCTGTCGGAGTGTTAGCTTTCCTGCTATATTGTGCACCATTTTTCATTTATTGGCATCTCTGTATTTTGGTGTTAACTCTTATGTAGGAGTATGTTCTATAGTCTCTTTCTGATAACTCTTATACTGTTCTATAGTCTCTCTCTCTCTCTCTCTCTCTCTCAGTTATCTGTATGATGAACTTTTTACACTCGTGTAGGAAGTACTGCCTGCATATAGTGTTTGGGGATACCTGTGTAAAACACAGTGAATGCGGGGTGGTACTCTTGGATTGTGGAAAGGGTGGTTTCTTTAGAATTGCTTTACCGTTGTTTTGAATATGAAGGTATTTGTGCTGTTTATTTAGGATTTTGGTAGTAGTATGGGTATCTGGATGTGACTTGCATTTTGTTAAGATTAAAAAAAAAAAAACCTAATCTACGGTGATGTAACTTAATTTTGAAGGAATTTGCTTTTTTTTTTTGGTTCAAAGATAAGGAATTCTGTTAGAAACGAAGAGCTCGAAAGAGAACTACAAGCATCTGGTCATAAGCATTAGAAATGCCTAGGCTAAGAAGGAACAAAACAAAGAGCGATACAAAGCAAGAAGAAGTCTCCTAGCCAGATAAGATCAAAGAGTTCCAATCAAAGATCCACACATTAAAAGGAATGCTGCTGCATGTTGAGGATGTTGAGGCCCAGCTGAAAATCTTAGGTGACACGTCATATGCAATAGGATATATAATGAGAATGTTGACAGCTAGGGTCAAGCATGATATTTGACCTGCTGATCTTATATACTTAGATAATCAGCATTGTTCTCCATGTTGTTCTCTTGAAAGAGTTGAAATACACATGTCCACAAATATCGGGGTTTATGAAGATAAAAAAAGAGATGCGATAGAAGAATAAAGAGACAGAGAGGCTAGGTCATCCTGTATGCCTTCTCATCCCTTAATTTCTTTTATATTTTATATTATTAAGCAGTGAAAATTGAAATAACCCTAATTAGAAAAGGAGATCCAAATAACCGAGGTTATGTTTGGATTTGGGGATTTGAAAGGGCTGAATTGGAATTGGGAGATCCAATCCCCTTTCCACTTTGGGTTGCTTTTAAGAGGACAGAAATGGATTTGGGTGAAATACCTGCTGAATTGAACTGCTTCATGGAATTGAAATGACTAAGCATGGGGTCTTATTTCTAATTCTGTCAAGGGGAAGTTGGAACAAGCAGGGTCCCCAGTTGTGATGAGCTTTTCGCATGAAACCCACAAAACATTAGAAGGCGTCGTGGTCCTCTTATATCGCTGCAACTTGTGGAGGTGGTGGTGTAGGTTTTGGCAGAAGCCGTTACAATAACATTATTGTCCTCCACTATCACTGCAACTATCTGAACCAAGACCTCAGAATCCATGAAAAGTAAAAAATTTACCCCCGTCTGTTCAAAATCACCTTTAACAAAATTTCTACTACATGCAATGATCTTGGGACACGAACTTGTTGATCTCACCATTGGCTTTTCTTTATCTCTCTCAGAGAAGCTATTGAAGAGCTGTTTTGCCCTTGATTTGGGAAGCTGGAACCAGAGAGCTTGACAAGCCGATTCTATACATACCCATAAAATCTAGCTAAATAGGGAGTTAGATTCCACCATTTATCTGGTATGTTTTCCTTGGCCTGGCTCCTTCTGTGTCTTCTTCTTCTTCTCCTTTTCGTCTTCTTTGTTGTCGTCTTCACGGCTGGGCCAAGTAGCCCGATATTAACCCAATTCTATCATATTTATTTTGGGCATCCAAACAGCAGATTTGTAAATCCATAGAATTGAATTCTATGGTTTTGTTTTCAATTCTGCAGAATTCAATTCATAGTGTGATTCTAAATCAGCAAATTCAAACGACAGCCTGAGTAAATACAATAAATGGAAAATACACCCTTGACAACAGAAAGTTAAGAATGCTGCAATGAGGTCTACCTGTCCTTGACTACGAACCTGGCCAAAATAGCTGAGTCTGGTTTTATCTATCTAATGAAGTTAACATGCTACATTGACAAGGTCTCCTGCCATGAAGTTAGAGATCAATTGTTCTTCAGCGAACCAATAAAGAAATGAAGAAGAAGAATAAAAGTTAGAATTAATTCTATTGTGTGAATGGAGATAAAAATAAGAGGAAGAAGATGAAAATATGAAAAGCAGGAAATTGGGCAGTGCTTTTCACAACCCCACATCTCTTAATTAAACAAGAAATATAGCATTGGACAATATTATCCTCATGATTATACGTAGCAAGGACTATATTACAGTGGTATATTTACCAACACTCATCATCAAGCCGGTGTGAAGATATCCCTCATGCCCAACTTTTGTTTTTGGGAATGGTAAGGGATAAGGGCCCTCAATGGGTGGGGCCTTGGCTTCAGCAAAAGAAGCATCTCCCGAAACACAGAGAAAAAAGGGTCCTTGTGAGGTAGGGGAGGTCAAAAAGGGTGAATGGAGTGGTCCTGGAAACGGTCTCCTTCTACAGGGACACAGTCCTTGAAAATCTTACATGGTCCCTACTAGAGAATCCCCAGGTAGAATCCGAAGGGAGGAACCACATGTTATCGTTCTCTAGGGAGGGGATATCGTCCCAAATGGACATAATTAAGGCTTTTCTTGTGGGCAGAGTGGTGGGTGACAATCCCAGGCCTCAGGCCCTTAGACAGTGGGGAAGCAAGGTATGGAGAATATAAGGGGAGTTACAGGTGAGGAGGTTGGCAAGTGATCTGTTTCTATTTCTATTTCTGTCGAGCCAAGAGGCGTAGAGGGTGCTACAGAGAGGAAGCAAAGCTTGGCTAGGGGGTGACTTTCTAGATGTATGGCACCCAATGACTGATTATGCAACAAACTAGAGAAAGGATGAAGGGGGATGGGTTTGGGGGTATGGGCTTTTGGCTCATCTTTGGGGCTCAGTTGTGTTTCAAGCAATCGGGGAGAAGTGTGGGGGTTTCGTGGATGTGGCTACCCCTGACCAAGGCTCCATGATATGGTTCAAAGGTGAAGGTCTGAGATGTTGGGTGTGGAGATTGATGCAGGAGAAGTCCAAGAAGCAAAGTTGAAAGTATGGACCGGTCCAAGGTTTACTGGACCGATCTAGTAGTGTTTGGGTTCTATAGAAAAGACACCAGAGGCATGGTGGACCGTTCCAGGTGTTGGTGGATTGGTCCGTGCAGCCTGGACCGATCCAATTTTGACTCGACCGGTCCGACGACGGAAAATCAGTGCGAATTGATTTAAAAGGTCTGTGAAAGAGAGAGAGATTCCACTCAAGCTCGACCTCTATGTTCTATATAAGGTCTCTATGATTGTTTAGGGTTAATACCAAATGGTTGTAACTGAGAGAAGGGGTTTAGTTTAGGGTTTTTTCATTGAAGGGGCTGCTTCAAGGTGAAAGAACGGTTTCTTCTTTGGGTTGTGAGAGAAGAGGGTTGAAGAAGGGTTTCTATTTAGGGTTTTAGGTTGTGTTAAAGTGTGTGAGAAAGAAACTTGTAGCTTGTAATTTTCCATTATAGTGAAATTATTTTTGTATAGCTTCGTGGTTTTTCCTCGGTTTTGGGGTTTTCCATGTAAATCTTGTGTGTTTTATGGTGTGTTTGTGGTTTGATTTATTTGTTTTGATTATTATTGCTTTCATTTTGTTTGGTTTAATTGATATGCTTTGGCATAATTCCCAACAATTGGTATCAGAACTGAGGTTAGGAAAGCTGCTTTCAACAAGCCAAGAAAGTTTGGTACTTTGAGTGGGAGCAATGGTGGCATAAGAAGAAGAATTCACAAAGTTCGCTATTGAAAAGTTCAATGGCTCGAATTTCGCATATTGGAAGATGCAGATAGAAGATTATCTCTATCAGCCGCTTGAAAGATCGAAGAAGCTTGTGACAATGTCCGATTTAGATTGAGTAGTGCTTAACGGAGAATCCCAAGGGACGATCTGTCTCTCTCTCTCTATCATCATCGGTTACTTTCAATATTTCTAATGAGAAGACCACGAAGGATCTCGTGACTGCCTTGTCTCGGATGCATGAGAAACCATCGACATTAAATGAGGTCTTTTTGATGAAGTAAGGCTATCAATTGGGCCGGGCTAGCCCAAAGCTTGACATGTCTAGCCCAAAAAATAGTCAAGCTGGGCCAACTTGATTTTGGCCTAGATAGAGTTTGGGCCTAACTTTTAGACCTGAAGTTTTATTCGGGCCGAGTTCGGGCTCAAGTTTTGCCCGAAGCTCAGCCTGGCCTGAACTAGTTAACAAATAATAATTTTATTTAGATGCCGGTATAAGGTCTATTTATATTTTTTATTTTTATGAGTTTTGGGTCCATATATTTTTTATAAATATAATATCGTTAAATAGTTTAAGTGCCAACTGTTAAAAAAAGTCTATATGATATGCATTTAGGGGCAATTATGGGCCTAAAATCAAGTCAAAGATTAAGGAAAGAGTTTTAATTTGGGAGGCCCGAACTCGACCCGAAAGCCTGTTGTTTTAAAACAGGCTTAGTTCAGGCTAACTACCTCGGGCAAAGTTCGGGCTGATTACCTCGAGCAAAGTTCGGTCTTGGGTAAAACATATAAGGCTGACTTCGGCCTGGTTAAGCCTGGCCCGATTGATAGACCTAGATGAAGAGGCTATTTAACATGAAGATGGGTGAGGGTGGAAGTGTGGCTGAACATTTAAATGAGTTCAACACAATTACTTGCCAGTTATCTTCAGAAGGCATAAACTTCGATGATGAAGTTAAGGCTTTGGTGTTGTTGTTTATCCTCTTTACAGAGAGTTTTGATGGTTTGGTGATGGTTGCTAGGATACACTTAAGTTTGATGATGTGGTGAGTGTTATTCTCAGGGAGGAAGTTTGGAGGAAATTCTTGAGGGATTCATTGGTGAATGGGAGTGCTTTGAATGTGGAAAGAAGAGGAAGGTTGTTGGTGAAGGGATCTGGGAGCAGTAGGTCCAAATCCAAAGGAAAAAGGTTGGGTGCAATGTTTTTATTGCAAATGGTTTGGTCACATAAAAAAGGATTGCCCGGAACATGTTAACAGGAACAAGGGTGATAGTCTCGGTGTTACGGCGGTGGCGGTGCAAAAAGAAGAACATGATTATCTTAGAGATGCTCTCATAGTCTCTAAATGTATGGACACTATTTCTTAAGAAAATGGATATTAGAGTCGGGTTGTTTTGTTCATATATGCTCATGGAGAGAATATTTTGATATGTTGTAGGAAGAATTGATAGGATTTGTCTCTTGGTGATGGGTCTAGATGTGATGTAACGGGTGTTGGAATGGTGAAGATCAAGATGTTTGATGAAGTGGTTCGTATTTTGGGTGGTGTGGCGTGTGTCCCAAAGATACGGAGGAATATTATCACTAGGCCGGTTGGATTCTATGTGGTGCAATAATCTGTTGCATGTGGAACCATGAAAATCACATGAGGCTTTTTGGTCCTAATGAAGAAAGAAATGTGTTAGGATGGATTGTATCGTCTGAGTGAGAGTACGGTAATAAGTGGTATTCCTTTGACCTTGATGGGTAACCGAAAATGAAGTACACAGAATAATCAGCACTGATGTAGGGTCTCTTTTGCGGATGATATAAAGAGAGGTGTTACAGGTTTATAGGTGGTAGACGATTGTGAGGAGGTTCCTATGGTTAGGGAGGACAGATCAAAGTCCCTCTCTAGAATTGACTGACTGAGTTAACTCAGGGCAACTACACATGATTTGGCTATGATTAAATTGGATGGTGCCAAGACCGAATTAACTTGATGGTATATGCAACGGTGATTCTTGAAGGCCACAAAGAATGTTTACGGTATTTGCAATCAGGCAAAGTCTTAATTTCGAGGTGGAAGTGCGTTTCAGGTATATAACATAGAGTTCACTAAGAAGGACAAGTGCAGATTTATCTCCAATGTGGATTATGGGGTGAGAATCAAGGTGGAGTGTGGTGTACATGTCATAAGGTTGGTGTCTTTATGTCTAGCTGGGTGAATCCGAAAGAGGTCAAGGTTTTGGGCATGCTTGAAGACAAGGAGAGTTGTAGAAGGTCATGGAATGGAAGATTTTTTTTTCTTCGATAAGTGATGGAATGGAAGATTTTTCGTTATACAATTGTAGAAGGTAGTCACCATGGAAGACTCATTAGTCTCTAAATGGGAGATTGTTGTTGGGTGTGGAGACTGATGTAGAAGAAGTTAAAGAAGTAGAGTTGAAAGTCCGAATCGATCCAAAGTTTACTGGACTGTTCCAGTAGTGTTTGAGTTCTGCAGAAAAGAGGCCAGAGGCATACGGGACTAGTTTAGGTGTTGGTGGATTGGTCTGAGCAACCTAGACCGATTCGATTTTGATTGCACTGGTCCGATGGTGGAAAATCAATGCAAACTGATTTAGAGGGTCCGTGAAAGAGGGATTCCTCTCAAACTCGACCTCTATGTTTTATATAAGGTCTCTATGGTTGTCTAGGGTTAATAACAAGTGATTGTAACTGAGAGAAAGGGTTTACTCTAGGGTTTTTCTCAATGAAGGGTTTGCTTCAAAGTGAGAGAACGGTTTCTTCTTTGGGTTGTGAGCGAAGAGGGTTGAAAAAGGGTTTCTACTTAGGGTTTTGGGTTGTGTTAGAGTGTGAGAGAGAAACTTGTAGCTTGTAATCTTCCATTATAATGAAATTGTTTTTTTGTAACTTTGTGGTTTTTCCTCGGTTTTAGGGTTTTCCACGTAAATCTCGTGTGTTTTGTGGTGTGCTTGTGGTTTGATTTATTTGCTTTGATTATTATTTCTTTCATCTTGTTTGGTTTGATTGATAGGCTTTGGCATAACCCCCAACACGAGACCTAGCGAGGGCGCTGGTGGTGGTGCGGGTGTCTGATGGCACCCTAGAATTTAGGGTTGCTTTGTGGAAAATTGAAAATCCATGCTTTGCTCCTGTATCATAAGTTAACCTCATAGATCGGTATCTTCGAAACATTGGCAAGAAGGACGAACGAAAAACATTTATGAGGGGAGGAAGAAGAAAGGGGGGAAGATGGGAAGGGGGGGTGATTCAAAATTTGAAGTGTATGGTGCTTGCAGATGGCATGAGGGTCAGAAGGTAAAAGATAGAGGATGGGCGGGAAGAGAACCCATGAATGGTTGACGGCACTCCAGAAGTCGCTATAGAAGAGGAGAGGCTCACCCTTAGTCAGGGTATAATGGTTGAAGTCGAACCTCTAATTGATTCAACCCGGATTGAGATTGACCATATTTAAATGGGCTGAATAGAAGAAGCCCAAGCTGATCGAGGGGCTGCTATGACAGATCCAAGAGTTATAGGCCTTTGCTAAGGGACCTTAGATTTAACCTGCAGATCTTATATAGATCTTTTATGGCGGATCCCAATTCTAAGGGTCAGCCTAAATCTAAAGCTATCAGGGATATTGACAAAAGGCTCAAGGGGGAGTTTAATGATTTAGGGTTCATCCCTAACGAAGAGTTCAACACAGAGTGGAAGATCGTCACAAGGAGGAAGAGATGGACCTAGAAATCATCTTGAGGGGGGATTCCAGTGAAGGATGCTTAAAATCCAGATTTTTTGGGTTGCCCTCTTCGGATCTAAGGTGAAGACCCATTAGCATTGTAATCAAGGAGGGGCAAAACGAAGGCAAAAGGAACAACATGGTTAAGAAGAATTTAGAGAGCAAAGGCAAGGAGAAGATTATTCATGAGGAGGGCAACGAAGATGAGGAACAAGAAGAAGACTCTCCGGTAAACAAGTTTGGCCCAGAATTAGAGTATTCACGTCTAGAATTGTCAAAAGGTGGAAGTAGGAGGAGGAATCAATCAGGGGAGCCCACTGACGTTGTGGCCAAAGAGGATGTGTCAGGTAGAATAGTTTGTGAGAACATGGAGAAGACGAAGCAAGGGTACATGAAGAGAAGATGGGGCGATTACACCACAGAGGATAGCGGAAGCAAAAGAAGGGAGGTAGGGGAATACAAGAGGGAAGGCCTGTTTGGTATCGATTTTGAAGATTCCAAATAGGTCATGGAAGCCGAATCAATTTAAATGTTGCCTCCCTTTCCCTCTTTAGATTGGATAATCCGGAAGGTGGCGGAGGTTAGCAGACACATGGGCTTCTCATTCAAGGGGTTGGAGCAATAGATGGGGGTTATTTTTTAGGAGATAGTGAGAAGAAGCTGGAGGACAAGGAGAAATAAAGGCCACGAAGGAGGTAGGAAAAATGGTAGCCAATTTAGGGAGTTGAAAATCTCTAGATAGCTATCAATTACAAGGGCCGGGCTAAAGGAAGAGACTCCTAGAGAGGGAGAAGGGGGAGACAAAAGTCACCCGTAACTGATGAGGAAGAACATAATTTCCTAGAACATTTGGGGGCTGGGGAGGGAGGAGAAGAGGTGGAGTGTGAAGGACTTGGTGAGGAGGTGAAAGTTATATATCTTAACCCTGCAAGAAACCAAAACTTAGTAGATTAACGAGAAGGTATTGTTGAGATTTATGGGGGAGCATGCCTTTCATATTGGCCCATAAAAAGTGGAAGGTTGTGTGGGAGGAATTCTAGTGGCGTGGAATTGGAAGATTATTGAGGTGTCTGATGTTAAAATAGGGAAGTACTCTGTTTCGGTTCTATGTAGAGATAAGGGGGATGGGGTTAATTGGGCCTTTTTAGGTGTATATGGGCTGTGTGACCAAGCTTCTTCAACGAGTCTTTGGGAGGAGCTTTGTGGGGTGAGGGTTGCTTGTAAGGTTCCTTGGTGTTTAGGGGGAGATTTTAATGTGGTAAGGCACCCTTCAAAAAGATTAGGGACTGTTAGATACACTTATTAGATGAGAATGTTTAACGACTTCATTGAACATAATGGTTTGGTGGACCTCCCCTTGAAAGTCTCGCAATATTCATGGTCTAATAATCAAGCTAGAACTGCTAGTAGCAAAATAGATAAATTTATGTTCTCTCCACGCTGAATGGAGTAATTCCCTCTCATTTCTCAAGATGCTCTTTTGAACCTGTCATTTGATCATCTACCAATTTTACTTTGTGCGGGAGAGATGCAGATGGGTCTTAGACCGTTCAGATTTGAAATGATGTGTCTGGACATTCAAGGTTTTAAAGACAAAATAAGAACGTGGTGGAATGAATTCAAAGTTAAAGGATCGGCTAGTTTCATCTTTGGGCAGAAGTTAAGGTTGCTTAAGTTTAAAATTTCTAGTTGGAAGGAGTTTGGGAAAATTGAGGAGAAAAAGAAGCAAGGGTTGGAGAAGATTAAGGAAGTTGAGCTAAGAAGTCAAGTAGCCCCTTGGTTGAGTCTGATAGAGTGACATAACAAGTTGCTTAAGATGGAAGAGATTTCGTGGAGGCAAAAATCTAGGCTCAGTTGGTTGAGAGAGGGTACTCTGAACATGCGATTCTTCCATAAGATGGTTAGCATGATTACCTCCATAAATTTGATCCAGAATCTTAAGGTGAACGAGAGGTGGACAACTGATGATGCTACCATTCAGGATGCCATTGAAAAGTACTACAAGAAGCTATACACTTATCCTTTTCTGGTTCGCCTAAACATTGAAGGCATTGAGTATGATGTCATCAGCATAGACCACAATGATGGTTAGAGAGGCCTCTTTTTGCGGACGAGGTGATGATAGCTCTCAATAGCATGGAGGAAGATAAAGCTTCGGGACCTAGTAGATTTCCTATAAATTTCTTAAGGATTGTTGGGATGTGGTGGGTACTTGATGAGGACATGGAAGTCTAGGTGAGACCCACACATGGGCTTAGTAGGGTCCACTTGTAAAGATTATGGATTGTCTACATGGGGTACGACAAGAAGAAAGAAATTTGCTTCGATTTGGGGCAAATTTGGAACTTTTGGAAGCAACTTGCCATTTTAAAGGCATGTGGGGACACTTTCCGTTGATTGTGGGATCTCATGTGTGTGTGCTTGCATAGAGGACAAGTTGGAAGACTTTATTTGCTGTTTTAGTTTAGTTTTTATAGCTTTTTATAGAGTTTATAGATACTTTTATATGTTTAGAGTAGTTAGGGACATGATGGGGATTTTTTATTTATATGGGGTGTAATTGAGAAAAAGGGGTTTTCAGGCATATTTTATGCCTTGGTCGATTACTAGAGGAGGGAGATACGTTTTTAGTTGTTTTCCATTTTAGTTTTGACTCCTATTTCATGTAAACAAGGGGTTAAGCCCTAGATTTCATTATAAATAAAGAAGAGGGAGCCTTTTGGTTGACTACCTCATTCAAGACAACCAAAAAAGAAAAAGTGAAAAAAATTCTCTGGTTTAAACAGCCGGCTGGTGAAGCCCTCTCTCTCTCTTCCTTGGTTGTCTACATGGGACTTGAGTTAGTTATTTCCCAAGGTGAGGTTGGTGATTTCTCCAAGGTATCATTCTCTCTATCTTCATCTTCCCTCATCTTATTCTTCTTGTTCTACCTATATTTTTCTGGTTTTATTCAAGTTTCTTGCTGTCACAGTCAAATCCCATCTCCATCCTCACCTATACCACTTCAAACATCTCCAAAACCCATCTTTACACTTCATCTTTGGTCTTAAGCATTCCCCAACCCTGCTGACCAACTTAGAATATCCCTTTCAGCATTCTTGAGCCAAAAACATCATTCCCCATCATTCCAACACCTGCTGCCTATTAAAACCCTTTGAAACTCCATTAAAAACCCATAAAACTCATTCCAAAATCTCAAGAACCTGCCAAAAAATTTTAACAGCAAGCCTAAGGTTTGGATTTTATGAGTTTCAAAAGGTATTTACTTTTCTAAGACCTGCGGTTACTTTATAGGATCTGTCCATAGAGTGATTGCTCAAAACTCAAAACCGTCAAAGAGACCATACGACCAGACTGGGTTTTTTCCCTTTTGATTTCCTTAAAGAAAGCCACTTTTCTCCCATATAAATATACTCGTGGGCATGTGTATGATTATCCTTAAGGTATGACAGATTTAAATAATTAAAACTTGAAGAAAATCTTGTTTCAAGGCACAAAATTTTCTGCTGGGTATTCTTTTGGCCTCCCAAGTGTTAAATTGCCTAAGGGAGGTTTTTGTGACTTGTTCTATGTTAGTCCTATTGCTCTAGCGGCCTTAGAAGCCTTCTTCTCGAAGGATTAATGGTGTAAGAGTCTAAGTGCTACATTCATTTCTCTAATCCCAAAGAAGGACAGCGTAGGCGAGATAAAGGATTGTCATCCTATAAGCCTAGTGGGCTATCTCTATAAGATTATTTCCAAGATTCTTGTCTTTTGGCTTAAGGTTATTCTTCCATATGTGATCTCAAAGTCACAGAACGCCTTTGTAGCGGGTAGACAGATTGCGGATTGCTCGCTAATAGCCAATGAGTGCATTGATGCTAGGCTGAAAACAGGCAAAACCAGGGATGATATGCAAAATTGACTTGGAGAAAGCCTATGATCATGTTAGTTGGTCATTCCTGGATAGTGTCATGCAAAAGATGGGGTTTGAACAGTGATGGAGGAATTGGATGAAAATCTGTCTCTTTTACCTCTTTCTTGGTTTTGATCAATGGATTTCCAAAAGGATTCTTTAAGGGTAGTAGGGGCCTTAGGCAAGGTGATCCACTTTCTTCTTACTTATTCATCATAGTGGTGGAATTGCTTAGCAGGATGGTAAACAAAAATGGATGTTTGTGGGAATTTGGAGGGATTCTCACCTAAGGAAGGGGGTCCAAAGGTCCCATTTATCCAATTCGCTGACGACTCCCTTTTTCTTCTTGATGATGACTCGGAAGCATTTCACAGCTTAATAAGATGCATCCTTGTTTTAGAGGCAATAACGGGGTTAAAGGTGAGCTTAAGAATATCTAAGTTGTTTTCAGTAGGGATTGTTTCTAATTTGGAAGAGATGTCTCATATTATGGGATGCAAGGTGGAGGCCCTCCCAATCACCTATCTGGGGCTTCCTTTGGGGGCTAAATCATCTTCAAAGTCCATAAGGAGTCCTGTCATTGAGAGAATAGAAAGAAGGCTTTCGAGCTGGAAAGGGAGGAATTTATCTAAAGGAGGAAAATTGGTTATTATAAGGAGTGTTCTTTCAAGTCTGCCAACTTATTTCCTTTCTCTTTATGTTGCCTCAAAGTCGATATCCAATAGAATTGAAAAAATGCTAAGGGAATTCCTTTGTCAAGCTGAGAAAGATTATCTGGGTGAGCTGGCAAGTGATATGTAGACCATTGGACAATGGAGGGCTGAGTATTAGACCCATTCGTTCAATCAATAGAGCTCTTTTGAACAAATGGTTATGAAGAATTGGAACCAAGAGAGGCTCCCTATGGAGGGAAGAAATAGCTTCCAAATATAGAGAATTGCAGAGTGGTTGGGCCAGTCAACAACTTGTCGGGGCTATCAGGTTTGGGGTTTGGAAGAGCATCTACAAGGGCATGGACTTGTTGCAAAGATTCACTAGATTCAAGATCAACAATGGCGAGAAGGTGCAGTTCTGGACAGATCGGTGGTGCTCAAATACTCCCTTATGCTGGTTGTTTGCCAACTGCTTCAACCTCTCCTTGTGTAAAGAGGGGCCAGTAAAAGACCACATGATAAGAACAATAATCTTTTGTCCATGGAACATGCATTTGAGAAGGAATCTGAATGACTAGGAGGTGGATGATATGAGAAGACTTTTGGAGCTTCTGGAGGGGTATAGCTTGGGCGACAGCGAGGCTATGGATGAGAGACTCTGACTGTTAGATGAGGAGAAGGGTTTCTCTGTCAAGTCCATCTACTAAACTCTGACTAATGGTGAAGCTACATTCTTCCCAGTTTGATTTATTTGGAACAAGCTAATCGCATCCAAGATCTCTTTCTTCATGTGGCAATTGTGGTGGGATTTGCATCCCAACTCTAGACAGCCTTATCCGATGAAGTCTCATTATTCTGAACCGATGTTGTATGTGCAGTTGTGAGAATGAGTCAGCCAATCATCTCCTTGTTCATTGCAATCTGCCCTTTAGAATTTCTTCTAGTCCACTTCAAAGTTCAGTGGGCTGCCCTGGCTCCCATGAGAGATCTTCTTAGCTGCTGGCCATATCAATCTTTGGTGGGGTTTAATCAGCTTGGTAAGACAATTTGGAGATTAATCCCATCTGCAATTTGCTGGACAATTTGGCAGGAGCACAATCAGTGAACCTTTCATGGGACCTCGGTCCCTCTTCTCAATTTGGTGGAGTTTGTGCTTGTAAAGATTCATGAATGGCTATCTGCAGACCCGTCAAGAAGCCCCGGCCAATTTAGTTCTTGGATATTCGACTGAGACTCTTTGATATTTGACCATTAAAGAAGGGGGGGGGGTTCTTTTTCTGTTATTTTCTTCTCTTTTTTAGCCTTGCTGAGGCATTGCTCATGCTTTGCCTGGGCCTTGTAGCTGTTGTTTTCTGCTTCTTCGTAATAAAATTACCTTACCTTTCAAAAAAAAAAAAAAGTACTAAAAAGCAAAAAGGAAGAGAAAAAGAAACAACAATGAACATTCACCACCGGTGAAGAGAAAAAAAAGGGAGCAAAGAAAGAAGAGAAAAAAACATAGAAAAAGAAAACCCCCATAAAGATTTTTTTGTTTATGAATAACAGAAATTTTATTCATAAAAAATGTGTCCTTACTGAAGGGAGCTTCTTCCCATATACTATATTTTTGTATATGGGGAATCCTTGTTCCCAAGTTGTAAAGTTTTTTGCTTTTCATTAATTTTTCTTTGATTACTGATTAAAAAAAATTACATAAATTATGACAGCTCTCCTGCTATTACCCAATTTACTCTAAAAAGTGGCACCAAATTTTAGCTGCAAACCCACAAAGCATGAAAGATGATCCACTGACTCCCCATTAATCATTCAAATGATGCAGACAGAGGGGGAAATCTTCTACTGGTTTCATCTCCTGTGAAACATATTGTGGGTGTTGCCAAGTCTTTGGGCAACCTCCCAATCAGATGCTCTGACTTTAGGAGACAAAGATTTCCACACGATCAAGAGGGGAAGAGAACCACAATTTTGATTTGTGCAAAAGCTTAAACAACAACTTAGAGAAAAATAAGCCAGAACCTTCAAAAGGAATTTATATGCTTTTTTTTTTTTTTTTGCTTTAGTTCTCTGGTCCTGTTTCCATTGTTTTTATTCAACATAGAAACATTTACTCTATTAATATTTAGTTGTTCTATATTAAACATCTGTATGCTTCCTTAAGATTCGCTTTTCTCCTGGTTTAATCTTGACCATAGGGAGTGCATACTTTTTAGTTCAAACTGATTCTGAAGTTTAACAAATATCTCATTTCAAATTCTTGTCATTTATCTACAGATGCACGTAGGGAAGCTAGAAAAGCATTTCTAGCATTTTCTTCTGATGATGCAAGACTATCACTTATGCAGTCTGCGCCTGTAAAAAGTGATAATGAAAGTGTTACTGAACAGTCTGATGATAAAGCATATGCTTCCCGAAGCACACCTGTGAGCAGTTTTTCTTTATGAGTTGATGCAAGGCTCTTTTGTTTCTTGGTTTCTTTTGATTCCTTATATGGATTAGCTTGTGAATGTTAAATTGTGAAATATTCGTGGCAGTTTTTCTCTTTAAAATGAACGTATGATGTTTTTTATACTAGTTCGTTGGTTGGGGGGGGGGGGGGGGGGGGGGGGGGGGG
>JAOXJP010000008.1:6033865-6055999 GCA_025762735.1 Platanus orientalis | reverse complement strand
AAGTTACTTCCACATTGCACTTTACTTGCTTCCCAATCGCTTCTTACCCATTCTCCAAATGTTTCTTAATCAGTTTTCGCTTCTCATTTCATGAAGATTTATTGAGCCTCGCTTCCCGCTTCTCGTTTTCGCATTGCTCCCCGCTTTCGCTTCTTGCTCTGGGTACTATGCTTAGAACAAATAAATAATATAAAGGTTTATGTGTTCCTTCTTCTGTTTTGCAGATATGCTACTTCTTCTACAAGAACATCACATTTGGTTTTACTCTCTTCTTGTTTGAGGCACATGCATCATTCTCTGGGCAACCTGCGTACAACGATTGGTATATTTCACTTTACAGTGTCCTCTTCACATCACTTCCGGTGCTTGCTTTGGGTGTTTTTGACCAGGATGTCTCCGCACAATTCTGTCTTAAGGTAAGTCCATCAGGCGTGTTTTGATCATTGTGGTTTATATTTATGTGATGATCACTTATTGTTTACCAACTTTAATGTGGCAGTTCCCTTTACTGTACCAAGAAGGTGTGCAGAACGTCCTCTTCAGCTGGCTTCGAATACTGAGTTGGATGTTCAATGCGGTTTGCAGCGCCATCATCATTTTCTTCATTTGCACAAGTGCACTGGAGCCCCAGGCCTTTCGTAAGGGAGGTGAGGTTGTTGGGTTAGATATCCTGGGGGCAACCATGTACTCGTGTATCGTTTGGGTTGTTAACTGCCAGATGGCACTCTCTATCCGTTATTTCACCCTGATACAACATCTCGTCATCTGGGGTGCAATCGTTGTGTGGTATCTCTTCCTCTTGATCTATGGCACTTTGGCCCCCTCCCTATCGACCACTGCCTACAAGATCTTTATTGAAGCCTGTGCTCCAACTCCGTCCTATTGGCTTCTTATTCTGTTCGTGGTAATCTCCTGCCTCATTCCATACTTATCGTACTCTGTCATTCAGATCCAGTACTTTCCCATGTATCATGAGATGATACAATGGATCAGAGTGGAAGGGCATGTCGAAGATCCCTCCCATTGCCATATTGCGCGGCATAGATCCTTTCGGCCCACCACGGTAGGTTTCATAGCATGGTTAAAAGTGAAAGCTAAACACCTAAAAGAGAAGCATCACCAGAGAGCATAATGGTTTGCTTGAGGATTTTCTTGGATACATAGTTGTTCGAATGGATGTGAGCCGAGGCAATTTTTTGGGAATCTGAACTCCTGTTTATAACCCCCACTTAGCAGACGGGGTAGTTCACTGCACAACTAGAACGTTTGTCTCGTCAATCAAAATTTCAAGATAACTGCTGCTGCCATCTGCTCCGAGTGGTAACAAATACAGAATCGGTTCTGTTCATTGGATGGATCAGATGAAGCCCGAAAGCAGTAAATTTTGTTTCTTGGCTGCTTGAGGCCATTTCATTTTTTTTATATATAAAAATTCAATCATTCATTTTATAGTATTACCAAATAGTATGTCATACTGAAGTGAAGAAAATCAAAGAAGAGCACTTGGTCTTTAACTTTTATTCTTTTTTAATGAATAACTGAGCTTTATTAGATAATGAAAGGAGAATACAATACTAGAACATCAGAATTGTGGCAGTTTACCACACACTAAGGATCTCAAAGGAAAGCAAACATGAAGATGGACAAGAAGGCCTGCCAGCTCGAAAGCTATAGATTCAGTCACCTCCTAGGGAGACTTTGGCTTTGTTTGGTAACACTTCTATTGATTTAACTCCAGAAACAGAAAGATGGATTCTGCCAGGAATATATTCTCTGGAGTCAATTATAGAATCAGACAAACATTTGGTTTGGCACAAAAATAAAAATTGAAATGATGATGATGACAATGACATCGACGATGAAATAGTAGATTCAGTAGGAAAAGAAGAAGAGAGAATCGAGCCAAAGAATCAGAGAATTAGTCTTGTAGTTTCCAAAATATGATTTCAAAATAGATTTTTGGTCAAAAATCTGAAGAGTGGTTCTTATGTTATTAAACGGCATTCTCAATTCTTTAAAACTAAAAATTCGGAGAATCCAGAATTTGGAGTCTTACCAAGTGCAGTCTTACACACCCCATAAAAATTCTGGTGTTTCTTTCTTTCCAAATATATACCAAAGCAAATAATAGAGGACTGACCAATGTCACCAATCAATATATTATACTAACTCAGATATGTGTCGTTGTGTTGTTAAACTTTATTTTCAGCCACTTTGAAGATTTTCTATTGGAGTTGGCTCCACCTGTATCTTTACCAAGACATAGAACATGTGTCATATGCACCACGTTCTACCTTGGCTCACATTCCAGAACCATCATAGAGAGCACCACATTCTACCTTGGCTCACATTCCAGAACCATCATAGAGAAAACATGCATGCATCATTCTTAATGAATTATGTGTCATATATGCTTAAAATGTACCTCCACCTCGTACCTAAAGCATAACATGATTGCTATCACCACAAACAACCATTAGCTTTAAAGAACCATTGCTACACATACCATTGAATCAATTTGGTCCTGACACCATTTGACTCAATCATAACACAGTCATTACACATGTGTAACTACCTTGAACTGACTTTCCTAATCAACTCCAAAGAGGGTCCTCAATCCGTCCTATCTAACCGCATAAACAGTCTCACCATTTGTCACCTAGAAACCTATAATACTTGTCTTTACTCTAACTACGAAAGATATCATGTACAAGTGATTGTTATTCTATACACTCCGTTTCCAATTACCCATCAAGGTCAAAAGAATACCATTAATTACCATATTTTCTATTAAACGATATAAACTATCACACTTTTCTCCCTTCATCAGAACCAAACAATCACATGTGATTTTCATTACTCCACCTACAATTAAAGACCTACAACCTATGGAATCCAACCAACCTAGTGATATTAAATTCATTCGCATCTTATGTAATACAGCAAATTGCAAACTGGTTTATGAAACATCTTGATCATAAGAAGTCAAAATCAAGCCATAATCTTTGAACAGCCATAACTTTTGCTACCGATGTCCAATCGCGATCCATGAATATTCAAAACGACCAACTTGGCAAGCTCTATGACATCCCAAAGTGAATTCTTAGTTTGCAGTTTGGAAAACCCCAAAATCCATCATTTAGGTCCTTAAACCATCACTTTTTGACATTTTTGCTATTTTGAAAAATGTCCAATTGGCACACATTTTGGAGGGATATTTGATGTGAATATTTTAGAAGTACCTTCAATATTTATTTTAAGTATATTGAAGTGATTTTAGGTAGATATCATTATTTTTAATTTTTGTAAATGTTTTCATCTTTTTAGCGATTCCTATTGTAGTAGGAAATCGAAGTTGTTTAGGAAGTTTCTATTTTGGGTTTTAGGGATTTAGATATATAAAGTATCCATTGTAATCGAATTGAATTGAGTTTTCAGTTATTAAGATTTGTTCTCTACCCTAAATTTTTGGTATTTGTTTTTTTGAAATAAATCATCAAGTCCCCATTCCTGACATTTTTAGTTTCGAAAATCAACAGGTTCGTGGAAGGTTGTTGTCAATCTGTTGGTGAGATTCATCCTCTACACTCAGACTGCATCAATATCTTTGGAACATATGCTACACCACTAAAGTACAAATCACTCCATCAAACATTTTGATCTTTACCATCCCAACACCTATGATGTCATAAGTGAACCCGTCACCCAAAAAAACAACACATTTCTTCTTCTCTTAGAACATATCAAAATATTTTTTCCTAAAAAAAATATGAGTATGACAACCTGAATCAATCTAATATCCACTCATCATGAGAAAAAATATTCATATCTTTGGAGATTATGAGAATATCTTCAATGTATTCATCATATTCCTTTATCGAAACTGTAGTAGGACTATCACTTTTCTTTGTATCAGTATGTTATGGACAATCCCTATTAATGTAACCATATTCCTTAGAATGGACACATTGATCCTTGTCATTTCCTCTGGACTTGGATCTAAACCCCCCATTCTCTAATCCCCTCAAGAATGAGATTCATTTGCAATTTTTTACCCAACCAATCAGCCTAAAATCTTGACAGCTTTCAAGATTTGGTATCCTTCTAATCTCATTAGATATGAGTGATATCGTGACATCATCCAAGTTTATTGTATCTTTCTCAATAATGTTGTCACCAAATTTTCATAAGAATCATGAAGTGATGTAAGAAGCAAAAGGGCCTTGTCTTCTTCCTCTGCCTTAACATCAATTATATGCAGTTGATCTAAGAGTTGGCTAAAAACATTTAAGTGTTCCAACAAATCCACATCTTCTTCCATCCTTAGTTCATAGAGTCATTGCTTCAGATATAGCTTGTTAGTGAGACTCTTTCCTATATAGAGTTTCTCCAACTTCTCCTATAAACCGATGTTGAATTCTCATCCATACATTAAACAAAACATTATCCACAAGACAGAGGTAACTTGTGTTGACTGTCTTCATCTTTATGTCTTGTCAATCATCATCCTCCATTTCTTTGAACTTTCCTTTCTTTCCTTGCAAAGTCTTGTACAAACTTTGTTGTACTAACGCATCCTTCACCCTTTTTGCCAAAGAGTAAAATTATGTTTTTCATCAAATTTCTCTATAGAAAACTGACCGATGGAAGCCTTCATTGCTATTGTGAAATTTTATAAAGTAACCTTTAGATTAAAATATTTTTACTTACTGGTTTCTTCATCTTCCTCCCAAACACAAATTAAAAGCTCTGATACTAATTATTGGTGCAACGGAAACAATCCTAAAATTCAACATAATGGGATATAGGCCTAAACCACTCACGGTCTATGTAATAAAGAATAAAATAACATCAAAGAAATTAACAATTATACAAGACAAAGATTTTTACATGGTTTTAATAATGTGCTTACATCCACAAGAGATAATCAAATCTTCGTCATTATGAGAATGTGAAATCTGTACAAAGAAGTATTTTTCTAAAACTTAGAATACTCATACATTTTGCCCTCGTACACCTTCTCCCAATCACACTTTCAAACCCCTGAAAAAAAACCCCACAAGAAACCCTTGTGGCTGGTCATCGCACTCTTTCCTCTCTTTTTCCCTAATTTTATATTAAGGTTTTTATCAAAGGAGTGTCTTCCAAGACTCTACTTACAAAAGGAGTCTTTTAACTCCAAATTAAATTGCCACTATTAGATCAACTCATGATCTAACGGGTGGCTAAAAACTAATGATACGCCCAACAAAACCTACACAATGCTATGCCTGGTTAATTATTTCCATCCAATCAAGTTTATGTTTAAATTATAAAGTCAATTATTATAAACTAATGAAAGATTTATTGTCACCTTTCTTTGAATTAATGACAACTAGTAATAAGCTTATAAGCATTAAATGGTATCTATGAATTTAGTGCTAACATATTAGTGGTAGCACCCATGCTCGCAGCTCTGGATCCTCCTCCCATGGTGGTACAACCTAAAACGAAAATGACAGTGATAGTTGGACTAATACGAAAAAGACAGTGATAGTTGAACTAATCACTTCTCTTAATTAATTGGATTATAGTAATAAAGTTCACGTACGCCATCTAAAGTATGGAGGCACATGCAAAGGCGGTGCAGATACTAAAAACACACCTATGTAAATAAAAAGAACAAATAGGGGCATTGTGGTTGAATAATGAATCCTCTCACATGCAAAGAAACCAAGACAATCAATAAATAATAGTCAAGGATGTTCACTTCACGATTAATACTACCAAGCCCAAAAGATTGATAAAAGACATTAAAGGGTTGATGATTGTTTCTCCCAATGAGGGAGTGGAGGTGGGTTTCTTCTATACAAACTATTCTTGTACATTAAAATCCTACCAAGAAACCTAAAAAAAGAGGTGGGAAAGGAACAAGTCAAAGTCAAAACAATCCAGAATTAGTTGTGTGGGCAGAAAGACAGGAAGATATGATGATAATGATGGTGGTACCAAGGATCACCATGACAATGTTAACATGAAGGGAAACCCAGGTAATTAGTAGCAGATTTGGCCATGATGGATGCAAACTCACTAAAGCTAATGACACCATCGCCATCCATGTCTGCCTCTCGCATCATCTCTGTGAGTTCTCTGTATGTCAAGGGGTGACCCATCTTGGCCATTGAACCTGCGAGCTCTGCAGCGGTTATGAATCCATTCGCATCACGATCAAAAGACCGGAACACCTCCAATAGCTGCTCCTGGTTGATCAAGATCTCCTCGTTCAAGTCGGGTAATATGGCTTTGACCAATTCTTCGAATTCTACTGACCCATTACCATTGGCGTCCATGTTAGCTAACAGGACATGAATCTGATCACCTGTTGGCTTGAGACCGAGGGAGCGTAGCAGCGCTGCAAGCTCGAGGTGGGTCAAGCTGCCGTCGGAATCCATGTCGAAGCGCAAGAAGATTTCTTGCAGCTGTTTAATCTGGTTGGATTGAAGGGTAGTCATGATGATGATAATGGGACAGGCGATAAGGAGAAGAGGCTGACGAGGAGGAGGAAAACGAAAGAGGTAGAAAGAGCTAGAAGATGATTTTGGGTGTTGGGGGTGTTATGGATGATTTGTTATAGATGTGGGGTTGGGTTTGTTTCTGCTGGAAATTCAATATTGAAATAGAAAGCGCGTCGGCGAATTTTTGTGTGTGAGATGGAAACTTTAGATGCAAATGAATCCAGCATTGCTTTTATTTATTTTTTTTGGTTGCGTAATTTCAAGGAACATGTAGAAGGCAAAAACAATTCTTTTTCCCATCCATTAATTCCTCTATTTCAAGCATAAATATCCACGTATTTGTGAACACATGACCAATTTGTGTACACATGGAAGGAATGCACTTGGATCCTCTGTATTGGAAGCCTGTAGAAATCGCAAAGGGCTGACACGTGGGAAATATTTGAATTTGGTAACCTTTTTGGTGTGCGAAATTCCTCCTCAGGGGGTCAAGTGTGGACCCCATGCAAAAAGTGCATGGCTCCACACCCACTGTGATGGGACAAATGGTGCTCCCGGTGTAGAGGATCTACCTTGTAGTTTGGGAGCAAATCTACTCCCAATAAGTATTCAGACCCGTGTTCCCAGACGGTTAAAACTGTAAAAAGCAGGGTATTTTCTACTAACAAAAAATCATGTGTCCTCCTTTGTATCTTGGAGCATGGGGCAAATACAAAATTAGGTATTGAAGATTTTCATTTAGGCATGTGTTTTGATCATTTTATCCCCATAAATGCCACACGTCAGCCTGTAACCAGTGATCAGGGTTGTAAATGGAGTGAATTTGAAACGAATGTAGATGCATCCATATTCATAATCGTTTATTTAATCAAATATTGAATACGAATTCGAACATCTGCGAATACACCTAAGAGAAGAAGATGTTGGGAAAAATGTCACTAATTCAATAATAGTGGTGAAAATGACGATGATTATGATAAAGATTACGAAGATAATAAGAACCTAGTAACTACAAATATGGAAGATTTGTGGAGTTCAACAAGAGAAGGGGAGCTAGCTATTGGGGAGGTTTCAAGTAGAGTTTGATACTAATTTATAGATATATTATTCTGTGTATCTGATTCTATCCTTTTAATGTATATTATCTTAATCTATAACATTAAATTAGAATAATAATGCATACATATTTGCCTTAAATGGATTGAATACAAATCAGATATGGATGCTTACGCCAATGGTCGACAACCCTAGCCTTGGTGATAGCTATGGGCTTCCATTAGAAAGGATCCCAACTAAACATTTAGAGGGTCCAAGGGTCTTATTTTGGACTGTATGATGCTGATTTCCTTCTTTGATGTTGTTACCTTCCCTTGGGTGAGAAGATCGGCCTGCTCATGTTCTGGTTGCCTATGGCCTCAAGCCTCTTCCTTGGCAAAGTGGTCCTCAATCCTACCTTTTTGGCTCGAGGATTCTTTGGCTGAGGATTGTTGTTCTCCCGTGGGCTTGGCCCTCTAGTTATGAATGTGTTATTTACCAGAAAAAAAAACCTAAGATCAGAAGTGCCAAAATTCTATGTTATTGTCAAAATTAAAATCTGGATCTGAAGCAGATTTCATGTAATTCAAGGGATCCAGATCGAAACCCCATCCCGAGTAAGATCAGGCATGACCATTTCTTTTGTCCGGGTTTATTTAATGGGTCCAACCCTTCTTGGAGACTTGCTAAGCCAAGAATTTGATCTTAGAAAATATCAACCATACGATCTTTAGACCTTCTTCCCTGTAGTTCGCCACAAGCTTTCTAACTGTCCAATGAATGATAATAATCAGATAGTGGTTTTTGATTCACCAGAGTTGGCTCACAGGTTCAGCTCCACGAACCCACTCAATTCATGATTTTAAACCGTGTAATCACCAGGAAATCAGATCGCAGGATCAATAAATAGTGTTACGGCCTGCAAGAAATTATAAGCTGAGCTCACAAAATTCAAAATCAGGCCTCAAAGAATAAAAGCAAAGGGCCAACTCTCCCTTCTAGAGCTCAAGCTGAACCAAATTTGGAAACCCACAAACAATTTCAACTCAATTGCATGGACAAAACGTCATCCAAAAACTCAATTGCATGAACACGTCCCACAGATCCTGCCTTGCCCAAAACACTGCTTGAGACAGCTTCTGGATGGATCACAAGTTGCTGCTGCTCCTGCTGATCATGCATCTAGGGTGTAATTAATGGACGTGTTCTGTATTATACACATACAATTAACAAAAGTGGCCACAATAACAAATCCATTTGACCATGAGTAGGAGATAATAGAGGGGAGCAAAAAAGGATAGTAAGATTTTTAGATTGGAGTTCATCTGACTTATGACTAAGATTGTTGCATGGTCATCTCAGGAACCAGGTTTTTTTTCCATAAAGAAAAGATTCCAGCAGTTACAATTTATCACACTGTTTGATCTTTTTCTTCGTTGTTTTCTTTCTTCCTCATTGAGTTTTACCTGAACCACCATCTCTGAGCAGCAGATATTGGTGTGTTCAAGAATGGAGCATACTGGTTGACAAGCGGCATTACAGTTCGGCCAATCTTAGCCCACACGCTCTGATGGTAACTAGCGGTTACAGGAGCCTGGTACATGAGCTTCAATAGCTGCCAGAGTATCAAGAAACAAAACAATGTTAGGTACCATTGCTAGAATCATAAACACAATATCCAAATCAATGGTTGGAACATGGATGTGTCAATGTGGATCATCCAAAAGGCACCACCTGTCGACCAACATTTCTTAAAGTCCCATTGATCAAATGTCAGGGTTATCTGATCAATGCAATTTATTGCCTGTTATCTGAGTAAAACATTTTTGACCTCCATTGGATAGATCTCACATTAACTCTGCCAGTCAGTACCAAGCCCAGATAAAGGAGGGGGATTGCATCAGGTTGAAAGCCAGCATAAAAACCCACTCAAAACCATGTAAAGCATATTGGATGGATCTCAACTTGACCAACTCAATACAGGTATAATCTTTTCCTTGACAAGCAATAAAGAAATTTTATTGAGAAAAGGAAGAGGATGTACGATGCAAAAGGAAGACAGCCCAACAAAGAATAAAGATGAGGAACAAGAAAAAATGAATAAGATATAAAACCACTCTATCGCATATCAGTGGGAGTAGGATAGTCCCTCACATACATAAATGACCTAAGAGCATCATGCTTGGTTAACTTGTCCGCAAGAGTGCCCGATCATGGCATCCATGAAACACTCATAGAAGATGCTAAGAATTGAGTTGCTCTAATAAAATTAGAAAGCCTCCAAAGAACCCTCCTACCTGAAGTGAAACCACCAATGACTATGGTTGAGTCTCCCTCAACTACCAGATCCTGGACTTCAAAGGAAAGGTACCAATCTAAACCCAACCAATACCACTCTAATATCTGCTCTAACCAAGTCGCCCACTCCAGTGGAACCTAAATATGGGTATTATCTTCATGATGTGGTCTATGATGGATGTCTGTACTCTTACACATCTTCGTGTGCCCCATATGGCAGGTTACAGAGTTCTAGAGTGGGAAGTCCCCGGCAGCTAATACAGACTTCTTAACATGTTACTTTCTTATCTTTCCTTGTTTATCCTCCCTAAGGTCTGATTAGAAACTGGACAGAAACAGGTTATACTACACGAAGTCATACAATTCATTATTTATGGATTCTGAGGAATACAACAAACCTGCCAGTACATAAATGTTTGTATTATGTTACGTTGCCACCTGCATCCACAAAATAAACTTAGATTAGATCTTGAACAGAGACATTCACAAGCAAGGACACAAATAAATAAGTATCAAGAAACTGACGAGAATAGTGAAACGATTAGGAGGAAGCCCAGTACAATCTCCGCATGTGAAGTCAGTATACTGAGGGTAGTTGTGTTTGACTCAACCCACAAACAAGGCTCCTCCAAATACTTCCTGTTCATCAACCAAAAAAAAACAGAGACCATTTTGAGTAGATTTACAAGAAAAAAAGGGGTGAAGCTACAGCCAAAATCTAAAATTGGGTGGATTAACAAACATCAGATAGTGTACAGACAGAAGCTCCTAGCTTCCTATCTAGTTGGAGCCGAAAAAGAAACTGCTTGTTTGTGATAATGACAAGGAAACAGCGTAAATATGTAAGTTCAATTAATATCAAACAAACACAAGGCACTCACCAAATGAAATCTTTCTATACTATTTCCCCACCACATGGATGAACTTCCAATACAGTATTTTTATTGTGTCATGAATAATGCCAAGTAGTATGATTGAACCTGATCAAATATGGAAGTTGGTCTTTTATTCAGAGGAAGGGTAATTTTGTAGAAAGGAAAAAAATAGACAGTTGTTTGAAGAAAATACAAGACTTCAGAGGAGCACAATATCCAGCAGATCTGGGCATCCAATATTGGAGAAGCATAAAGATGTAAGCCCATACAGGCTGTTCACTGACTCCCCATTAGCCATGATTTTTTTTTTATTGGTAAAGAGGATATTTTATTAAAGAAAGAGCATGTGCAAGCAGTACAACTACAAGCCCCCTCAGCGGAACTATCTAAAGACTAGGGATTCCCAGTCAAAGGCCCAAACAGAGAAATTACATAAATTACATCTGGAAAATTCTAGGAAATGCGAAGTCCAAGAAAACAGCAGACTAAAAGCCCTCTCCTTCAGCAGCATGTTAGAGGACTCCTTTCCATCAAATATCCGCGAGCTATGCTCAGACCAAAGGCTCCAGGAACACACTTCCAAAGAATGGCTCCACTAGGAGATAGAAACCCCATTCTATTGCCAAACCAAACACTTAGGAGAGAAGGTATCAACCCCAAGACAGCCCATGGAAGCCAAAACTGCAAAAGAACCTCCCCCCATAGATCAGCAGCCACCTTTTTTTTTTTGGATAAAAAACGATTTTATTAGAAAGAAGGGGAGGGAAATAAAATACAACAAAGTGGAAGAACCGCCAGGCTAGAAGCCACCATCAAAGGAACCAGGCATTACATCAGCAGAAACAACATCATCAAGCCCCACCACCCATTTGGCAACCTTATCCGCTAAAGAGTTCTGATCTCTAGGGATATGTGCCAAAAAAACATTCATACAAAAGATTAACTCCCTGATCTCATGAATAATATTAGCATATTTCCAACCTCCCTTTGAATGACCCAACTCCCAACCCACAAACACTTTGGAATCCCCTTCAACCAAACCATCCTTATAATTTCCTATAGATTCTTCAATTCTTGCAGCCCCATCCTGAGCCCCATCAACTCAGCCTTGGTAGAGTCACCATACTCGATAGGGCCAGCAACCATTCTGATTACCTTGCCAAGATGATCCCTGATCACACCCCCATAGCCACTCGGGCCCGGGTTACCAAAAGAACCATCAAAATTAAGTTTAACAGTACCTGAAGGGGGAGGCTTCCACTCCGAACGCAGTGGCTCATCCTTATGAGGGCTTGATGAAATAGAAGTGATCCAATCTTTGACAAAAGAAGACAGTGATATACCCTGAAAAGCTTTATCGACAAAAATCCAACCACCGACCTCCCGAATAATATAATCAATAACTTCAGTCCAGGACTTAGATTTTCCTTCAAAAATCCTCCTATTCCTTTTCTTCCAGATTCCCCAAATGATTGCATGAATTAGACAACCGCAAAATATCTTGGCTCTCTCCCCAAAACCATAGGCATTCCAAAGAAAGAACAATTCCAATATATCATTTGGCATTGGCATCACCCAACTAATATTGAGTCTGGATAGAAAATAAGCCCAAACTCCTGATGAAAAGGAGCAATGAATGAATAAATGACTAGCTCTTTCCTCCTTGCATAACACATTTGGGGATAAGAGCATGTACGGTCTTCTCCTTTGCAAGATGTCCATAGAATTGATTTGGTTGAGAGCCACTGTCCAAGAGAACGCCTTTACCCTAGGAGGAACTAGGGGCTTCCATGTTTTATTGACAAGAAAAAGAGTGGCAAAAACATTTGAGGAATGTAAAGAGAAACATAGACTTGAAGGAAAAGAGCCCAGAGGAGGTAAGGACCCAAATTTTATGATCCGGAAAGGCTTGAGAGATAAAAACATCCTTTAAAAGCAACATAAGATTCCCTACCATGTCTACTTCTCAATCATAAAGATCCCAGGAAAACTCGATATTCCAAGAAAGACCCGAAGTGGAACAAGATAGGACCTCTGAAATCAAGGCTTGTTTTTTTCGCTAGCATAAATAATCTAGGAAAGACAACAAATAGGCATTGTTCACACAACCCCCCCCCCCACCACCACCACCACCACCACCACCAAAGATCTAGCCAAAACCAAATAGATATTCCATTGCCCACAAAAAACCGAGTGTGTATAGAGGGAAAATGGAAATAATGTTTCTCCAAATCAATGAAATATATTGCAAAGGAGAAGGATTCATGTCCCACCCATTAGATGAATGCAATACTTGTTTCGCATAATGGATTGCCATAAACTGCCTTTTTCATTAGAAAATCTCTAGAACCATTTACTCAAAAGCACCAAATTCCTCTCCTTCAAATGACTAATGCCCAAATGGTCCTTTTTTACCAATGCATGGAAACTTAAATGTCTTTGTTCATTAGAGCATTGAAAGAATCCGCCATAGTTGTGAAGAGAAACAGAGATAGGGGATCACCTTGTCTAATGCCATGAGAAGACTTAAAGAACCCTTTCGAAACTCCATTAACAGAATAGAAAAGTGGGGGTGATCCAAACATTCCATTATCCATCTAATCCATCTATCACCAAAATCTTTTTTCTTTAGAACCCAAATTTAGAACTCCCAATCTACTCTGTATAGGCTTTCTCCAAATCAATTTTGTACACCAAACCGGACTTTTTTTTTCTTCTTTAATCCATCAACACATTCATTGGCAATAAGAATATCATCCATAATTTGTCTACCCTTCACAAACACACTTTGAGAAACAAAGATGATCTTGTCCATCACTTTCCTTAATCTCAAAGACAGGACCTTAGCAATAATTTTATAGAGACTGGTCACCAAGCTAATAGGCCTATAATCTGACAATCCTGAGGCTCCTTCCTTTTTAGGAATAAGGACAAGAAAAGTGGCATTGACCCCCACATTAATAATACCACTTTCAAAAAATTCCACGAACACCTTCAAAAGGTCGTATTTAACAATATCCCTACAAACTTGGAAAAAAAATCATAATGAATCCATCAAAACCCGGCGATTTGTCATTAGCCATGGCAAAAATAGCTTCTTTGATCTCTTTCTCTAAAAAAAATATTTTCAAGAGCCTCAGCATCCGATCTATCGAAAGGATGATCAAAAAGATTATCAATAATTGGTTGATCCCCCTTCTCCTTGTTATAAAGGCTAGCATAAAAACGGATAGATTCCTCTTTGATCTTGTCAAAATTATCCACCACCTCCCCTTCAATGCACAATTTGGAGATGGCACTCTTTCTTTCTTTTTCCATTAGCTACCTTGTGAACAAATTTGGTATTTTCATCACCCTCCTTAATCCACTTACATTTCGCCTTTTGACTCCAATGAATGTCTTCACATCGAAGAACAAACTCCATATTAACGAATAAAATGTTCCTCTTGTTCGCCATGTTCGGAGGGAGAAGCCCCTCATCCAATTTCCAATCCAGACATTGGATTTCCTTCCATAATTCCGCCTTTTTCTCATTCAACCAACTAAAAGTATTCTTGCTCCACTCAACTAGCTTCTTTTTCACAAATTGAAGTTTCTTAAGAAACCGAATCCCTCCCACCCACCAGTCTTACATTCCTCCCACCAAAACTTCACTAACTCTAGAAAAGGGGGATGAAGAGTCCACATATTCTCAAAACAAAAAGGATTGGGGCCATAATTTTGAATGGAAGTGTTAATCATTATGGGCCAATAATCAGAAGTGAGCTTTAGAAGACATTCTTGAATGAACCTAGGATAGTCTATCTAGTCTGCACGTGATTGGTTGTTCTTAACTGTTTGTCCAAGTAAATTTTGCATTAAGCATAGGAAAATCTCTAAGAGCACAGTCATTGACAAAGGTCCCAAAAATCCCGCATACTACTTGCCACCCTCGACCATGTATTCTTCTCATAACCAATTTTTATAACATTAAAGTCTCCTCCGATAATCTAAGGACCCGACCAATAACCCCTATCATCGAACAACTCCTCCCAAAAAAGATTATGGGAATAAGAAGAGATACGCCCGTAAGCCCTAGTAAGCATCCAATCACAGCCAGAACTAATCTCCACGAATCAAACTGAAATGGAGAACTCCCCACTTAAATCCTCTACCTTCCAGACAACTGTCGGATTCCAAGCCATAAACAGACCACCCGCCACACCAATCGAGGGAAGATCAATCCATTCTGACAAATTTCCACCCTCCGAGCTTCTGACTAACGAAGGCACAATCTTTTCTTAGTCTCTTGAAGGATCACCAAATCAGGCTTGAACTTACAACAGCATTCCCTCACAGTTCTTTCATCAATTCCTCCCAGCCCTGTCACATTCCAAGAAATAATCTTCATTTCCAACCATTATTTTTGCTATTTCCAACTTTATTCAATCTTTCCAGCCCCTTCAAATCAATACCATCATTCATTCCCCACACCAAGTTGCGGAGTTCTCTTTTTCCCCTTGCCTATTTCTTGGAACTATGACAATAAGAAATAAGAACTTCATTTCCAACCTTATTAATGATTTTCAACCCCACATTCCGAATAAGAACATCCACCCTTTTAACAGCCCTCAGCCCAACTTCCTGAGGAAAATTCTGTAGATTATCCCTCTAATCTTCATCTCTCCCTTCAGACGAAACTCCATTTCCATTATCAAAAGGCATTTCATGGCAACCCACTTACTTAAAACAAGTCTGGGCAGAAACATCAATGGGAACCGACACTGATTGACCACATAGCTCATAACAACAGGAAGAAGAAAGATTAAAAGAAGAGTTCTTTATAATTAATAGAAGTAGAGTTCAAAAGAGTACTTTGGTAATCCTGAGTACAGGTCTGAGGAAGAAACAAAGTACCCTGATCAGCTCCCTAAGGCATGACATTCTCACAAATAAAACCCTCCTCACCCAATCAATCCTTTTCGGTCGTAGAATTCTGATTGCAGGAATCAGGGAAAGCTTCATCTTCAATATCGTCCAAAGACTCAAAGTACTCGACAAGCCTACCATTATGAGGGGGTGTAAAAATTCCGGGCAGATCCTATCATTCGGGAACACATCCCCCTTTCTCTATAGTCTTTGAAGAGTATTCCTCCTCATCTCTCATCAAAGCCCTTGGCTTACTGATACGTGATACACCCCCAATGAGAGTTTGCAATTACCACCGGAATAAATGAGCTGCTCCCAGAAGAAGTACCAGCGCTTTGCAAATGAAAACCTTCTCATGATGGCCCTAAAAGTGATGGAACATGAGAGGAGAACTCCAACATTGCAAAAGATCCATCCAATCTTGTAAGGCAAATAGGGGTATCGTGAGGGCTGGTTCTCATCGAGCTTTGAATAGAAGATGCACCTGCATCTTCCCAGAATCGTCTTCATCGTGCGAACGATCCTTTGGGGATTTTGATTTTGCCGACCAAGAGCTTTCAAAAACTTCATCAATGATACCCCGATAGTCTCCTTGATTCTACCTCTAACGCAAAAGGGTTTATATCAGATTATTCATTATTAAGGGAAAGAACAGACAGCAGAGGGTTATTATCAGGTCCACTGGGCCTAGCTTCATGAGCCCGAGTTTCTTTTGGTCTCCAAGCCCACACATTCTTAGACCCATTTGCTAGCCCCTTACCGTCATAAGGATCTGGAACATTTTCAAATTATTTTGAATTTGATTTTTGAATCCGCTCCTTCAAACCCAAATCATTAGGGTTAATCTGAGGTCTCCCATAATCCAACCGTCTATCACGATCTAACGGTCCAACTTTCTCCATGTTACAAGGAAATAGCCCATTTCACTTACCCGAAATTTAACAACCCAGTTAAGCAAAACGGGTCATCTTTTTCGCCTGTTAGGGACTCTTCTAACTGTCTAGCGCTGACGTTTACCACCAAGAGCATTTCCGACTCAACTTCCACCACCAAAATAAAAGGTTCATTATCTATTGTCCATCTAATCAACCTAGGGACTCTCCTTCAAATGACGATGCCCCCACCCTCATTCGCACAGCGGAGATAATCTCTCTATTAACACAGTGAGAGTCGACCTCAATCATTCCTCCACATCTACTGCCAATCTCAACAAAGTTTGGCTGAGACCACTCTGCCAAAGGAAGACCCCAGACTTCAATCCATCTTGGACCTTCCACAGAAGCCGGTTCTATGCAATTTGCATAAGTAGACCATTTTCCAAGAGTGAAAACGTCTTTGCCCACACTAAAGTGTCCAAGCTTCAATATTTTTTCCATCTCCATGCTCCCAACAGAAAAAAGAGCTAGGTTTGCTAGTAACCTAGTAGGACACATTAAAAATGCTTCTTCACCTGATTGATGGAATTTTCGAGTCAGTACAGTACCCACAAATCTCCATGGAACTAAGACCCCTCACACATCACAGATCAGAATATTGTTCTTATCATAGGCTCAGGAGGACGAACCCAATGAGGTTTGAAAATCTCCCCCGTGTCAATCCTGTTCTTGAAAAACTCCTTGGGAGGCTCTAAAACCTCCATTTGTCATCGAATATCGATTAATCCCCACCAGTCAAAACAATCTTCATTGGTAGGGATGATGATGAGCCGATTTTTTTCTTTTTGGCGCCATTCACAAACCCTACAAAAACTTCCCCAATCGTTCGAACGTCGTGCCAAAAAAAAGCAAACCATCTTGGAAACGAACATCTTCCTTGATCTCCAACCTGATATCTCCATCGCATGCCTTGGCAATGAAAGAAGCAAGTCTGGATATGACCTGAGCCGGAAAAGAAACTCTCCTAGATCTTCCCTTACCTCATTCGATCGCCACCAGATGGCCCCCATCCAGAATAATCTCGAACCTCTTCGATTCAGCCTCTAGAAATCTTAGGACAGACGCCTTAAGCTTCAGTTCTCTCACCATCTTCAAAGCCATCAAATATCTCTATATTCATCTTAGATAGGAACATTTAACTTTCTTTGACTAACCGTTTAATCCTTTGTGAACTTAATATGCTTAAATTACTCCTCAGCAGCCACCTCACAGTGAAGAAAGAGGTGGGAGACGAATTTTGAATCTTTCTTACACAACCTGCATTGGCTAGCTAAGGGGTAGCCTCTTTCATAATGTTGTCTTGGGTTAAGGCATTTCCCGTATAAACAACCCACAGCAAAAAGCAAGGCTTGGACATCATTTTGGACTTCCAAATATTAATCACCAAAGAGTTGAGGGGCTCAGCAAAGTATACATGGAACACACCGAATATTTAGAGTTCAGACTCATGGACCATAACTGCTGATCAGGCTCTGACATCTCTCCTATAGAGGCGTTATCCAAACACAAAAGGGGGTAATTTCTATTTCTCTCACCCCCTTCAATACATGTTAAAAATGTTTAACTTTTTTTATGAACAACCTCCAACCAAATGACTACTTTAGGAGAAACCAGAGAATTCTATACAGCCTTGAAAGGGGTCTAAATTTGAGTATTGTTGTAAAGAACCTAAGACTGGGAGAGAAATTAGTCAAATTACAAAGACTTCTTTTATGAGGAAAAAATTTTATTGAAATCTCATCAAAAAAAAATTTTACAAAGACTCTTTAAAGCTGAAATCTATAGAATATGTGTTTAGAGGGTATGGAAACCTCTTTGAGGTGTACTCATGAGAGGTGAACTTCTTTGATTTCAAAATACCTGATACCTCAGCAAAAACCAAGGTCCCAGTAATTGAAGGAAAGAGGGGCACATTACTAGGGATCATATTGTTTCTTAGAATAGAGAATCTAAAACATTTGGAGGCAAGGGGCAACTCCCAACCAAGGATCTGATCCTTCCCATGAACCAAATTAAATCTGATGAATGGCACGAAATGAGAAAGTTAACAAACTAATAGATTTTTAAGGACAGAAGAAGGTGGCCATTAGCAGGGCAAGAATCCCAACCTTAAGATTGTTACCCATACATACTTCGAATCAGAGGGTCCATGTACTGTCATTTCGTCATTTGTCTTTAATTTTATTATTTACCTATTTCATCTCGCGATTCTCACCTGGATAAGGGTCTCAAGTCCCTAATATTTAACTTTGAGCACCACTTTCAATTGGGATGAACATCGCAGAAGGAACCAAAGGCTTCAATTAGCAGTTCAATTCTCTGTTTGAAACTTAAAATTGGAGCCCTAATTATCATTACTTTCTCACATGTCTCACTTGAACAAGGATTTAAAACCCTAAAACTTATTAGCAAGTAGCGATTTCAATGTGAAAAATCATTGAAAAATATTTCATACTTTCATTGGCATTTTATTTAAGCTTTTAAAGGCCTAATTTCCACTACTACAGTTGAACTCCAGTTTCCATTTGGCACATCAAGATTCAACTCTACCCAATTGTTCTTACCTTTCTCTTCTTTCTATCCATCATTCTTGTTTAACAGCTGAGAGTCATCTTAATCTTCATTCTGCCTTCCCAATACTTCTAATTTGATGTGGTTTTGCAGTCCCAAGTTAAAGTTCGAAGTCCTTGGCCAGGAATTTAACATGAGCAACCATTCTTTATCCATCTCCAGTCCCCTATATTTCCTTCTCTTTTCTAATAACCCTTTTTAATCACAGTTACTACAAAATACATCTTTTCTGCTACTAACACGGACTAAATCAGCCTATCAATAGAAGTACTTGGGCTTAGTTGGCAGCCCAAAAGTGGTCCTTGTCTTGGTCACCTTGTGTTAAATTTCAGCTCAATAGCACATGCCAACAGGCGTTTTACATGATGGAATGCATTGTTGTTGGTGGTGGTAGTGGACGTGGTAGTGGGGCATACCCTTGACACGGACAAAGGAACTACACAACCAATCCAATGTGTCCCCCCATCTAATGGATGGTACAAATTGATCACAACATCTTACCACGGGAAGAAGAAAAAAAGTGCCTTGATGCAAAACAAGAAACAACCCATCCTCATAGTTGTTATATGTTGCAAAGGTATTTTACGAATTTTGAGTTAAATATTTTTGAATGATACTAATTTTACATTTTTTTTTTCAATTCTAGGTTAATTTCTAGTCAGTCAGTTTAGGGGGTTTTATTAATTTCCAAATAGGATAGGTTTTATTCAATTTTTTGAGGAAAGTGAAAATTCTATTTCAGTCACTTTTTTTTATGCCTTGTTTTAGGAGGTCAAAACTTACCCGTTTTGGTGTCATTTAAAATATTATTTACCTTCCAACGAGTCCAAAATCTTGAGAATTCGATGTATTTTGAGAAAGTAATGGTCAAAAATATTGGTAAGGTATCACTTGGTGACACGATTCAATTATCTTAGGGTTATAATTTTTTAGAAAGCCTGTTTAGAGTGGGATTGAAAAGCTTGCAATGTAAAAGCTATATATATGATTTTTAACTCGGATTTTTATTATGATGATTGAATGAAATTTCAAGGCCTACTACTGCTTTGTTCTCTGTTGTGACTCTAAAATTTTTAAGGCGTGATGCTTTCAACCCTAGTGTGTGATTCCTAGGTTCAACTAGTGTGAGACTAGTTGGTATCTTCTTCTCCTCACTATTCTTTTTTTCGATAAGTGAAAATTTTATTGAAAACAGAAAAAACATAATGATACAACAAAATAGAATAGCTAAATAATTAAAAAGGCATACAAGAGCCATTGTAATGCTCATGGTGGACCACTCCCCAATTTGCAAGAGAGTCTGCTAGAGTGTTTTGTTCCCTATGAACATTACGGAAAGAGTATTCCAACTCCGATGAGATCTCCAAAATTTCGTTAACCAGGCTCCACAAACGCCATGCATTACATTTTTTACCTTGGCCCCAACCTATAACAACTTCCGAATCTCCTTCAATAAGGAAACTCCTTTGCCCCATTTTCTTTAGCTCCTTGAGGCCCTTCAATAAACTTCGGGTTTCGCTATTGTGGAATCACATTGAACCAGAGGACCACAAAGAGCTTTAATTAAGAAACCATCATGATTACGAACCACACCCATAGCCTGCCGGACCCGGGTTTCCTTTAGAAGCTCCATCAAAATTCAGCTTCAAAATACCATGAGGAAGTGACTTCCAAGATCTATCCTTTTGAATTTGGTTGGCGGGGGGAGAAGATGAGATAGAAGTAACCCAATCTCTTAAGAAGTTAGAGATAAAAGGACCTTTAAACTCCATAGTACCATGTAACCAGCTGCCCACCTCCCTAATGGTTGCATCAATAACCTCTTCGATGTTCCTCACCTTGTTAAGGAATATTCGGTTGTTCCTTTCCTTCCAAATGCCCCAAACAATGGCATGTAGTAAACAGTCCCCAAACATCTTGCTTTTTGAGTTGACTCCATGCCAATGCCAAGAGAATAGATGATTTATTTTTTCCGGCATTACCCAGTTTAGCCGCATTGTTGATAAAAAACATGAACAAATCTTGGTTGAAAAAGAACAATGAATGAAAATGTGATGGACCGATTCCCCCTCCTCATGACATAAACAACACCAATGAGTGGATAAGTACATGAAAGGCCTCCTTCTCTGAAGCATATCCATAGTGTTGATCCGGCCCAAAACTACAGTCCAAGAGAAGGCTTTAACTCTTGGTGGAGCATCGGGATTCCAAATCATCCGGTGGGGGAAGGAAGAGATAGAAATGAGCAAAGAAGATAGTGCAATGAAAAAGGATTTGGAAGAAAACTTACCGGAAGGCTCAAGAATCTAGACCATCTTGTCCATACTTCTACCAGATAAGAATATGTCATGAAAAGAGTCAAGGAGGGTGGTAACCAATTGAGCTTTCCAATCATACAAACCTCTTGAAAAAAGAAGGTTCCATGAGGGGCCATGCTTAGAATTTGAAAGGATATCAGCTACCTTTGCCTCCTTTTGAGTGGATATGAGAAACAATCTAGGATATAATGAAACCAAAGTGGACTCCCTCCACCATAAATCCTTCCAAAATTTCGTGGATCCACCATTGCCTAGAGCAAACCTAGTGAAAGGGGTAAGTAGGGGACCTAATTTGAAAATGTTTTTCCATAAAATGGACCAAGATGCAGAGGGAGAAAGAAACCTATCCCATCCATATTTTTGAAATATTGTGGAGTACCATAAAGAGTCCCTTTTTGTTGAGAAGCACCAAAGCCGCTTACCCATCAGGGCCATGTTTCTTTCTTTGATCCTGCCAATGCCTAAACCACCATCCTTCTTTGTGCGACAAACTTCTTTCCACCCAACCAAGTGGTCCTTCTTATTCAATCCCCCTTCCCACAAAAAATCACGTCGGAGCTTCTCCACTTTGAGGCTTATTTTTGCCGGCATTTTGAATAAGGACATATAATACACCGGAAGGTTGGATAGCACGGCTTTGATTAATGTGATCCTACCACCCAAAGATATGTAATCTCTTTTCCAAGAATCCAATTTATTT
>JAOXJP010000008.1:6008625-6028022 GCA_025762735.1 Platanus orientalis | reverse complement strand
CCATTAGCCTATGTTGTGTGGTTAAACTCTCCCCTAGAATCACCTTACAATCCTTATATATTGACTTTTTTTAGCCTCCTAGTAAAAAAAAATCTATCTAACTTCTATTTGACCCACTTTTGAAAGTAACCAAATGCTTCTTTCTCTTTATGAAGTATGTATTTGTTATTGTAAAATCATATGTCATTGCAAATTCTAGAATTGCTTCTCCAACCACATTGCTTTCTTCAAATCTATATCCTCTATGGACTCTCTCATATCCACCACTAGTTTTTTCCACATGTCCATTGAAGTCCCCTCCTATAAATATTCTCTTAGACTCAAGAATTTCCTTTACTAATCCATCAATGTTTTCCCAAAATTGTTTTTTAGTAGTTTCTCCTACTTAAGGTGCATAAACACTAATTATGTTAATTATCTCTTTTTCTAAGACAAGTTTAATTGCTATAATCATATCACTTATCCTCTTAACATCTACAACTTCCTCCTTTAGATCTTTATCTATTATTATTTCTACCCTATTTTTGTTATTGGCTTCTCCTTTATACCCAAGTTTAAAGTCATCAATCTCTTTAGCCTTTTTCCCTTTCCACTTAGTCTCTTGTAGACAAGCAATATTAACTCTCATTTTTTTCAAAGTATCCAGTAACTTATACTCTTACATGTTAAGGTTCCTATGTTCTAAGTTGCTAAGCGAATCCTATTCTTTTGGGCTAACTTCTTTACCCACACCTGTTCATGATGTGGGAACCCTTGCACACTTATCATTGCATTCAGACACTGATGCAACATCCATTATCATTTATTCGCTAAATTCGGGGAATGAGGTACTTCTCGGCATTTTTTCACCATATACAGGGAATGAGGCGTGTCGTTTAAATGGAATGCCCTAGTATTATATCGAAATAACATATTTCCAAGATTTATGTTTAAATGGTTTGAATGTGTTTTTACAACTGGTTCTCAACCAGATGCCAACCCTCATCCTTTATCTGAGCTTGGGACCGACAATGTCTAAAGATATAAACATTGGCAGATATATATACAAATTTGGATATTTAGTTGGAACGGATATGTATATATCCAAATTTGGTTAATTTATAATCGATTTTTTTTAATCAAACAGATATTTAATTGAAACAGATACATGTATATCCATATTTGCTTTAAACGAATACAAAAATGAAGCAGAATTGGATAATAATCGGGTACTTGCATCCCTACTTAAGGTAGCTCTGCAAATTCGAGCCGAGCTGGTTCATTTGAGATGAACTTTAGGCCTGCCTGAACATAACCCAAAGTTTATGTCAGGCCTCAAAATTGGGAGCAAACTTGACCCAGCCCAAAATATTACCTTGCATAAACTTCAGGCCGGACAGATTAGGCTTCGGGCCAGCTCAACCCATTTGCAGCCCTACTTATAGCATAACAAAAGTCAAGTGGTGGGCCAGGATTGTTTGCATGTATTCCATGTGTCCTAATATTATCTTTAGACAATCATAGCCATCTCTTACAGATGTTTTGCAATTAACCACCTCCATCTTGGGGGGGTGTTGGATCGGGTCGGGTCGGGTTAGAAGTGTCAAAAAATGACTTGATCTAACTATCCAACGACCCTAACCTGCAGAAAGTGGTTAGCTAGGCTGTTCACAAATTGATCCTGATTGAACTGGGAAATGCTCCATCCTAGCCCAATATATATCCAGGTTGGAATTAGCTACCCCTCCCCCACAAGGCCAGATTTGGTAAGACAGCTTAGAGAGTGGCTAAAGTTGGAATGACATCAGGGCTGACACATCAGTGTAGAAAAAGCGAAATACACTTTTTGGGGGGATGTTTTCACTTTTTGGCACTGATGTGTCGGCCCTGATGTCATTCCGACTTTGACCTCTCTCTAAGTGTCTTACCCAATCCGTTTACATCCCATCCCTCCCAAAAAAATATAAAATAATAAATAAATAAAATAATAATAAATGCTGGTGGGTTGGACAAAAATTGCCACCCTTACCTTGTTGGACATACCTCAGCCATGACCCTTAGGATTTGGTACAAACCAGACATGAACGAACAAGGTCCAACGGCATAGGGGCAGACATATCAGCACCAAAAAGTGTAAATCATTGTTTGGGTGCTGATGTGTTCGCCCCTGATGCCGTTCGTTCATGAAGTGTTTGTACCAAATCCCAGCCGCAGCCATGATATTTCCCTTGGTGATACAATTGGTCACCATTGCAACGAGAGGAATATTTACTAAATATAAGCTGCCATGCTTTTAGGGAGGGGTTCATCCATCCAGAGCTACAAAAAGGCTTTGCACGTACTCTATTATCTTCATGACGATTGACAAACCACCTTTGCATCGCTTTATTATCTTTCTTGATCTCCCCACAGGCCTTCTTGCCCAATTCTTTCTCAGATGCCTTCGAACTGCAAGCATTTCCTATAGGATCGATTAGATTGCTTTTGTCTTTGCTTAATTGGGTTTTCCCTGGATTTCCAGAATTGAGTTTCTGATTAATTTGCTATTGTCATTTCTTGAGTGCTTGAGATGTGAATTTCTATTTTTATTTGTATTTTGTTTCTTGGATTGGATTATGTATTTTATCTTCTTTTTTTTTTAATATTCTGTGATAACTTAAACAAATTAATCAAAAAACAGATATATCAAGATAAATTCCATATCAGAAAAGTATGATATTTAGAAAAAGATGTAAATTCTTTTCCAGTCTCTTTAGTTCTGGTTCTACCCTTTGTATAGACCATTCAAAGATTTCTTGAGGGAGAACCCAAATTTTCAGTTATAAAATATTTGGCACAGGCATCATTGATCTCTGTACAGTGTATATAATCCAATAAAATCGATGAATTAGATAATGTAAATGAGACCAAGAGGAAGGAGGAAGGCAGTGATGAAAGCATTGTATTGTTTCTCTTGACTCTGTATACTAGGCTGTATTTGGCTTGCAATATCCTAATCTTGAGATTGCAATCTTGAGATTAGATCACAAGATTACAAACTTGAGATCAACCTGGTAGATTGTGCTGGTACATGAGAGTGCAATGCTTGATTGACAAAGAGAGAAGATGGAGGACATTGTTTTATGTTTCCTATGTTAAAATATCAAATTACCCACGCTTTTTCAGCATGTGCATATTAGTTACTTGGCGCCACTTCTCAAGATCATGATTTGAGAATGGGCTACAATCTCATATTGGGCCAATGATTGCATTCCAAAAGTCTTCTAGAGGTTGGTGATCTCTTTCTGGTTTTGGCTTTCACAGTTTTTTTCCTAGTTTCAAAATTAAAAATTAATGACATGAGATATGCTCAGGATATGCATGAGTTCACTGTATCACGTCTTGCAGTTCTGGATATAGTTTTGTCATTTTTGTTTGAGATTTCTTTCAGTTATTTGCATGTTTCATTAATTGTTTGTGGTCGTGTACCATGTGCCCTAAGAGAAGAACAAGAACAAGAACACCCTCTCTTCAGGGAAAACTAAATTCACAAGTAATAAACCAGCTGGAAAGGGGTATAGCTGTTAACATCCATACCTGCAATTGCTTCCAAGTCCTCAGTAGTGGCTGAGATTTCCAATTTCTAAAACTTGACTACATGAGTAAGCTATTATCATTATTAAAAAAAAAAAAGTAAGTTATTATCATTGAAATTTACCTTCTTTGAAAATGTACATTCCTAATTTCAAGCAAAAGAATGTTTTGTTCTACTTAAATTCTTTCTATGTAAAAGGGAGTCCTTGGATCAAGTCATAGGGGAAAAAAATGCAAGTGTTGCAGATGGATGGATCTGAGGGGTAAAAACAAAGCTTTATTGACAACTCTAAAAAAAAATGGTGAAGGAAAACATGCATCATTACAAGCACATCCATGAAGAAATCATCAGGATGTGTGGAATGGGAAGGAACCTGGTTGAAGAATCTCAATCATAGTTCCAAGTCTCAGCCCTCCAATTTAGCTGGTCCAAGGCCAAAATGAATCGGTTTGCTTGTGGCCAAGTCAATTCCACATTTACATGAAGTTCAGCAAGACCCAGAAAAGCCTTGGTGTCCCTTTAACTCGTCCTGGACATCTATGAAACTGATGTGCATCCACCTGTCTAGACAGGCCAATGTATCAACTCCTCCAGCTATTTTGGCTGAAAAAATCTGAACTGTAGTCTTGACTACCAAATGCCATCCTCTGAAACATTCTGAGTTCTGCGGATTGTTGTGCAAGACCAAAGACTTCGCTTTGGCCTGGTTTCATTCCGTTGGTTAGATCTGAGGAGTCTCCTATACAGTCTAAAGCTCTTACCACCTGAGAAACAAAAATATACATTAATAGATTAATTTTCTACCCACATCCTGGCAATATTAAATAATATAAGCAAAAAAAAAAAGTTTGAGTAAATTGTGAGATTGAACTCTCTTCAGAGAATTGTGCAATCGAATAATTTACCTGCCCCATTCGAGGTCTCTTCACAGCTGAATGACGCACACATGCTGCAGCTGCCTCAATCATCCTGAAAAACTCATGTTCTACATAGTTCTTTTCAAGCCTTGGATCTGCCAGCCCCTCAAAATCTTCATTATCAAGAGCTTGACTAAGCAATGGTCGAGCCTGAAAAATAAGTTGGCAACTTGGTTAAACTTTTATGGTAGGTATTTGATCTAACCAAACCATATTATGATCAATAAACTAGATATCAATTGAGAACTTGAATGAGGTATCTTCATATTTTCCTTCCTTTTTTCCTTTTCTTTTTCTCTTCTTCTATTTTGTTCTTTTTATTTATTATTTATTGTTATTTGGGCCGCTGGGGGGGGGGGGGTGAGGTTTGTGGAAGTTGGTAGGCAAATTTTGTGGTTAGGAGTTATAGTAGACAAGTTGTGAGGATTTATTTGGAACTCGGCTTGCATATCAATACCCAACTTTATTTATTTTGATAAATGGAAGATTCATTAAAAAAAAAGGGAGAACCCCCAAAAGAGAACAAGACAGATTTGACAGAAACAACTAGGAAGAACAACATAAGCCCTCAAAAGGGGGAAAAAAAGGCCAGACAAGAAAAAACAAAACCCCCTACAAGAAACCCCAACCACAAACAACTCACAGACCCAAAAAAATTTCCCACTCACCCCACGACATATTCCTATTGAAATGATTACACATTTTACGACGAGAATACCAAAAATAAATAAGATCTTTAGCCCTTGAAAGAGTCTTGAAACAAGGTTCAACGTAGTTGAACACCTGCTGTTCCTTTTAAGCCAAATGGACCAAGTTGCACCTTGGATGTAATCAGATGGAGCCATATGTTCTTCCAAGGGATATCCAAAGGAGGCATACTGGTTGACAATCTAGCACAAAATTCAATTGAAAATGAACCATTTGTTCACTTCTGGCCTCCAAGTATGCATATCTTCTTCTCCCTCCAAACCTATACCCAAACCCTCTAGCCATCCTAGAAGATTTATAATTTGGGAAATCTCCCAATCATTCAACACTCTCCTCAAGGGATATCCAAAGGAGGCATATTGGTTGACAATCTAGCACAAGATTCAATTGAAAATGAACCATTTGTTCACTTCTGGCCTTCAAATATGCCCGTCTTCTTCCCCCTCCAAACCTATACCCAAATCCTCTAGCCATCCTAGAAGATTTATAATTTGGGGAATCTCCCAATCATTCAACACTCTCCTCAATATTAGGTTCCATGAACTTCCATCTTTAAGGTAATCCCCCACCTTTGCCCCCTTCCTCAACACTATACTATAAATGACCGGGAAATCACAACACAATAACTGGTTCCCACTCCATCTATCCTCCCAAAATCTTATTTTAGATCCATCCCCCACCCTATACCAATGCTCTTCTGAAAATCTTCCTTGTAATTCATAACCCAACCTTAACCCAAAGCTGCGGGGCATACTAATTTCTTTACCGACCCACTTATTAGCTTCATCATATTTGGCTAAGATAATATTTCTCCACAGACTCTCTTCCTCTTCCCCAAATCTCCAAAGCCACTTAAAAAGTAAAGCATTATTTGCCACCCCTTGTACTCCTAAGACCAATTCCCCCTAGCTCTTTTGGCTTACAAACCATCTTCCATCCCACAAGATGAGAAATCGAAACATTTTCCCATCCTTTCCAAAGAAAATCCCTTTGGAATTTTTTGATACTTCTCTCTCTCTCTCTCTCTCTCTCTCTCTCTCTCTCTCTCTCTCTCTCTCTCTCTTGATAATTAAGTAAACTTTATTAAAAGAGGACGGGAAAAAATAAGAATCCAACAACAGGAGGAAAGACCCTACAAACAACGAAAGTATATGAGACTGCTTTCCTTTTTGGTTTGATGTTGGCATATTTTGAACCCAATTTTGGCCATTTTCTTTATTTTTTGAACTCAATTAAGCACCAGAGAATGAGAGATTTATCTCCATTGAACTCAAATCTTTCAAGCTTCGCATTGATGTGGCTAAATTCTTTGTTGTTGAGAGAAGCTAGGGGAGGCCAGATGTGTTGTTTTGCTGTGGGGATCTGAGAGAAGTTTTGTGATGCAGGATGGCCCAGGGCCTAAAAGTTCTGCAGGTTAAACACAAATGAAAATCCAAAGGACTGAAATAAACCCAAATGAATAGGTTTATTAGGGTTTTAATGGGTGGACAAATTAGAACCTCAAATCTGGACAAAACTTTAGGGCTCTAAAAAACAGTTTAGGATTATCCGATTGGCTTAAAATTTGATAGGCAAATAGGGTTATGGGTGACGAAATAAAGCCCAAAGTTTCAAAACAAACTGACAAGTAAAAGTATATAAAGTGATCAAAACTCAGGTCTGGAGTTAGAATTCCAACACAACAGAATTGAAGAAGATGTTAAGAGAAATTAATCATTTATCCGGAGCTATTGTAGATGTGAAGTCAATACCCTCTTGTTGAAGGAAGTCCAATCTTTGAGTAGTAATTAATGTAGATCATTAACTATATAGAAAGAGTATTTTTTTTTTATAAGTAAGGATAAAATTTTATTGCAAGAAAGAGTGAGTACGAGAAGTACAACACCCTATCAAGGGCTACCTGGAAATCAAAGCAAGCCAATCAAACATCCAAACATCAAACTTACACCCTGAAAATTCGACCAAGTGGGAAGTCCAACCATACAACAGACCCAAAGCTTGATCTTTCAATCTCTTAACAGAGGCTGTTTTTTCTTCAAAAATGCGATTATTGCGCTCCTTCCACAGAGACCAAACAATGCGATTATTGCGCTCCTTCCACAGAGACCAAAAGACAATATGAGGAATGAGGTCCCATGGAAGAATAGGAGTTTCAAACACCAACTGATTAGTTGTTAGCAACACCAATCTCTAACAAGTTTTGTAGCAGCACCAATTGTCTACAAGAAATCCCACAACACCGCAGTAGAGAAGAAAAAGAAGCACCAACTTCAACTTAGGGTTTCAATAAAATTTCTTCATAAAAAACTGTTGCATATGTTGGGGACTACATCCCTTTTATATATAGTTACATCACCCTTGGAAATAGAAACCAATAAACCTAGTTGCTAAATCCTAAGACTCTACTAACTAAAAAGACATAACTTGGAACCAAGGGTCCAAGACTAATCAAAACTATCCATGGGCCCCACAATCTAGCTGTATTATTCTCTTACTTGGGAATCAAGACCAACCAAATTTGTCCATGGGCCCCACAATCTAGCTGTCTTACTCCCTTACATAAGAAAACCCCTTTTTAACTCACTGTATTACAAGACAGCCATTAAAAAAAGTTAATTCCTAATCTACCGTTGTTTTTCCAGCACACCTGTTGGACCCTTTTTATGTCATAGGTTCCATCTGCATCATTTTGTCTGTTCTTTCAGAGAGCTTGGAGTTCAAAAAGCCCCCCCGCAACAGTAACTTGTAGCAATAAGGGTTCCCTAAACCACACCAAGAACCAATGGTCTATATCAAAATTCTTTCACACCGAGCACTAATCGTATATAGAATTGTATGCCTTGATTTGCAAATCCTTGAAGCCACCAACTTTGTTTTAAAAGATTCTCCTATTTTTCTCCTTCCAAACATTTCAGCAAATGTCTCTACGAAGACAATCCCAAGCCAGTTTAGAAGTTTCCTTCAAACCTGATAGGTACTTACCAGAAGTAAACATCTAAATTCATGCAGGAAGATCCACATTGCTCCCATCATAAATAAGAAGGAACTCCACAATTTACAAGTAAAGCAACAATGCATAAACAAGTGGTCCCCCGACTCTTATTTAGAGCAACATATGATGCATCAGTTTTCTAAATTCCACTCTCTCCTTTATGGCTTTACAGATGGTCCAGAGTGAGCACTATATCCATGACAGAATATTAGATGGAAAAAAACTGCTTTAGATGGGACTTCTTTGCACCCACCCTCTTATGGGGAAACGACAAATCAGGTGAGATGTTCATGGCTAAGCTAAATGACTTGAATGAGAATTCACATGTTTTATTCTTAACCCAGACTCTGTGTTACCACTCTCTAGGACTTGGCTTGTGAGCTTTTTGCAGGTTGAAAAGGTTGACCACTTTTCCCCCACTTCCCAATCATTCAGATTCTTATGGAATTTTAGATCCCAAACTCTCCCATATGCTTGCATCAAAATTTGAAGCAATTTTACCGGATTGGCTATCAGCTATGGAATAGAGGTTACTAAAGGAAGTTTTCAAAGAGGAATTTCCAGCCCATTCATCTTCACAGAATTTTATCTCAATTGTAGAGCCCGACTTAAATCTTACAAATTTCCTGAACTTCTCTTTGCCTGGGAACATAGATTTCCTGATTTCCCCCTTCCCATGACCTCTCCTAGAAACCATGGGGTCCCAATGAAAGAATGAAAGAAGCTCCCAAAGTTAAAACATGTATTCAAATATTCCAATAATTCTCCAAGGTGGGGCCAAAACTTCATCAAGCACCAACAAATGTTGATCACGTGCTCGCACATGAAGCCACCGTGAAAGATGACAGGCCATATGTTTGCTACCCTTCTAAGAGCCCTGCATCAGGCTAAATGACATCAAAACAGATCACCAACTGCAAAAGGTTGCAACCTTGTATTAGTCTAGACCATTCCTCAACCATTCAAGGGCTCAAAAAAGAAAAGCTACATCCCACAACACAACTTGATTGAACCACAAGTGGCAAATTTCACGTATCCAAATGCATTGGAAATAAGCTGAAACAGACGAGAAACTCCAAACCAATCAGCAACAAATGGGGCTGCAACACCAAACATTTCAACATGATTGCGGGCTTATCCATGATGAGGACACAACAATAAGTTCAGCAACTAAAGAAAATCCTTCAATAATCCCAATATGACAGAGGAAAAACTCAATTCCTATGTTTGCCCTTGTTAAAACTGGAAAATGTACTGGCAAACTTGCCGATAGAAGTTAGTGATGCACCACAGCTTTAAAGGAAAAAAACAACTATATTTTTTCCATTTGACTTCTAATTTGGATTGGAAATATGGGAAATTTATAATAGGGGTAAAGGCAGTTGTTCGAATTTCCAATATACAAGGAGTTCCTGTCAAAATCTTTGCCAATGAACTCAGGTTCTAATTGGCTTTTCAAAGCTCAACACATCTAATGTTCTGTAATATGCTATCAAGTCTCCACAGGCCATCCAATACTCCCAAGCCCACAAAATAACAGAACTAGCGTCACTTTCAACCACAGGACCACTAAAGCAGCTTCAGAAAGTATTTATGCTTTTTAGAAGTGCCTCACCTCATCACTAGAATCTTTTCTGAAAATCGGACTGGAGGAAGTCTTTAAATTCCTAAACTTATCATTTCTAAATAAACCCCCATTTCCCACCTGCCTGGGATTCCCGAAGGAACATTCATCAAAAGTACACTTCATTTAATTTATCTCCAGTACCACCCATCTTATCACCACCTTTCCCTTGAGAGTTATGGTCATAGATAGCTCAACAATTTCACTTCAATATCATGAAATCACTAATCAATATTGAGACCAACTAATAGCTTTACATTCAGGATTTGGTGCACCCCCTTAAAGTGCCCCTAACCTAACCCCCCCTACATGCAGAGGGGGGGACACATCACGTCAAGAAGTGATTTACACCCCCCCTACAAAAAAAATCACTTTTCTACCTGATGTGTCCCTCCTGCATGCAGGGAGGACGTTAGGGGCACTTTAGGGGGGCACACCAAATCCCAGCCGATAGCTTTATGCTTGGTGCTGACAAGGACAGATCCACTCTATTTAACTTTTCATTGGAAACCAATCCTATTTACTTCGTTCAAGCCATACTACAAAGAGAAAAAGGAAGCATCATCCAAAGCTCATATATCAACACACAAACAGATCAAAAAGTACAATATAGGTGCAGAAGACCATGGCTAACAAAAATTCTGCAGAATCAGTGTGATCCTTTGGAATAAATGAGAGAGTATACCCTAGAGAAGAGAAAGAAAATGGCATTGCCACACTCACAACATAAAAAACCTAGGTCAGATGAGTTTGTAGTTAGTACATAATGCCAAGTCAGCCTGACTTTATGTCCTGAGTGAACTTGATACATAACAGTAGCACCTAGAAATATTTGCCAAATAAAATTTATCAATAAATAGAAATTAATGACATCAAAAGTAAGATTTATAAAGCTTACCCATTCAACCAGACTCTCGTCTCCTAAGGGCTGAGATGCGTCTACAGGCTTGCGACCGGTAATTAGCTCCAAAAGCACAACTCCAAAAGAGTACACGTCAGATTTTTCCGTCAACTTGCCACTTGATGCATATTCTGGAGCCATGTATCTGGAAATCCAATCATTGTCATTCATCAGAAGCATATTAATAAGGATAACAACATATAGCACTTTTTTTTTTTCTAATGGATCTATCGTTCACAAATTAGTAAATGCCCAGAGACATCCTACTTAAATTTCCAGCACATATCCAGATTAGTCATAAATGGTTGCCTACCCAAAGGTTCCCATCACACGTGTGGTTACATGTGTGTACGAATCCAATGCCAACTTTGCAAGCCCAAAATCTGAAACCTGTTAAGTGAGGAAGAGGGAGCAGCAAACTATGAGAAACATAAGCCACTAGAATAAACAACAAAATGTAGTTTCAAAAGAACTGGGTGTACCTGAGCTTCAAAGTTGTTATCTAAAAGAATGTTTGAAGACTTAATATCCCTGTGAATAATCCGAGGATGGCCTGATAAACACATAAAGGGACAAGCAAAAGGGCTGGTTAAATATTATTAATAATAATAAACAATGAAACATCAAACATGACAGTCCACTTTAAGAAACTGCTTTGTTGGAAACATGTGTTGTACAGAGGTTGACACAGCTACTAGCAAACAATGTTACACTTTGATTTTATATTGTAATATAAGTTACAGAAGACTTTAATGGGTTCAATACCTTTATATTATTCTTGATTTGATTCTTATCCTTTTTATTTGTTTAATGCAAACTGATACATTAATGAGTAACTGAATAGGAACATATAACTACAAAGACGTGCCCATGTGTCATGATAACCAGGCTCAGTCATTCCAATATGGGTGTCCATGTCTCAAACTGACATAAATCCATGGGTGAATGCAGTGAAAATGTGAAAAAACAGAGTAAATAATCCAAAAACAAAAGAAGGATCCTTACAGTCTTCATGCAGGTAAGCTATTCCACGAGCTGCACCAGCAGCAAACTTTACCCGGGTCGCCCAATCCATAACTGGCATACCTTCTCCTAAAAAATTTAAAAATCAACACATAAGATTATTAATCCCATGCTTGCAAGTTAATTCATAAAAGCCAAAAGGTATATCTTACCATGAAGATGGTAATAAAGGGTATTGCTTGGGACATAATCATAAACGAGCAACCTTTGATGCTCAGATATATAGTATCCCACCAGTGAAACCAAATGCCAATGGTGTACATGGCTAATAATCTCGACTTCTGCTCTGAATTCCCGCTCACCCTGCACACCACCAATCTTCAGTTGTGCAACTATTGCTAACTTGAAAAAATACAAGAGTCCACCGAATAAGAAACTGAAATAATAACACTCCGAATTGGAAGATTTGAAATATCAATTATCCATAATAGAATAACATGTTAAAGGAATGATTGAATGTTTATTACTTTAAAGAATTACCTGACTTTTGGGAAGAGCAAAGCGGTGAAGGCATAATATAGCCACCGTGACATGGCTTTGCGATTTTGCAGGGGGCGAGCAGAGGAGCGTGCAAAGGGGAGGCGTGGGGTATGCAGAGAGAGGGATGAGGCAAGCAAAGGAGAGAGAGAGAGTGAGAGTGAGAGGTCGCCAGCCAGGGGGCTAGAGAGAGAGAGAGCGACAGGGAAAGAGAGAGAGGGAGGGCAAGAGAGAGAGAGAGATCAGAGAAGAGAGGGGAAGAGAGCGGGAGGGTTAGAGAGAGAGAGATCAGAGAAGAGATAGGGGAAGAGAGAGTGAGGCGCATGGAGAGGGGATGGGGGCGTTGGCGAGACCGAGAGGAGAGAGAGAGAGGAAAGGGTGCGGCTGACCAGAGAGAGAGAGGAGAGATGGGGAAGGGGGAAGGAGAACCAGAGAGAGAAGGGAAAAAGAAAGCGAGAGAGGGAGAGGGCGCTGGAAAGGTAGGGGATTGCTCTTGTGAGCGACGGCAATTTTTCCCCTTTGCGATTTTGGTGTTCCTCTGTAAACCCTAAAACACGTAGATGTGGGAACAAAGGCAAAAACAGCGAAATAAGAGAACGCGCATAAAAAAAAAAGGGTGGGATCTTAGCTTATACCGCGTTTTTAACATACACAGCATTTGAAAACACGGCTTATGTTATATGAAAACGCTTGACAACATTTTATGAAAACGCTGTGTATGTTATATTTATACAACATTATATAAACGCTGTGTATTCCTTTTTTCTGTTTTTTTTATATATTCACTTTAGGCAGCGTTTTTAGAAAACCTTGTCTAAAAATATGCTGTTAAAAATAAATTTTGTTGTTGCATGAGACTCCATGTTGAGCTCTATCTAATCCCTTGATTTGAGGGATTTTGCAGATACAATAAAGTTCTATTTGTGGTAAGACTCTTCTTTGGAATGGATTTACATATTTTTAGATTTACTTGGAATTAGAAGAATCCTATATGAATGAGAAGCTCTTGGGCATTTTGGTATTTGGGTAACCGTCCCACACAATTTTTAGGGATTCGTGCCACTCAAAATAACAACTTTGTGATTCTAGGACTGTCCTTCACGATAACCAATTCTTCATGAAGCACTATTCATGCTTCAGAAAAAGGGATCCTTCGTGATGTTATTATTCACTATTCATGCTTCACGAGTCATAGATCCTTCACTAGCCATTTGTCTTCGAGATAGCTTATTTGTGCCTTATCTTTGCAAAGCACCGTTCATCCTTCGCAATAAGGGTAATTTTGTGGTTTCCCAATTTTCACATGCCAATAGGTAGGATAAACAAAATGCTAAACAGAACAATCGTCCCCTTTATGGCTGGGATTTGGTACACCCCCTTAAAGTGCCCCTAACGTCTCCCTATATGCAAGGGGGATACATCAAGTCGAAAAGTGATTTACACTTTTTGGGAAGGGGTGTAAATCACTTCTTGACATGATGTGTCTCCTCGACACGCGGGGGATGTTAGGGGAACTTTAAGGGGGCGCACAACATATATACCGGGGGTTCCCTTTGCACCATAATGACTCCCTCGAAGGACTTTTCTTTTCTTTTTTTTTTGTAGGGGGGGTGGATGGGGGGCTGGGGCTGAAAGCTGGTTAATATAACCTTCAAATTGAATATTTGTAAGTAGGGGTGGCAATAAGCCGAGCTAGCTAGATTGGCTCAGCTTGGAGCTTGGCTCATCATAAGTAAAACATGAGCTTGGATTTGAGCTTGTTTTCATTTAGTTTTCAGGAAAGTGAAAGCTCAATTCAGTGACTGTTTTTTGGGCCTTGTTTTGGTAGGTAAAATCTTATCCATTTTGCATGATTTTGGGTTTATTTGAAAGCTTATTGTGTTAGCTTTCTAAAGAGTTCTAGATCTTGTGATTCTGAGTTGATTCTAAGCGAGCATGAACCGAGCTTCACTAAGCTCAGCTCGCTAAAAGCTCGGTTTAATTTTTCTAATATATATATGTTTCCTGGCTGACGAGCCTGAGCCAAGCCTGTGGTTGGCAACAACTCAAGCCTGTCACGTACGAGCTTGAGAATTGCCTTCATGTGACAAGCTCAAGCTAAACTGGGAAAATCTCGGCTCAGCCCAACTCATTGCCACCCCTATTTGTGAGTAGCTCAAGGTGGCTCACAAGGGGAAGAAATTTTTCCGTGATGAAAAAGTGTCTGTAGTGTGTATGGTGAATGATAAGCTGTTTTGGGGTTAAAACGTCCAAAAAAGTGTTTAGATGAAAAATGTATGTGTTCAAAATGAGACACCAAATTCAAAAACCCATCATGTGTCAATGGCATGCTTATAGAGGTCTGTGTCAACACAGACAATCATTTTCCCAACTTACAATTCACCATAAACACTACAACACTTTGTCATCATCATTGAACATTTTCTTCCTCTCTATACATATATTTGTAAAGAGCTAACATATATAATTGGTAAAGAGCAATTGCTTAGTTCAATGAATTTGAATTATCCAAGACATTACAAATCTCTATAGAGATAATATTCAATATACATATAAGAAGTTCACTAATATTCCACTGATTTGAATGATGAATTGGGAACAAATGTTCTGTCCAGGATTTTGTATGTCCTACTATCCACACAAAGGCTAGGTGCGTACAGTTAAAACTGTAAAATAGTTTTCAAATGAAAATAGGTACCCATAAAAATGGGATGTATAGAGTTAAAACGGTAATAGAAGTGTTTAAATGTACATTTTGCCACCTATTTAAAATAGGCACCAAATTAAAAAAACCATCACGTATCCACCTGTGGTAGGGGACCCGGTAGGACATACAAAAACCTTGACAGAATATTTGGTCAATACTGGTGGAGTGATAACCCTTGCTCTAAGATTGTTTTGCAAAGCCAAACCTCTTCAAATCTTGGTATAGTCCATAGACTCCATACATCGCCCTTAGTCGTTAGCGGCGAGGATTTTCTACGCCTCCTTATCATCTGCTAACCTCTGCCGAGGTCAAGGGGGTGGGCTCATCAGTGCCAGAAGTGATTTACACTTTTGGGGGCATGTGTAAATCACTTTTGACACTGATGTTTCCACTCCCTTGACCTCGGCGGAGGTTAGCAGCAGATAGGGGTGGCGTATAAAATCTCATCTTGTTGTTAGAAGATTTGTCTTTGTTAGCTTCCTTGTAATTATGGAAGATACAAACTAAAGAGAAACATCTTTCATGGTAGAATTTACTTGTGGACATGTGTGAGATGTTGAACCTTTGTCATGTTGCAGGCTTTGGAAACTATAAAACTATAGGAAGATATTATCTTCTATATAATCTAAGGGAATTTTGTGTGTGTGTGCGTGTGTGTGTATATATATATATTTAGGTGGGGGCTATTTAGGTATTATTTTAATTTTCTATAAATACTCTTTATTTATTTCGTAATATTGTTATATATTTCTTATTACCTACTGACTCACAACAGCTATCTTGCAAGTCAAGGAGTAAGATGGGCTTAATTGACGACTAAGTTAAGTAGAGGTTGATGTTTTAAAACAATGCTTTATACATTGAATGAATTATTTAAACATGTGGTTTGAGGTTTCTTGGATAGAAGAATTCATAAGGTAGTTGTATATTGCCTTTATATCTTTATAACTCTCTATTAAGGCTCACCGGTGGGTTGTTCCTCCTTGAGCAAGTGTTCCTTGGCTTCCCATAATGTTTCTTCATTAGGGTTTCTCTTTGGACAACCTTTGAAGCCTTTGAAATACCTATTAGGCTATCCTAGAGGGGGGGTGAATAGGATATTAAAATTCCTCTATCCCTTTTTAGAGTTGTTGGGATTAATTTTAATTTTCTTAATCTTAGTCCTAGTGAGTGTGCGCTTCAATGTGTTTATTCAAGAATATTGTCAAACAAGTAAAGTGCACAAATAGTAGAGAGTATACAAATAAAGCAAACTACACAATACACTTTGTGTCTTTGGTGAGTGTTGTCAACTTCTAGTGTCTCTGACGGAAGCAAAACAATAAGATAGTGAATAAAAAATACAAATGAATGCAAGGGAAAACAAATATTACCACAATTTGGTTGATGTTTCTATTTGCACAAAGTGGGAGTGTTCCTTGTAAAGTTAGTATGCTTAATTTGGTATACCCACACCACTTCAAGATTTTGCACATGAGCTCCTTGAGCTTGGTCAAGCAAGGGTTTCTACTTGGGACAACCCACAAAGGTCTTTTCTCAATGCATAGAAACTTGGTAGCTTAGAAGAGAAGACTAAAGAGTAGTATGCAGCTGAGGGGAAGTTCTTTTTAGCTTAAAACAATGAAAGAGAGTTTTCTCAAGAAGGAGGCTCACTTTTGGTAAGGGTTTCAACACTTTCTAAAATGCTTGAAGTGTTTGCCCTAAATGGAAAGTTTCCCTTTTATAGGGGTTGTGGACCCCTCTCTAATGTTTGATTGGAATCTTTAAAAATAGGTAAGAAATCTTAGCCATAGATTTTAAAACGGGGTTTTGAAATTTTATTTTCCCACACCTATAACCGATTGTAAGATTTGTAATCAGTTACACTTCCAATAGGTTACAAATCTTACAAGCGATTACACCATGTTTCTAGGTAATGTAACCCAATTTTGTAATCGATTATACTAATCAAGTTAAGTGTTCAGGTCTGAATATTTTTATCTCAAATAGTACTCAAACCGATTGTAGCTTGTGCAATCGGTTTGGCTTATAAACAATTGTGGCTTCTGTAATTGGTTTGAGGTGAAATGGATTGCAAATCTACCAATTGATTTAGCCTATTTTTCCTGCACTTTATTTGGGCAACTTTAATTCCCTTCCATAGGACTAATACCTTGGTATTTTTTAGATGTATTTATGCATGAAATGATGAATGATTTTGGTCCACTCACACTTAAAACTTTTCGTGATGCATGCATGATTTATACCTTTGAATCTCTAAGATTTTGAAGTAAGCATTAAGCTCTTGGGGCTTCATGTCTTTGGTCCACTTGGGCATCTTCACTTAGTCTTCTTCTTGACATAGCATGAACACTCACAAGACATATACAAGATACATGAGAGTTTTGACAATGGGATTGACAACAATACACATATGAATCAACAACCTTCCTCTTGAAGATTTGCCTTAGTGAAAATAGAGAGGAAGTAGAGAATGATCTATGAGTGTAGATTTACCTATTCTAGGCCCATGAGAGATAAGAGAGTGATTCACAAGAGTTTGGAGTAGTGTCTCCCAAAGATTTAAGATTTTGCAAAAGTACATTAGAGAGCTCAAAAGAGCCCATCTCTATTTATAATGGATGAGGAAAGGCCACATCCATTGATTTGGAACATCCCCCAATGGTCAAATAAACTAAACCATCGATTCAGAATCATTTTTGAAAGTTGGTTTACGATGTTTAAACTGGAGGTCTTTGGTTTGAACTGTCAACCACAGTGTGCAGAAACCAAACACTCGGGAGCCTTTGGTTCGAATAGGGGATGTCTTGGTTTGAACATGGTTCGAATTGGTAAGTCATGCGGTTTCAACTAGTAAGTATGGTTCGAACTAGAAACTCTGTAATTTTGCCTAAATGTCTTCTAAAGGCTGCAAAGTGTCCTAAAATGGTTCTCTAAGGCATGGGAAGGTTCAATGGCCCCTCTAACCCCCTCAGAGACTAATGGTTCATTATTTTATCCATTAGCTTACCTTGGTTCACCTTTGAGCTCAAAAAATGCATGAACCCTTCAGGATGAACTTCGCATAATCCTAGTTTGCTTCATTGGAGTCTTCTTGATCTTTAGAGTTGATCTTCGTGTAGATGAGACCCAATAACCTCCTAGAATCTAGCATGAACCAATGTATGACATGTCCTAGACTAAACACCACATCTATTTTATAACTCATGGAATTTACAACATATACATTTACAAAGACAACATCCTTACTTACCACAACCTTTTATGCAACTAGATCCCAAAGTTTATAGCCTTTCATGCCTTTTATATACCCAATCAATATGTACTGTTTAAACTTTGGGTCTCGGATAACACTACAATAAAAATACCTTTTATAGCATGCAATGCATGCTGTTAATAACTTTTTATGGCATGCGTATAAATGTCGTTGGATGGACATCTTTAAATAGTCATTTAGTATAGATGATATGCAATAACTATCGTTAAAAGATAAAATGTGTGTCATAAATAAAACTTTTAACAGCATTCTGTGCACGTCATAAAAAGTATTTTAACAACATACAATGAACGCCATTAAAAGTTGTTTTCATATTATAAAATTTCTTTTCATAGCATGCACATGCACGCCATTTATGATATCTGAAATGTCTCACAAATAATCCTAGAGGGGGGGTGAATATGATTTCTTAATTTAATTAGCTCCTTTTTAAATTTTCCTTGTTGTAGTTATTAATTCTTTTTGCAATTTGTTCACCTAAGTGAGTGTGTGCTTCAATGAAACTACTCAAGTATAATATCAAGCATGTGCTAGACAAGAGTAGTAGAATATAACAATGGAAAGACAAGCAATCACACAATCACAAACCACAACACATGATTTATTGTGGTTCGGCACTCGGGCGTACGTCCACTCTTCTAAAACTCACTACCAAGCTTAGGTATATTTCATTTAGGTACTATTACAACCTAAGTTAATATACAAACCCTATTACTTGCTCATAAGTAAGCTAAACAATAACACTTGGTGTCTTCGGCGAGTGTGCACCACCTCCAGTGTCTTCAGTGGAGGTTCTCAAGCTTCCAGTGTCTTTGGTGGAAGCAAAGCAATGGTGAAAATAAATATGAATGCAAATAAATGCAAAGTCAAGTAAATATTACCACTGTCAGCACCTAAATTTTGACTCGGGTCATTTAATGGAATGAAAAGACATCAAAGCAGCACTTAGGCATCAAGACCTTAGGTAACCCTAGTTTAGGGAGAGAAAACTGGACTCTAAGAGGTTAGGCATCTCTTAAGAAGTTTTACCTAGATATTTCAGTCACAAAAACATCATCCAGATCATACCACGTGTAGTGGATCAACCCAAATACACCATTCTTGGTCAAAACCCCAATTCTTCCAAAAGTATCAATGGGATATGAAGGTCCACAGTTAAGACTACCAAATATAGTGCCTTCAATGTTTTCCAGCCTCTATAAGTCTTCCCACAATGAA
>JAOXJP010000008.1:5993857-6004926 GCA_025762735.1 Platanus orientalis | reverse complement strand
TGGGAATTAGGATTAAACCTAAAGTCAAAATATACTTTGAAGAGTGATATACATTAACCCAAAACCCTAGGACCATTTCTTAAGGTTGGACCAAAGAAAAGACTAAGAAATTGAAGGAAGAAGGTTCAAAAGGTTTGGACCAATGATGGATCAAAATTATAAAAGAAATTAAGTAAAAAGGTTTTGAAAAATGGCCCAACTTAAAACGGCCATAACTTTTGGTCCCGACGTCTGCTCGTGGCCCACAAGTACTCAAAACAAGTGGAACAAAGTCAATTAGTTGAAAATCAATTTTCTGAAATTGGAACCAGTCTCAATTTATTTAGGACCGGTCATGTAGGACCAGTCCCCAATGGAAAAAAATCAATTTTGAGTTTTTCAAGTTGGCGTAACAGCTAGTTTTTTTACTGTTGTAAACTAGCCGTTGGGGGACGAACTTGGCCTCTCTAAACCTTTATAAATAGGGTCTTTGAACCCCAAGAAAGGTAGAGAATAACACTTACGCATACATAGTCAAATTCTTGAGAAAGAGAGCCAAAAGCGTATGCCAAAAGCCTATGAGGTAAATTTGTGTTGGCTCATGACCTTGAGAATCTATTCTACATAGTTACACATATTCAAGGTTTTGTACAAGCTTATAAAGTCTATAGGTACATCCTTTGGAAGCAAGAGGGTTGGTTCTTAATAGTTAAATTCGCCTACACAAGAGGCAACTCGAAACAAGAAGATTGTCATCATCTTCAAACTGTTCGTAGCCTTCGCAAGAGTCATCGAAGGCGGATTCTCAGTCTTTGCCGGAATCACCAAAGGCGTGTTCATGAAGCACTTGCTGGAGTCACCAAGTGCGAGCTAGTCCATCGAAGTTACTGAACGGAGCGAGCCTATCAGAGTCACATGGAGCGCACTTACAAACGAATGGATTCTCTGTTACTTGTAAGCAAATTTTCAGGTTTATTAATTTTTCTTGTAATAGTTAAGGAACTATTAATAAAAATTAAATAGGCTCGAAGGAGCCAGTTGGAGAGTAGACGTAGGGCCGAACCACTATAAATTTATGGTGTTGTGGTTTGGTTACTTTTTATCTTTATTAATTGCTTATGTTTTTGGTTATGCAAAACAACCCAACACACTAAGTGAATTAATCTAAGGTTATTCTAAAAGAGATTAATCAAGTAACCTTAGGGAATTTATCAACCCTGCTCCCACTCTGTTATAGGCAATCCTATAGTGCATGATGGAACCCCATCATCTATGATAAATTCATAGGAAATAGATTTACTTAATTAAAAGAATTTTTGCTAAATAACTAATTAAAAGAAAATTAAGTAAATCATAAAGAGGGTGAATAAATTATTTTAAAGAATTTTTAAATAAGTCTAAAGATCCTATTCACTCACCCCCCTCTAGGATCCATTTCGGGAATTTCATGTTACACAAACATATAATTTTTCTTCTTGGAATGGTTTAGATCTCTCTTACAGATGTTAAATGTCTTTCTTGTTGTCATCTAGGAAAAAGAGGTGATATGATACCTACCATCTATTAGAAGTTGATTGTGTAAATGGTTTGATACATAAGAAGCAATGTTCCAGGATGTTGCATAGGTGCTGAAACCAACCTAGGATATATTCTCACCTAAGTACTATGTGCTAGACAGCCCTATATATTCTCTAAATCATTTCCTTAGAATGGTAGAACTTTCTCGAGTGGGTTTTCAAATATTTTGTCCCAAAGCAAAGAACTCAAAAAATTTGATTGTAAAACATGTATGATATGTGATACATTTATGCATTTTGTGTACTCAAGGAAAACGTTCACCAACTTGAAAACACTGCCACTGGGTACAAGAGATGTGCTGTCCGACATATTTCTCATTGTGTACCATGAATTGGAATATGTTCTTCACAGGAGTCTTTCAAATTAGAACAAATTATTTATTGAATCACAAAACCTACGAAGGAACTACAAACAGTACAAGTCTGTTCACAATCAGCAAGCCATATGACACAGAAAATCCTTCCTAGCCTTATGCTGTACTATTTAAACCATATGCGAAAATAACGAGCATAAACCCCTTCATGAATCTCGAAGACTGAATTGTGGACTGCCATTTCTTTCAGTTGTAATCAGTGAAATTTACTGAAACAAAAAAAAAAAAAAAGTTTCCCATTGATGTTGCAACTTTCATTATAACTACATGAAAGAAAGCATAAAAGAAGAAAGAAACATCAGAACTTGATTTTCGCATGAAGTGGTTAAATCCAACCTTTCCCTGTTATTGGAAGCTCAGTGGACATTCATAGGGAAATTTAAGGTACAAGCTCTTTTATGCAAACCATATTATCCCTCTTTATTGATATGATTGTAATCTCCAATATAAAGTAAATCCAAACATGCTATGCATAGAGAACGAAGTTAATTAATTTCTGAATCTCCTATTTGACCTCCTAAAAGAAGACCTCTGCCTCTGGGTATCTCAGTGTAGTCTTCCACCCCACTAAACAAATTGGAGTACACAACAAACTACTTTTTAAGTATCAGACAAAACTTATTCATTACTTAATTTTTTGATTCAGTCACTAGGAAAAGATATGCAATCTCCTTGATGATATAAGATTCATGAGTCAAGTATGTTCTGGCTTTATTCAGATATTTCCCCCAATGAACAGAAACAAAAGGCAACAAACAGAAAGTAACCTTTCATCTTAGTGACAACTGACAATAGTGGCTGAACCAGCAGTATTTCCCACCTCCCACACATCCCTCCTCTTCTTCCCCATCTCCTCTACTGTGGATCCACCACAGCAAATTTAAGAGCGAGCTCCTATCATCAACCCATTCAAGCTCCTGACCTTCTCCAAAGCCCCATCCTTATCATACACTCCTTCCATTGCATACACAAATCCCTTCCACCCTTCTCCAACCCCTTTCCTCGCCAAAGCCAGCAAAGGTCCATCTTACCAAGTATCTTACAAACCCAATGTCTGTAAACAAAACCTTAGTGACTGGTAACAATGGAAGCACCTGAATTCCCAGCCTACATTCCCTCCACTCAGGCGGTGCAAACCAAAGTCCACTGTCCCTCTTGTTAGACCACAAGACACCCACCACCCTGTTCTCCCTACTGAACTCTGCTTTGTACATGTTCTCCCCCTCCCTTACATGCATCAGATTCGTGCCGCTTGAATCTCCATTGCTGCAAGAGTGGACCCAATGGCTACTAGATAGGTGTCTCCATAGCTCAACCCCATCAGTGCCACTGAATAGTAAGCATTCACTGCCTCAATTGTGCTCTCCTGATGCTGCCCAGCTGCAAACTCAGTGAGCCCTCCAGCCCACAAATGCAATTTCCCCAAATCAAAATTCCTCAGGTGTGGATAATTTGAATTTGATCACCTACCCAAGTTCATGAAATCTGCCATGAGTGAATACGCCTGAGGCCTATACTGAATTGTCAAAACATTGTGTTTCAGGTAATGTGATTATTCTATTCAAGTTCAGATTTTCCTTAAAACTTCAAACAGAGAAAAAACAATTAAAAAAACTGATAATTTTTGAAAGGGTAATTTCGAAACCCTGAGAAGATTGATGGGACTCTTATGCCACCTGATGAACCCGACTCCCAGCCACAAAGTAATGGCTAGTCTTCTACAGAGTCAATGGAATGTCACTGCAAGGGGGCAACCTCATCAACGGGAGAGGAGAGAAGTGGTGGAATCTTCCCTGCAGGCCTCACAAGGTAAGGCAAAACCGATGCAGCAAAGCAAACTTTCTTTATAAAGTCCGAAATTTCGGCTTTTAAGGCTTTTGCTGTCTACCTCCATCCATGAAACAGGGAATAAACAGAACAATATTGCCTGATCTAAGATGATGTTTAGTACCTCTTTTATACAAGATAACAAGCCTCCTAAGACAACGATGGCTAGAAGTAAACTACCACATTTTTTCACTATTCTCCAATCTGTAAATACTTTGACAATCTCAGGAACGCCTCTTTACAGAATAGCTCTAAACACCTACTTTCAGGATTGATATTTCAGGTAATGATGAACAAGACTGCAGGCATCTGCACTCAATACTATATCTTTGTTGCAAATAGTGAACTTTATTCTACTTCCCTCCATCACGTCTGGAAACCATACTTGAAAACACCTCAAGTATCTAAATCTATACTCCATGCATTACACTTGAGATAGCTTCTTCCTTTTAAACTTTCTAAGCCACTTTGCCTAGCTTTTACATCCATTTTCTACATCATCTCCATCTCATGTTTGAGGAGAATCATAGCACTCCTACCACACTGTAATCGCACCTTGCTAGAGCATTCTTATGTTATATTCTTGTGATACAAAATCCAAACGCGGCAATCGCTATCTGCTAACATCACTACTATCAAAGATTATCTTTGCTAGAGTAAAAATACATCCCCCCATGTCAACAATAGAAACAATGGACAAGATTCCCAAAATTTGATTGTGTATTGAGTCCCATGCTGACTAGTTTAGCCATCTTGGCTTCCGAGACAGAGTGGGCAGGGGCATATTAAGTGTTGTTTTCTGGGTATAGAGAAAACAATAAGATAAGAGGAGTTGTTTACAAAGTGCCAACCAAATAATCCGTGCGGATAAAAGAATGTACAAACAAATATAAATAAGTATTTCTATTCATATGGGCATGTATGATATCATTTCATTTATTTTATTTTATTTTTTGATAACCCATTTCATTTATTGTTATATGCATTAAATGCATCATGGACTTTTCAACCACATTCATCCACTCATCTGTGGGATCAAAGAGTTTATCTATGGCACTTGTGAATGGGGATTGGGTTGACATGAAGGTTCACCAAAGTGTGCTCAAGGTGGTTCAACCGTGGATTAATCCAATTAATCCGTGGGGAACTACTTCAAGTGAATGAAGTTTCACAAAAGCCATCCGTGGACACATCCCACGTATCCGTGGGTATCAATCACACAAGATATAAAGTCCATTATATTCTAATATGATTAAAATCATTTATATATGTATGCTTATATTTATATCATTAAAGATGTATAGATATGTACCTTGTGTTGCACATTTCTCTGTGGGTTCATGTGGAGCATAAGTTCAACACATTTCTGCGAGGCTTTATCAGCAACAAGCTTGGAGATTTCTGTGGCAAGCAACTTGGATTTCTGTGCAGCAACCCTACGACAAAGATTCATTTGTGCAAACATAACCAGCTATCTCGAATACTGGAAAGCGTCGTTATCGCATTTCTTGAAGGCAATCAAAGCCTCCCATCTTAGTGCAGGGGAACATGGCCAAGCTAACTTCAAGATACAATCCAACTCGTAGACAATTCCTATCTCTCTACAGGTTTGCACAACCTGGCAAATACGAACGCATCTCTTAAATACTTCTGCCCATTATGGTCAGGGTATTTTATGAAGAGTTCATCGCTCAACCACGAATTACGAACTAAACATGGGAGTGGAATCACAGGAGACGCAAGCTCAGAACTTTCGTCAATCAACCATGGACAGCGAACTGAACATGGGAGCGGAATCACACGAAACATAAGCTCAAAACTCGATCATAGTCCAAATGGAACATCTACAAGAGGGATCCATTGACTGGAGAGTTTGCATAGTTAAACCACCACCATGAAACCAAGAACGTGAGAGAGATAGAGAGAAGATGTTGTAGACCATTAATGGCAGCAGCAACCCACCTTGGTCTTCTTCTTCTTCTCCTTTCTGGTTCTTTAGCTCCTCAAAACATCTCTATTCCAATGCAAACGTTTGGTCTCTTTTATAGAGGTGAGGGAAGAGTGGTTGTGTGTTGTCACGACTCATGTCACAGTAGGATCATGACGGGTTGGTCAACAACTTTTCAGTTGTTTTTGCAGGTCTGTTGCACAAAGTTGCAGGTGATGTGACTTGGCAGGCATGCTACCTTACTGTAATGGGTTTGTGCCAACTCGCGACACCCAACTGTTGTGCACTTCACACATCAGTCAACGGCTTTTCATATTGACGAAACAACCACTCTCTCTCCTCTTCCCCTTTTTTCATTTCCCCTTATTATTTATTTATTTTATTTTAAAATACCAACATTTATCCGTGTGGATAACATTAAGGTCCCCCAAATGAAGCATTCTATCTGCCCAAATGAGTGCATTTTATTTGCCCAGATAGATAACATTAAGGTCCTCCAAATGAAGCTAAGCCCCCAATAGGTAGCAACCATTTTTGTCAACATACCACTAAAAACAGGTTGGTCGATCTTACTTTCGAACCATATTTCCTACTTAAGGGTTTAATATATATATATATATATATATATATATATATATATATATATATATATAGCTTCTTGAAGATACAATATGAAGAATGTTCTTGCTCTTAATTTTTAACTTTAGAAAGAAAACTGATTTTTTGTTGATTAGAAACTCAACCACAATAGTATACTTAAAAGGAAGTTACTTCAAACCCAACTTCTAGCTCTATCACGATTGTACACAAAAAACAATGCTTCCATGTATAGTGATGCAGGAGCATACCATGTCAAAAAGAAGAAGCTAGAGGACTATGGATAATCCTTTTTGTCAAGTCTAATAGAGTAGTTTATTTTTTTGTTATTTTCTTATTTTAGAAGCATTAATTAGTAGTAATTTTGTAATAAGGCCATTAGTACCATAATCGGTTTAGTTTTTTGGGTTTTTAGTTGTAATCCCGTTTTTCACTTTGGACCCAATTTTTCCGTGGCCAAAACTTGACATTTTTTCTTGATTTTGGTGTTGCTAAATACGTTATTCAGTTACCTTTCTAATGAGACCAAGATTGCGCAAATCCGAGGAGATTTGGAAAAGTTATGACCAAATTACTAAAGGGGTGTCAACAAAAACGAGAATAATGTTTTTTTTTACAAAATGTTAAGTTTTAGTAGTTTTCATTTTTAGGAAAATAAGTTTCTACAAAGTTTTATGTTTTAGAAAACTTGGCTAGCAAGTTTAGGATTTTTGAGAAGTTTTGTGAAGGATATTTTGGGAGATTGTTTGAGACCATGTGGGGCCCAATAACTTGGCCAACAAGTCAAATATTGTGTCAATCAAGATTCTTTTTTTTTTTTTATAAGTCTTTTATTATTTTAAAAGTTTATTTTGTTAGAAAATCTAGAATCTAGGATTTTATTTTATTTTATTTTCCATGTAATGCCTATTTAAAAGCCACTTTAAATCAATGAAAATCAGTTGAAGATAATTATTTGAAAAGAAAACACATGTGTTGAAGTCGGTGTGGTATCCCAAGTTTTCTCTCAACCCCCCACATGAGGTGAGCTTTCTACCTTCTTTCTCTCTCTCTTATTCTATTCTCTTGATGCAAGAATTGCATTCCTAGACATATCCTACATCATATGGCCTATGTAGGTTCTGTTGGAGATGTTGGAGATTGGTATTTAGATGTATTTGTGGGAAATTTATGTCATAGGGGTATAGTATACCCATACAGATTATATACCATATGTAATTAGTAAATACAGCCCTAATATAAATACCAACCGTATGAGAAATTATACTCATACAATTCTTCCCCAAATACTTGTGTGAGTTCTTCATTTCTTTCATCTCTTCTTCCCTTCATCTTCTTCTTCTTGCTCTTTCAACTTGAAATCGGAGCTAGGAACAAGTGTCCATGATCAAGATCAACATCAACCCACCCAACCAACCAGTATAGACGCTGGCTGACATCAGCACCTATACACAGTTGAAGGTTTGTTCAATATGAGAGTGTATTCAAGAGAGCATTATTTGTAGATGTTTTTGGTGTGATTGGTTGTTCAATCAGAGCATGGAATCATATTTTTAAGGGATTTTCTTTGAAAAATTCCTGAAAATCCAGTTTTGAGTTTTTTTTTTTTTTTAATGTTTCATTTGATATGAAGGTTTTTTCTCTGATTGGCTGTAAAGGATTTGGTTGCTCCAATCATTGAAGTTTGTAGGATTTAGTTTCGATGAATTTGGTAGAGATTTGAAGGATCTGTGAAGGTTTTCGTGAAATTTATTTTCTACTTCCTTCCTCAACGATATGGGTGTGTATTTTTCCGTTTTTGTTCCTAATTTTGAATATCTGAAATGTCTCATGTTGCTGGTTGATGCCAGGAGTGGGTTGTATGAATAGGGTGATCATTGATGATGTCTGGCCAGGTACATTACATCATGTAAGAATAGGGGCTCGGCTCAAGTCATGTTTCAGCCCAGACCTCTGATTTCTATTGATTCGAGTGCACGTAGAGCCTCATACCAGATGTTGGATGAGTATATGGTGTTTGTAGTAAAGCACCCAGGTATGCAGATGGATGTTTGACAAGGGCAGTCTTGTGTTTCTGTGTGATATTGGGTGTGATTACATGTGGTGTGAAGCCCCCCATAGGCTGTGTCATGGTGGTTGTTGTTGAGCAGGGTAGAACCAGTGATTAAAGACCTTTGTGTGGGTCTAGTTCATTTTATTCCAGATTGGAAGTTCTTAGTTTGCTGCAGAAGTTGTCAGAAGTGAGCCTGAACTCAGTGGGGGTTTGGCAGGAGTAATTATTTGACATGGTCTAAGTCTACTCTTATCTTTATTCGAGGAAAAGATTAAGAGTATCTTACAGGTGAGGCAGAGATTCCTCCCAAGAAGGATCCCAGTTATCGTAAATGGAAGACTGAGAATGCCATGGTCATGGGATGGTTGCTAAGTTCAATGAAGCCCCAAATAAGTGAGCATTATCTATTAGACTGCACATCAAATCTGGTATGCCTTGGCCAAGGCATACTCAGAGATTTGACATGCTGCGAGCTATGATAGAGAATTACCTAGTTTAAACAAGGGGATCAAACTTTGGTTGATTATTATTCCTCGTTAAGGAAGATGTGGGAGGAGCTGGAGCGTTACACCACCTATCAACCCTCTTGTGTGACTGACTCCACCACAAATAAAAAACATGGTGAAGTGATTCAGATATTTGAGTTTCTGGTTGGTCTAAATCCTCAATATGAGCAAGTAAGGGTTTAGATTTGTTGATAGCGAATTAACCAACTCTCCTAAAACCTTAAGGTCTTAGGAGATACACAAATTAATATACTTCAACACCTCCCCAGGAGGAACATTGTTCTCTCATGGGAACACACTTAGGGAAACAAGCACGAGTCCACACAACGCATACACACATAGCACTTCATCCGGGAAAATACTTCTACCGGGATTCGAACTCGGGACCAAACCTACTCTAATACCATATTGATAGTAAATTAACCAACTCTCCCAAAACCTTTGATTTTAGAAGATACACAAATTAATATACTTTAACAAGATTCTCAATATGAACCTATCAACTTCTTTGAATGAAGTATATGCATACGTTCATAGAGAGGAACATCGAAGACGTGTGATGAACGTGTCTTCTCCTATTAAGAAATCAGCACTAGTGTCTATTTCTAGTAGAAGTGGTTGAGGTGGCATTATAAGGCATGGCCGAGGTGGAAAATTTAGTGGTTCATCAGATGATAGAGACCAACGCAAATGTGAGCATTATGGTTAGTCCAGACACACCAAAGACCAATGTTGGGACCTCCATGGATTCCCCCAAGACCCTCATTCATGTCTATTTCAACGGGGTGGGTGTGGTAGTGGTAGAGGAGGAGGTCAATTTGGAAGTAGTAGAATTAGTGCTCACTCAGTGATTTCGACACTTACAAAGCTCCCTGCTATGGTACCCAATCCCACGCCCCCGGCTTCTCCTGATGGAGGAGGTTTATCCAGTGACGAGATTGCATCTTTCAGACCAGCTTGATCATTCTTCTATAGTTCCTACATGATCCTTCGCCCACTCAAGTACATTTGTGTTTGCCTTGTCTACATCAGTTACTACTCCTCAGTGTTCTTAGATCATTGATTTAGGGGTCTCCCACCACATGATTGGTATGTCCTCCTTATTTGCCTCATATCGTATTTGTTCTAGAAAATACAAAGTTTGAATTGTAGATGGTTCTCCCACCACATGACTAATTTTTATTGTGAACCCAGTCAACTGACAAAGCACTTATAGGTCTGTTTATCTAGTTAATAATAATGATAAAAGTTTAGTTCCATTCTCACTTGTTCATTCTGATGTGTGGGGTCCTTCCCCTACTACTTCTTTATCTGATTTTTAAAAATTTTGTGACTTTTGTGGATAATTGTTCTAGAGCCGTGTGGCTTTATTTGTTGAAGATAAAAGTGATGTGAGTACTACATTCAAGTCTTTTTGTACTATGGTTTGTACTCAATTCAACACCAAACTCTAGGTATTGAGATCTAACAATAGAGGAGAGTACCTCTCTCGTGACTTGTCTCCTTTTTTTGATAAGTTTGGGATTGTTCACCAGACCATATGCCCGGACACTCATGAACAAAATGGGGTAGAGGAAAGAAAAAATACACCTTTTAGAAATTACTCGTGCAATCATGTTCACCATGAATGTGCCTAGGACTTTTTTATCCAAAGTCATTCAAATTGTTGTCTACCTTATGAACAAGATGCCCTCTCGTGTCCTTTTTTACAAGCCACCTCTTGAAATGTGAAGAATTGTCCTCTTTTGTTCCACTTCCAATTCTTGTTTTAATCTATCATTTTGATGGCAGTGGTGTTGGTGGAAATGGGGAAAAAGAGTTATAAGTTTACACACGAAGAAAGAAGCAACAAGTACAGGGATAAGACTTAACTTCTCATGAACCACTCCAAGAGTCTACTTCGAAACCAAGTCCTAGGACAGATAATTATTCTTTCCTTGTTCCTTCTCATCCTATTCCTGCTCAAACCTTTGATAGTTTGGGCTTTGATTAGCCTATTGCCCTTAGAAAGGGTGTGAGGACTTGTACCAAACACCCAATGTCTAATTTTGTTTCATATCGTGCATTGTCACCATCCTTCTATAGTTTTTCTATTGCTTGGTCATCTACTTTTATTCCACGCAGCGTATCTAAGGGTTTTAGGATAAGCCGGACTAAGACAGAATATATGGAATGCAAGTTTAGCCAAAATAGGAGTAGAAACGAGGG
>JAOXJP010000008.1:5978392-5993757 GCA_025762735.1 Platanus orientalis | reverse complement strand
GTCAGGGGACGGGCACATCAGCACCGACAAGTGATTTTCACTTTTTAGGGGGGGGGGTGCATATCACTTGTTGGCACTGATGTGCCCGCCCCCTGAGAGGGTGCAGAGAGGAGCAGAAGTTAAGATGAACGGATACAATCCACCTTGGGTCTCGTGAGGCCCATTGATCACCATATGCCCAAGCTGGATTTGTAAATCATGTTGAATGGTCATTGGAAAATTTGTAATCCTTAGAGATGCACATAAGGCCGGACTGGGCCAGGCTGGGCTCCAGCCCATCCCAAATATGTGCAATTGGACAATCATAACCTTTCGATTTGCTTCATTGTTAAGAAACAAAATATAAGGATAGACGTTTGCAATTATCCAATTTGATGTAGCCATGATATTTTTATCTTTTGGTTGGTCCACAACAACAGGGGAGGATTGTCTACAGTTCAAAATCCTGTACATCTCAAACTGGCCTATCACAGCCACAAACGTGGGTGTTATTTGACTGAAATTTGAAATTCAAATCTCAAGGATAATAAAATGACCCATGTTAGTGGCTGTGCTAGACCCACTCGTGATCATAGAGGATTTCCAACTGTAGATGATTCTCCCCCCTGTGCAATGAGGTTAATGTCTTTCTTTCAGGAAGATAAGGTAACAGTACAACCGAATGATGGTGAAAAGATCGAAAAGTCATCATGATGTTGTTTATTTATTCTTAACTCGAAGTCATTTTCTAATCATTTGATCTTTATATTTATTTGTTGCCACTAAATCACTCCATAAACTTAAACCCAATGGTGATTAAAAAAGCAAATGGAAAAAATAAGTTTTTAATTTTTTAAATACTAAATTTCTTGAAGGAATTGTTAAAACCCTAAACCTTGAGCTTGGGCTTGGCGAGTAACCAACTTGATATTGTTGACACTCTCTGAAGCCGTGCATTGGCATGCATCCCTCCTTTGAGCAGATAGGTTGCTGGTCGAACCGACTCCACGTGTCGCATATCAATCGGGTTTTCATCATCTCCAGTCTGAATGTGCAGATACCACACCAGTGTCTGCATGATATCTGACAAAGGGTGCATTAATAAATATACAGGTACTTATCTATTATATATTTACTGTAATTCCCTCCTTTGACACGTGTGGAGTGACCCAAACACCCTTCGTTAGGCCATGTGCCACACACAGATTGGTAATGGCGTGATATCTGTCCAATCAGACTGGAGATGATTCAAACTTATAGCAATATATGGCAAGTGAGTCAAGGTATCTTCATGCTTACCTCTTTATTAGTCAACTCAGCACTGAAAACGCAAACTCGATAGATTAAAATCATCACATAAGTTTGTAGTGTATCCAAAATCTTAAGCTGGTTTCATCTGCATCTGGCGAGCTGTTATAAATGTAAATCTCATTCTCTTTCAAAATGTAACAACTATGGAATTTACCTTTCCTTATTTGTTCAACACAGGGAGTAGTGCAGCCACAAAACCCTCTATAATGGCATGTCAGGGCAGATGACTACAACAGGGAACAGTGATTCTTCATACAGATTTGGCCTTAATACCAGTGACTCGCTTACCTTCCCTTCTTATTCTTCCAATCCATTCTTGCCATAAAGGCCTTGAAGAACACTAGTCCACTCATGGAGAAGGATTTGTTTAAGACCTAATCACACGGAATAGAAAACAGAAACCTTCAACCGGCAGACCAGATACCAGCTGGAGGAAGTAATCGTAATCAGACCAATGAAGCAAGCGGCAGGACCATGTGAAGTGTGTTGATGTGGGGAGATTTCAAGCTAGTCATAAGATAGACTAATGGAAACTGGAAAACAAGAGACGAGAAATTGATCCCATATCAAGAAATGCTGGAGGTTTTTCTTTGCCAAGACTTGAGCTCTACAGGTTTGACTCTTCTAAAGCTAAGGATGAATCAAGGTTTTTCAGCGCTTCAAAGAGGGTTAAATTTTGACATACAAATTTGATTTGTATACTAGGGAAAGAAAAAAGGAAAGTCATTAAATAGGGCAGGCTGGATGGGCTGGGGTCAGTATAAAATCAATGTAAATATGTTGGATTAATCTGATTCAGAAAAGAAGAATGGGTTGAGCCATAAGATTCTCTTGTCCTGTTCAGTTTGGAATGTTTAAAGCAAGAAAGAAACAACATACAACCAACTTAAGTTGGAAGGACATAAGGATGGCTGAACCAACATACTTCATCTGCTATTCCTAATAATACTTTCTGCACCTGCCATGGACGAGAATATATATATATATATATATATATTCCAGGACCTTCCCCTGCTCTGCCAGAATATCAAGTGGATATAAAATAATATTAGGGACAAGATATCAGAGAAAGATTGCAGGTATATTAAGCATACAATATAAAAACTTTCAGGACACAGGGCACAGGAAAGTTGATACCCACCAAAAATAGGCACAGGAAAAATGGAATTGAGAAATAGATCTAACAGAAGGAACTACCTCAAGGCACAATTTATTTTGAGCAATTTACTGAGTAAATACCCTGCCTAAAAGTTCTCCATGTTCTGGGGAGGTGGGAATACCTGGCTGCAAGTCCTACTAAGTGTCCCTTTTGGTAGAGCTTAAAGATAATCATCCAGTTTAACAATTTTGATATGCACTTTAGTCCAAAACTTGGATCTGGAGGCTGATCTAATGATATGTTTCATCAGGTACTCAGGTAATGGATTGGGTGGTCAATGGAAATTTTGTATGATGGGCCACCAGGACCCAGTCCAACAATTAATTGAAACATGAATAACTGGGATCATGGCGATCGACTCTTCACGGCAAATGGGAACCCAAACCTAGATTATTGATTCTGAAATGCCAGGTAATCAAGTTCCAATCAATACTGAAAAGAGTTATTTCAGACATTATATCACATGTCCATCATCACAAAACCATGGAAGAAAAGGAAAACATGAGAAAAAAAAACGTCATCATTAATACAACCCACACTAGCAATGTGTATTTAATAAACATAGAAAAAATAATTGAAAATATAATAATTACATTTCCCAGATGTCCATGAGAAATGGGAAGATTCTAAGAAAACAATCAGCATAGACAATGTCAACATGCCGTCACCAATCTGATGGTTTTGAAGTCTTTCATACCTGATTTATCGTTTTTTGGGTCCATTTTCACTGCAACTGATAGGGTCTAACTTCCCCAGCAACAAGTCTTTGAACACAAGGAACAGTTTTCCCCATCAAATGGGCATTCAATCAAGCATCATTGAATGATATTGTTTACACCATTTTAATTTGCAAATGGGTACTTGGTTGTCCAAAAAAAAAAAACCATGGGCAGATGGGGGGTTGAACCATCTTATAGCTTAGATATTTTTTTGTGACACTCTCAAAACTGTAAAAAGTTATTATAGCCTGAACTATTGACAGAAAAAAGATCATTGACTTCAACACATGATTAGGCCTTGTTGACAAATATACTTGACATATAACTGGATACAAGCCTAAGACCTTATGAATTATTTTATCCAAAAAAATAAAGACCTTATGAACAAAATGGACCTTTAACATCTATTAGGTAGACGGGGATGGAAGAGGCATAATGCTGATAGACCTTTTTCATCCACAGATGGTCACAATCTAACATTCCTTACGGGACATCAAGCCATCTAAATTCCAAGGATTATTTAGTGGAGGCCAACTGGGAAGGTTTGACATCAGGTCCATGTAAGTTCCTCTAATGTACAACAGGCAAACACTGTTTTTAGCTTCTCCTCCTCTTCCAGGAGAGGTGACCAGGTCTAAACTATTTATTAAGCTAATAAGGTAATGAACATTAACATGATGGATAAACTTGTCACAAACCCAGTGGAACTTTTATAAGCTCATTTTGTGAGCCTTGCATTACTATGTGGAAGAAAAAATTTCTTGAAATAAACAGGGCAGGTTGGATGAGCTGGGGTTCTGAATAAAATCAATGTAAAATATGTTGCCTTAATCTGATTCAGAAAAGATGAGTGGGCTGAACCATATGGTCAACTAAGCTTGTCACCCGACCATGAGTTTCCTTGTGATGCTTAGTTTGGAATGTTCATGTAAAGCAAGAAATAATACAATATTCAAGATTACAAATTGGATCCAAGTTTATACAACCAACTCAAGAAGTTGGAAAGATTACGAATTGGGTCCAAAACTTGGATCTGGAGCTGATCAAATTGTTTGGATGGCAGATGGAAAATTCATATGATGAGCCACCAGGACCCAGTCCAACCATTAATTGGATGCAAAAGATTTATCCAAACAAGAATAACCAGGTTCATGCACATCAACTCTTCATGGCAAATGAGAACTCAAACCCAGAATATTGGTTCTGAAATTCCCCATAATCAAGTACCAATCAATACTGAAAAGAGTTATTTCAGAAATTATATCACATGACCATCATCACAAAACCATGCAGTAGGAAAACAACTATGCCATCTAATGATATTCACTTTAAAAAAAAATGTAGAAACAGTACTCAAAAATATAATAACTACATTTCCTAGATGTCCATGAGAAATGGAAAGAATCTAAGAAAACAATCAGCATAGACAATGTCAATATGTCATGACCAACCTAATGGTTTTTAAGTCTTAATATTCCACTGAGTTAGTGGTATTTGGGTCCATTTTCACCGCAACTGAAAGGCAATGAACTTTCCCAGGAACAGTCTGGAACAAAAAGGGAACAGTTTGATCCATCAAATGGGCATTCAGTCAAGCATCGCCAAATAATATTGTCTATAAAATTTTAATTAGCAAATGGGTGCTTGGTTGTTCATTAAAAACCATGGGCAGATGAGGGGCATTCGTTAAAACAATCTTACAGCTTATAGCTTGTTTGTGATACTCTCAAAACTGTAAAAAGTTACGAAAGCCTGAACTATTGACAGAAAAGATCATTGACTTCAACACATCTTGACAAATATACTTGGCGTACAACTGGATACAGGTCTAAAACCTTATGAACAAAATGGACATTCAACATCTACTAGGTATCAGTATGGAAGAGGCATGACTGCTGATGGTCTTTTTTCATCCATAGACTGTCACAATCCAGCATTCGATACAAGACATCTTACCATCTAAATTCAAAGGATATTAGTTAGGTGAGGCCAACTGGGAAGCCTTGATATCAGGTACATGTAAGTTCCTCTAATATACCACAGGCAAACATTGTTTTTAGCTTCTCTGATTCCAGGACAGGTGACCAGGAATTAACTACTATAACTGGTCATAAAAATAAAATAAGGTATAAACTATTTACAAGCTAATGAAGTCATGACCTTTCAGAAAAGAAAAGTTAACATGTTGGATAAACTTGTCATAAACTCAGTTGAACTCATATTAGCCCATATCAATTTATCTAATTTACTCATATTCAAATTTTATATGGAGACTAAAAAAAGTAATTTAAAATTCTAATGGATTTAACTGGAGAATTTTATTACATATTTTATTTATTAGAACAAAAATTTATACGATAATATATCCTCAAACATGAAGGGCATACAACATCGCTTAAATCTATCTTCTTTAATTGGCTAGCCCTTTAATTATAACTTCCATTATTCATCAAAAAGAAATTATATATATCTAAAATTTATGCAATAATATATTTTCTCCTTCAAGTGTTCCTTGTGATTTTTTTTATCGAAAATGGAGAATTTTAGTAAAAAGAGAAGAAAGAAACAAAAACAGGCAGCATGAGAAATGCGACCAGAATTGTGATCATAACTGTAATTATGAATTCCAACAATTGGAGACACACTCAAATTATTTACAATCTATTTTGGTTTTACTTAGTGTGACTTCATATTCTTCATTAGCTTTTCAGTCAACCTTAAAGAACTGCATGTCTACTCTAAAATTCTGAAGATGATAACAAAGAGAATGATACAGCGAACGATCTCATTTTCATTATATATATATAAAGAAAGAAAGAGATATCAGAACCAACCTTCCCTGTTATTGGAAACTTAGTGGACATTCACATAGAAATTTCAGGTACAAGCTCTTTTATGCCAACCAAATAATCCTTCTTTATTGACATGATTGTAAGCTCCAATATAAAGTAAATCCAAACATGCTATGCATAGAGAACAAAGTTAATTTCTGGATCTCTGATAAAAAGGACCTCTGCCTTAGGGTATCTCAGTGTAGTCTTCCACTCCACTAAACAAATTGGAGTACACAACAAACTACTTTTTAAGTATCACACCAACTTATTTATTAGCAAATATTTTTTGATTCAGTCACTAGGAAAGACATGCGGCCTAGTATGTTCTGGCTTTATTCAGATCTTTCCCCCAATGAACAGAAAGTAAACTCTCATCTTAGTGACAATAGTGGCCGAACCAGCAGTATTTCCCACCTCCCACACATCCCTCCTCTTCTTCCCCAACTCCTCTACTGTGGATCCACCACAGCAAATTTGAGAGTGAGTTCCCATCATCAAACCCATTCAAGCTCCTGACCTTCTTTAAAGCGCCATCCTTATCATACACTCCTTCCATTGCATGCAAAAATCCCTTCCACCCCTCTCCAACCCCTTCCCTTGCCAAGGCCGGCAAGGTCCATTTTACTAAGTCTCTTACAAACCCAACGTCTGTAAACAAAACCTCAGTGACTGGTAACAGCGGAAGCACCTGAATTCCCATCCTACATTCCCTCCACTCAGGCGGTGCAAACCAAAGTCCACTGTCTCTCTTGTTAGACCACAAGACACCTACCATCCTGTTCTCCCTACTGAACTCTGCCTCGTACATGTTATTCCCCTCCCTTACATGCCACCACATTCGTGCAGCTTGCATCTCCATTGCTGCAAGAGTCGACCCAATGGCTACAAGATGTGTGTCTCCATAACTCAACCCCATCAGTGCTGCCGAATAGTAAGCATTCACTGCCTCACTTGTGCTCTCCTGATTCCGCCCATCTGCAAACTCAGTGAGCCCTCCAGCCCACGAATGCAATTTCCACAGATCAAAATTCCTCAGGCGTGGATAATTCGAATTTGATCGCCTACCCAAGTTCATGAAGTCTGCCATGAGTGAATAAGCCTGAGGCCTATACTTCCTCCCCCATGCCAAGTCGATCTTTGCAAGCACGGCAATAGCATAGAGAAAGTAACCCAGATGATAATGGTGATCGTTATAGATTCCAAACCCAAAATCTGCCCCAGAATCCAATGACCCTTGTTTAGTGACAATTCCTCCCCATTTGGGATCGTACAAGAACGCATTCCCATTGAAGTTTCCATTTAACCACGGCTCAATTGTATCCCGCAAGAATTTCCGAACAGTCGGAATCAGTTCAGGAGAACTCACCTCTTCTGCAATTAATGCCAATCTGGCTGCTCTTGCAATTGCTTTTCCATAGAAGTAAGATGACGAAGTGGTAATTGGTGTTGAATTCAGACCCTCAACATCTTTGCGAAGCGCTGAAACGATTTCTGGAAAGGATTCTTCATTGATCCCTTTAACTGAATGCCAAGTTACTGAAACTGGGTCAGATTTCAAAACCCAAGAGTCTCCAACGACACCGACAAGATCACCATCCATGCTTCTATACTTGAACTCCTCCAAAACAGTCACGTCTCTATCATCCGCCGATAAGAGCTGGAGATGGAGAGGGTGGGCAAGAAGGAGGAGATCTCCCCAACCCTTCTTTTCCCATTTGTACTCCAAACAGAAGGGTTTAGTGAACACTGCATTTCCAGAAATTGGGTAACAAGCGCTGAACCGATCAAGGATTGTATCATAACGTGGGTCAGAATTTGGCAAGATTGCAAACCTAAGTATACCAGAGAACCCACCGGATGTAAGGAGAGATGTGCTGTGAGTCAGATTAATGGGAGAAGAAGAGTAACAAAGCCAAGTCTGGTTATTGTTGAGCCGAATGGTGTGCTTCGTGCAGGAGTTGTTGGATGTGAGGGAGAGGATGGCATGGACGGTTGAGAAGGAAACCGAGGTGCTGCTGCCGACGGCGCAAGTAACGAAAGGGCTTCCGCGGACGAGGAAGAAGCGGAGGTTACCAGGCAAGTCTAAGGTGACACTTAGATCACTGAAAGAGGAGATGACGTGATCGTTGTTGGAGATCTGTGTGGCTGAGATGGTGAAATCAGGGGTGAAGGTCTGGTAGATGAAAGACGAGGTCACGAAGCGAGATGGGTAGCAGAGAGTGAGGGAAGAGAGAGAGGATTTGATGAGGTAAGGGTGGATGTATTCGGGTTGGTCTCCATTTTTGAGAACGAAGTTCTGGAAGAAAGAGTTGGTGGGGAGAGGCGATGAGAGGAGATGAGGAGAGAAGAAACGTGATGGATCAGGTAGAACTGTTGATTGGATCTGGGGGAAGAGGAAAGGAACGGTGGAGGACTTACGTGAAGGGGGTTCCATGGTGGGTTCAGGGAGAGGAGGAGAAGGGGAAGGGGAAGGGGAAGGGGAAAGAGGGGGAAGATCCGACTCTTGGGGTTTGGAGGGCCTGCGGCGTTTTTTGAAGCTTTTTGTGATTAAGGTTTTGACTCTTCGTTTAAGTTTTTTCAACATTTTGATCGTGATGAGGTGGAAGGAGTTGGCTGGGATTTGGGATTTGGTCAGAACACAAACAGGCAGAGGAAATGCTAAACGTTGACTAAAAAATAATTTGACTTAAAAGCAAATGAAAAGTATTAGGTTTTGGTGAGAGTTGCTAGAGAATGTGAAGTGGTTGCAAGCTATACAGCCTAGAAACAGACAGTGAAGTATAGAAAATAGGGTTGGAGGTTGGGGATTGAATGTTGAGGTTGCAGCTGTGCAAGATTTATTGGGTTTTTTTTTTATTCTGGTTGAGGCAGAGGATAAGAAGTTAGGGATTGGGAATGTTTGGGATGCAAGCAAGTGATATCATAGGTTTGTTTTTCCTTTTGGTAAAGATGAATCATATTTTGTTTGGTTTTTGGTTTTTTTTTAGATGTCTAAGGGATTTAACATACTCTTTGATGACTGTACACATGGATTAGTGAATGGATAAAAAAGGCTCACCTTAACGAATGCTAACCACTGCTCCTTGTCAGGCAGCGGGCACATCAGCACCGAAAAGTGAATATGTGTCTCCCAAAAAAGTGAAAATCACTTTTCAATGCTGATGTGTCAGCCTGACAAGAAGCAGTGATGGGCGGTTGTTAAGGGAAGCGTTCATAAGCCGATCCCCATGGATTAAGGGTACCTTTATGTTTTTTAAGCTTTTTAAACTGTGGATGAAGCCAATTAGGAAGGAGTATGCCTTCACGTAGACCTAATCACAAATCATGTAGCTTTCAAGTTTGAAGCCTATTAGATAAGCTAGACATTTGGATAACATTAGTCTGAATTTAGATGTAGTGATTGTTAGAAAGGGAAGGAAAGAATCTTTCCCATTGATGTTATTAGCTAGTTTTTCATCTTCTTTCTTTTAGCTGCCAAGGAAAGATAACACTTTGGAGTAACGAATCGATTTTCTTCCCTTTGTAGCTTTTGTTTTCTCCAATAAATGATAATGAAATCAGTAAGGTGCGTTTGGCATTCAGTATTTAGCTTTTTGGAGTGTTTGCACAAGCAACTTCGTAGAAATACACCATAGCCATCAATGGGACATGTTAGTGGTGATATTATTTTATGGATCAAATAATCATAATCATCTAAGAACTCAAAATTTCGAGTGAGCACCAGGCAAACCTAAGAATGATATCTCTATTCCTAGGTTTCATATTCAATATATTCCTCACAAGGAGGTAATTGGTAGTATCTAAGTATGACCGCAAATTGGGCCAGGCTGGCTAAAAGCCCGATTTGTTTGACCCAAATTTTTGGAAAGGCTGGGTTATGTTATTTTCATATGAGACCAAGATTTCAGACCCAATATACAGGCTAAGTTTGGTCAGGCCTCTACTCAGCCCGAAGCTCAATTCAGACTGGGCCAAACTCAGATTGAACTCAAGTTAAAACTTGGTACAAACTCAATTCAAAGTCAGCTCGTCTTCAGTTTAACTCAGTATGCACTCAGTCCAAACTAATCTTAACTGGGCCCATGATCTGTTAAGTTTACGCTAGCCCAAACTTGGTCCAATATTAGCCCATGGGCTGCAAAGTTTAGGCCAGAATGAATACCCACTTTTTAAAATTTGGCCGAGTTTGGACAGACCTTGGTTCAGCGCATCCTGGCTCAACTTTCAGCATCATGTTCAAGGACACTAGGGACAAAGTTTACATATCCTAGTAACAAGGTGAATGAAATGGCTGTTGATCCTTGGCTCCTGGCATATTAGAATAGTTTAAGCACTCCGATTACTAGTTGGTCATATGCGCGCGCGCACACACACACACACGCGAGTCACAATTATATATATGGGAGGGTTTTTTGGCTGTTTTCTACCAGGTTCTCATTTATTGACACGGGGTTCATGAGTCCTATTTATGGGGAGATGCTTTCCAAATTTTTACTGGGTGATCCAAGACCACGTTCACTTTTACCTAAGAGGTAATGTGATTACTTAAATGCCACATGTCAATATTCGACAAAAAGGCTGAATTTGGGGCGTGACAAGTGACTCCCTTGCTTAGTTACGGTTTCATTTAAGAGGTAATAGGAGGATTCCCTCTTTGTACTTTGGCAGATGGGTTAGACTTATTCTGTTCTGCTAATAAGCTTAGGGCTTTGTATAGAGAGGTACTCAAATTGTGATGCAACTCAACAAGAATCTCATCAAAGTAGTTATGGATTCTCTATATATGCAATTGGTTGCTTTGCAAAGGGCATAGATGGGTCATGGTGGGAATTGTCTAAGGGTATCAATTGGGCCGGGCTGGCCCGAAGCCTGACATGTCCAGTCTGGAAAATAGTCTGGCTGGGCCAAGGTAACTTTAGGTTGGGCTAAGTTTGGACCCAAATTTCAAGCACAAAGTTTTATTTAAGCTGAGTTCAGGTAGACTCACTTTCAGCCCGCCCCAGCCCGAAGTAGTAATCAAATATAGCTCGGCCCAGCCCGAAAATGGTATAGCTTAACCCAATAGATATATGATAGTTTTAGGCTCATTATAAGCTCAAGTTTAACTAATTAGGCATATTTTCAAAGTATTAGAGATAATAAATAGCCATTATTAACCCGAAATTTAAAATGAACTTAATAATCATTTTGTTTAAAAATAAAGAGCTGTAAGTTCGGGTTAGCCCAAACTTAGCCCGAAGCCCATGATTTTAGAACGGACTGAGTTTGGACTGACTACCTTGGGCCAAGTTCGGACTCTAACTGAGTTCGAGCCCATATAACTAAGTTTAGGCAGACCTCAACCTGGCCCGATTGACAACCCTAGAATTGTCTCACTTTCCTACTTGAATAAGAGAACAGAAAAAAGATTATCTCACTTACTTCCAAGTTTGAATCATTTTTAGTCTGAATGAATTGATATCATGCCAGTACTAACTAGTGTGTTACACGTAGTTCGTTATTGTGTATGACGGAGCCCCGTGGTCTATCATAGGTTGGTAGTGGGGATTGTAGTTGAATTAATTTGATTTACTTGGTGAATATTCCGCTGAATATTAATTAAATTTTAAGTAAACTTTAAGTAAATCAAAAGTGGACTAAAGAGTTAAATAAATTTAAAAGTTTGGTTTAATCCTATTCATCCTCTTCTAGGATCATCGGATATTGGTATTTTGGAATTTCACTCTTAGGTCACAGGATCTTGCTCTATGGGGTGAGAGAAAGATTCACACTCCACACACTAAAAATATTTGGGGTGAGCTTTGGGAACTCATCAAGTATATCCAATATTCAACAAATTTATAGTAAAACAAAATAAAGAAATCAATTCTGACTAGTCTAATGAAAACACATTTGATAAAGCTTCGTAATATTGATATTCACAAATGATATGCAAATGAATATATCATTCTAGGTAAGTGAGTCATTACTTGTGCTAGTTTCGCAACTACGAGTGCTAATACAAGACAAACAAGAGACAGTCTTAACCCTTGGTCACTTGTACAAAGTGGCTAAATCACTAAATCTAACCTTAGGCTTTAAGCACAATGTGGCTCATCAAGCTCATACCTATGGTTTCGAATAAGCAACCTATGTCATTACCACAACAACAAGCAAAGCAACATGCACTGTAAAACAAAATCATATAAATCAAATCAATGGAAAATCGTGCATTATATCAAATGTATGCAATACAATTGCATTCAAAGAATACATCCCTAATGGTAGGTGAGTAAGAAATAAGCCCAACCCTTGGCCGCTTGTACAAAGTAACTGCACCACCAGATTTAACCTTTGACATTAAGCATAAGGTGGCTTCTCATGGGGCTCTAACCTATGATAACACTCCCAGAGTGTGTTAATATTGATAGGAGGTCATCTCAAATATAGAAGATGGGGTAGAAGGGAGATAGTTGTAACCCTTGGCTACTTGTACCAAATGATTGAATCACCAGACCTGACTTTAGGCATTAAGCACAAGATGGCTTCTCATTATGTTTTAACCCGCGTTTTTTTTCTTTTCTTTTTAAACTTTTCTTAGGGAAATGCCTTCCCCCCCCTCCCCCCCACCTTTTAAGCTCTTTAAGAGAGCACCCATCTTTAAACATGCACTGTCCAAATGTATATTTAGATATATACATATATCTATGCTATACAATTCTATGCATTATTATAAATTACAAATGTTATAACTACTATCAATCAATACAATGTAATTTATAAGTTTCTTTCTATTAATAACTCATAAACATCTTTGTAAAGCAATCATACCAACCCACATGAAATTTTTCAAGAGAATATAAGATTAAACTGTATATTACTAAGGTTGAACCACTATATATATATATATACAATGTCATGGATAATGATGAATTACAAGGGCTTCAACTACTACCAAACCACACGACAAAGTTCAAATGTGTAATGATTTGACCCCTTCAACAACAACATTATCTAGTTCTAGCGTCCCAACAAGGGGCTACTCTCTCACCCCGGTTTGTTTTCAGGGCTGAGCTAAGTGCTCCCTCCTAAAATCATATCGTTGCCTTTGGAGTCATACATTGACTAAAGTAAAATTGTGCAAATAAATTGATGTGAATATGTAGCTTGCATAATGATAATAGTGCTGTGAGGAATGGTAACTCTATAGTTTTGTTGGTGGACTGTGTAATCTATATAGTAATAACAGTGTTGTGAAAGGTGGTACTTCTACAATTCTATTGGTGGTGTTGTGTGGCTTGCATAGTGATAATAGTGACTGTTGTGGTACAAGGGGTAACTAAGTAGTTAAAAGAGTTGTAACTACTGTGAAATTTTCTATTCGAACCTAGAAATCTCCAAACTATTTATTTTCATACATTCAATTTGTTGCACCATGTTCTACTTCCGAGAATCCTCAATAGTCATTCACATAAAAAGGAAAAATTATGCAATATAACTCAACACCATTCCAAAAATGAAAGACTACTTTTATTTCATAGATTTAAGCAATTTAATAAGTTCTAGAGATTCATTCAAATTCCCATATCAACTAAAACATTTCTCATGCAACAATATTAACAAAATATCAATTGCAATCATTCAAGTATTAAAATATGTTAATAAAACATAGCTAAACACCCCTTATTTATTATTATCTAAAATAAAAACAGGTTGGATGTCATCCAATAGAAGTTATCTTTAAAAATATTAAAACCCTACCTGTAAACTTGGAGAATAGAACATCACTTACCTAATTATGTGTAAGAATCACTTGACAAACCTAAGCAAAGCCCCAAACTCCTTCCTCTCCAATCCTCCTACTCTAGGGTTTTTTCCCTCTTTACTGGGTGGGGTTTCGGTTGACAAGGAGGCTGAAAACCCCCCTTCATTTTTATATAATATGTTATATTTCTTCTTTCAAAAAATAAGCCTATCAGGTTGGGAATATTACACAATTTCATTATAAGTGATTGGGTCTGAACTTACCTAACAACAAATCTAGAACACAAAGGGAACTGATCTCCATCAAATGGGCATTCTATCAAGCATCATTGGATAATATTGTTTATAACATTTTAATTGGCAAAGATGTGCATAAAAACCATGGGTAAACGAGGGGCATTTGTTGAACCATCTTATAGCTTATAGCTTTTTTGTGATAGTCTCAAAACTATAAGAAGTTCAAAATGCCCAACCTATTGAGAGAAAAAGATTGTACTTCAACATATGTGTTAGGCCTTCTTGACAATATACTTGGTATATTGGATAAAGCGTAAAACCTTATGAATAGAGCTGTCAATTGGGCTGGGTTGGGCCGGGTCAGGCTGAGGTCAGCCCAAACATTATTATATGGGCCTAAACTCTATCCGAGCCTGAATGTGGCCTGAGGTAGTCAGCCCAAACTTGGTCCGTTTTAAAATCTTAGGCTTCAGGCTGAGTTTGGGCCTCCTGAACCTAAGTCTCTTTTTAAATTTGGGCTAATAATGGGCTCATAATAACTCTAAATACTTTGAAAATATGTCTAATTAGTTAATTTGGGTTGGTAATTGGCCCAAAACTACCCTATATTTATTGGAATAAACTATACCAATTTCAGGCCGGACTGGGCCAAGATATACTTGATTACTACTTTGAGCTGGACAGGGCCGAGTTCTGGCTGAAAGTGAGTTTGCTTGAATTCGGCCCGAATAAAACTTTGAGCCTGAAAGCTGGGCCCAAACTCAGCCCAGCCCAAGGTTAGCTTGGTCCAGCGACTCCAGCCTGTCAATCTTTCAGGTCAGATATGTCAGACTTCAGGCCAGCATGGTCCAATTGACACCCTTACTTATGAACAAAATGGACTTTAACATTTAATAGACAGATGAGTATGGAAGATATAAAATGTTGATGGCCTTTTTTCATTCATTGACATGCTATTTGAATTTGAAGGATTATTATGGAGGCCAACTAGGAAGATTTGACATGTTCACGTAAGATTCTCTAATGTATAACAGGAAAACACTGTTTTTAGCTTTCCCTCTTCTAGGAGAGGTGACTAGGAATAAGGTTGTCAGCGAACCGAGCTTGCTCAGATCGGCTTGTCATGAGCTAAGCCTGAGCCTCCAAGTGAACCTGTATAGGTAAGTGAGTCTGAGTTGAGCTACAGTAGGATTATCTCATTAAAAGTTCGGCTCATATATGTATATAATATGGGAGCAATTTTTTTTAGTGACCAACATTGGTCATGTGTGACCACACTATAGGCTGACTCATGGTGTTTATCACGGCCTGAAATCCTCTACGCCACCCCCCCTTGTGAGGCACTCAAGGGCCACACGAAGGGGGGGGGGATCAACTCACTTT
>JAOXJP010000008.1:5946693-5958806 GCA_025762735.1 Platanus orientalis | reverse complement strand
ACGTAACTTGTACTCAAATCACAAGAAAGTATTTAAAGTACCTCAAGTAAATCAAAGAGCTTGAGGAGGACAAGAGGAAGTCATTGTCCATGATAGCTCAATGAAATGACCAAGTAGCGAAAATGATCCCTATGAGAAAAGACCATGGTGACCGAAGAGGACTTGGATTTAATTTCAATGTCAATTGCACTTCTTCCACACAAAGGCCTATAAATGCCTTTGTGAAAGCCAAGGGAAAGGCTAATGTACAAGCCCCCCCATAAGGGCAAAGAAAAAGCGTCTTCTTAAGGACCTTCTCAAAGGTCTAATGGGATTAAGAGGAAGGAAAACGCCTCATTCAAGGGTGAGGCACCCTTGAAGCAATGTGGGGTTTTGAAAATGCCAAAATCTCAACCTTATTCCTATGCCAAAGCAACATAAAATATCTTTTAAGCCAACAAGGCTTCTTCCTCTAGAGAATTCCAAGAAATTTCCTCTATTTCTAGAAATCCCAAAGGGTAAACTAGAAGAACCCCTTAATCCTCTCATACTCAATCTTTTAGGAGGAAACAATTCCAATCCTATAGCCCTAGTGTTAGGTCTTATGTATTATCAATGTCCATACATAAAACAATGTAAGTACATGTAGTGGTCAGTAGGATTTTATGTTGTAACTGTGTATGTTCATGTAAGTCCAAGAAGAGAGTCCTAGAAAATACCATGATGAACTCGAAGCCGGAATGATCATGCCAAAGATACTCAAGCATTGTTATAGTCTCAAGTGTAAACTACCTTTAGAAAGCCAGCATGTGGAGCTTAAAAGGTAAAAATTAGAAATGTTGGTAAGTTGGGCATGAGACAAGCTTAAAAAACTAAACACACATAAATAATGTGCTAAGTATTGACCTAAGTCCAAAGGAAGCAGTCCAAGAGAAAAGACCAAGAAAAATGAAACAAAAAAAGGAAAACCAAAAAACAGACTTTTTTTGGACCTGGGATAAATCCCAAATTTTTGGGATAGGTCATGTGTAATTGATCACGATTTTTTGTGATCGGCCACATGTGATCAGTCATGATTTTTTGTGATCGGTCCCCAATGGAAAAAAAATTCAAAATTGAATTTTGCAAGTTGACATAATGGCTAGTTTTTTTACTATTGTAAACTAGCCATTGGGGGATGAACTTGACATCTCTAAACCTCTATGAATAAGGTCTTTGAACCCCAAGAAAGGTAGAGAACAACACTTATGAATACATAGTCAAATTCTTGAGAAAAAGAGCTAAGTGTGAGCCAAAAGCCTATGAGGTAAACTTGTGTTGGTCCATGATCTTGCGAATCTGTTCTACATAGTTAAACATATTCAAGGTTCTGTACAAACTTCATAAAGTCTATAGTTACATCATTTGGAAGCAAGAGGGTTGGTACCATATAGTTAAATTTTTCTATACAAGAGGTAACCCGAAGCAAGAAGATTCTCTGCATCTTTAATCTGTTTATAGTTTTCGCCGAGTCACTGAAGGCGGATTCTTAGCCTTTGTCAGAGTCACCAAAGGCGTGTTTGTGAAGCACTTGCCGGAGTCACCAAGTGTAAGCTAGTCCATCGGAGTCACTAGACGGAGTGTGCCCATCGGAGTCATTAGGAGCGCACTTATTAGGGAGTGAATTTTTTGTTACTTGTAAGTAAATTTAAGGTTTATTAATTTGTCTGTAATAGTTTAGAAGAACTATTAATAAAAATTAAATAGGCTCGAGGGAACTGGTTAGAGAGTAGACATAAGCTGGAGGGCTAAACTACTATAAATTTGTAGTGTTGTGTTGTGGTTTGGTTGTTTGTTATCATTATTGTTTATATTTATGGTTATGCAAAACAACCCAACACACTAAGTGACTCTAACTAAGGTGAATATAAAAAAACTAATCAAACTACCTTAGGGAATTTATCAACCCTGCTCCCACTTTGCTATAGGTAACACTATAGTGCATGATGAAGGCCCATGGTTTATGATAAATTTATAAGAAAAACAATTTACTTAATTAAAAGATTTTTCTCTACATATTAATTAAAAGAAAATTAAGTAAATTAAATAGGAGTTGAATAACTTATTTAAAAAAATAAAATAATTAAAAGTACTCTTTTAAATATTTTATAAAGATCCTATTCACCCCCTTCTAGGATCCATTTTGGAATTTTAATTGGTATCAGAGCCAAGTTGCTCTTGATTAGGTTTAATCACCCAGGCTAAAGATCTAACATCTGAAATGGCCTTTAGGGAAGAAGGTTATTTTCTGCATATACCACCCTTCTTTGATGGAACTAATTACACCTATTGGAAAAACTGCATGATCATATACTCGAGGTCTCTAGATTATGGAGTTTGGTTTGCTGTTGAAAAAGGCTATATCAAACCTAAGGACAAAGTTGAGGTTTAATGGGGTGCAAGTGAACAGAAAGTCTGCATAGCCAACTACAAAGCATTGAATGCCATAGTCTGTGGCCTAGCCAAGAAGAGCACTGTAGAGTCTCTAGCCTCTAAATGACTAAGGAGGTATGAGGCCTTCTTGAGGTAACCCATGAGGAAATAAACTTGGTGAAACAATCCAAACTTCAGATGCTCACCTCAAAGTTTGAATCCCTACATATAGAAGAAGATGAAGAATTCATTAATTTCTATATAAGAATCCAAGACATTGTTAACTCGATGAGGGGACTTGGAGAAGAGGTAGAAGACCCTAAAATCATTAAAAAAATATTAAGGTCTTTACTTGAAAGATTTCATCCCAAAGTCACTGTCATTAAAGAATGTCATGATCTTGATAAGATGAAACTTGAAGAACTTATTGGGTCTATCCAAACTTTTGAACTTAATTTAGACCCACTAGCAAAAAGAATGTAATTTTTCTTTATTTATAACAGAGATTATGGTTCATTTCTCTCTAGAAAGTGGAATATGGCTCTCATCTAAACCTATATTAAGAGTACTATGGAACACACAATTATCTTTAACTTTTCTAAGACACCTCATACAACCTACTTCATTCCCATATCTTGTTGTTTTTATTTTGGTGTTTTTTTTAAGCTTCAAAAAAGGTATTTCCAAATAATTTTTCAGAATCTATTGCAAAGGCATGGTTTTAATCAATAAAGGCATATGGTTCTCGTCTAAAAACCATACGGTGGGTTTTCTTTTAACAAAGCATACAAGTAGGTGGTTTCCAACATGCATATGATCAACCCAATTTTATGATCAGTTTTTCCCATTTTAGAATATAGATGCTTGTATTTAAACTATGATTTTCTTGAAGTGTTCCTATGATTAGAAACAAGATTGGATTCCTTTCTTTCTATAATATGAACCCAACACTTAAATTCCTACATTATATCCATTTTAGACCATTTGTCTTTTCTTTATAATTCCATGTTTATATATATATATATATATAAAATATTGATCTCAACACCATGGAATCTGTTATTCAAGATGATGGTGATTATGCTCCTTGGAACAATCCCAACCCATGATGGGTACAACGGATCTTTCCAAAGGAAAGATAACTTTCTTGGGGCTGGAGCAATGACCATTAAAAGGTAGATATTCTCATATTCTTATTGCTATAGAAACACTTTGTCTCTGTTTCATCTCCCAACCCTTGCTTCATGTTGTTCAAAACGGATAATGTCAAATAAACCCATTTCCAGTGACGAGTTCACTTTACAATACCTGAGATTGGAGCCATGCAGTTCTTAAACTTAAACAGAAACCGTGAGGTTACAAAACCAAAAAACATACAGTAACATAACATCAACCGTATGGACATAACACAATAACCATATAATAATCAAAACTTGTAACAAAAAAATTCATTCTTATATGATAAAATAATGTCTCTTCTACATATTATTGCCCTTGCATCATTAGTATTACTACTCACCCCTTTTGTTTACTTGGTAATGTGGGATAAGCATTTAAAAGGTATATACCTCCCAAATAGATCTTACAATTTAAATAACTTAGCATGCCTACATTTGGTTAGCATTTCCTTTATTATCAATCAAACAGACTTTGGGAGAAAACATAACCTGTAGATAGCTATAACCATTCATTTTGCTCAAACTTGAAATTGAAAGGGAATAAAGTGAAAGATAAGTAATATTTTGGGTTAATTCTATACCTTCCAAAAAGCATGGAAATGTTTGGTCCTTGAGGCATAGTATTAATTGTATTGTGAATGTATTTGCTAGGGTAACTAGAGAGGGAATATTAATTACCTAAAAAATGAGTTTAGAGATTGCCTTGTAGGAATTTCTAAAGCTTTGATACATAACACCAATATGCTATCTCCAAGAAACATATAAATTAATTCTAGAATTAGCCAGAAGGTGGTTTGAGCAATATTGTTGTGTTTGGGAGGTCAACTAATATTGGTTGATTTGGAGATTCATTCTATATTTATGAATGATAGGATGTGGGTTTCAACTCGAGATTGATTTATCTTAAATAATAGAAGAGTTGACCTTGTAGTTGAAGGCTATAAGGGTTAAAGTAGGTAATAGTGTAAGCGGGCGAAGAGGGGTGTCTAACCCCTTTCGAATTACTAGAGCTGACCAGTTGTAACAACGAGTAAGACATTTTCAAAACATTAATTTTCTTTCCAAACCTGATATCTATCCACATCATTAAAAAGGGTGATGGTGACTTAAACCATTGTTGGATCCTTCCTTGCGATAGGCCAATGTCCCTCCTCTCGAGAACAAGGATTGGGGGCTTGACGTATGCAAAATGCGGGTACCACAATAATCACATGTAAAATCTTTAGAACCTTGTGGTTGTTCATCAATTATCATTTTGGACCTTACACCTATTATATTCTTATATTTTGGTTTGTGTCCACCTTGATATCTGTAAAGTGGTTAATTGAAATGAAAGTAAAGAAGTTTTTTTTTTGAAAAATGAAACCGTGTGGTTATCAAGTTCAATATCCTTACAATTTTTCATGGCCAATCGTACAGCTACATATGAGCAGCAAGACCTTCTCAACTGCAATTGTGTGGATGAGATCCTCATAGCCATATTGTTACTACAACAATAAATCTCTTTCTCTCTAAATCGTTAGTCATGCGTGTCTTAAACTGTTACAATCCAATTAGAAACATTTGCTTTTTAATCTCATAAATATGTCCATAGATCCACTAGGAGGGAGGACTGTGACCGCTCCTCTTAACTAACACTCCTCTTCGCCCCTTATCAAGGGGCGGGTACATCAGCGCCCAAAAGTGATTTACACTTTGGGGGGGGTGCATATCACTTTTCGGTGCTGATGTGCCTGTCCCCTGTCAGGGGGCAGAGATGAGCGTTAGTTTAGAGGAGCGGATCCAATCCTCCCTCATCCACTAGACACTAAGGCGAGACACATGGTATAAGCATGCTCACATAGTTAGACATGACCCAAACCTTGACCCAGATCTTGCCGTATTTGACCCGGATTTGGACCATAACATTAGGATTACTTTCTTATTTTTGCTTTCATTGAATCCATTTCTTAAATAATACGCAGTGAAATTAAATTTTCTTCTAACTAGACATATAATAGTGGAAGGTACTAACATTCATCTAATAGAAACAAGTGTTGGAATCCATGTATCACATAAACTATGAAATCCAAGTAAAGTTATTACATCACAAGAAAGTATCTTCATACTGCTCAAAATGTTAAATCTTAAATAAAATAAATGGTCATCTAGACTGAGCGGCTCCATCACAAAACTAACAACTAAATTTGCGCGACTCTAATATCACACCTAGCTAGCACTCCCATGGTGACAATCTATCATTCCGAATCTGAAAAATGTTATGGATGGGTGAGTCCATGACCCATAAGAAATTATACAAAATATACAAGAAACAGCTCAAGCAAAGCACAAATGTTAGAGATAAAAACATAACATATATATTGTCTAGGAAATGCCAAAATAAAATATAAACCATAGATGATGTATATATAAAATCTTCAAAACAGAACATGACATATGCAAAGTTCTTCAAATCAAAACAATGCATCTACAAATTAAGGTTCTGATAAATCATGTACAAACAAATATGAATCAAAACTGACGTTTATAAAAGGAAATAGATCATATCTATTATAAAGCCCGATGGATGGGGTATAACCAATCGTAGCATTTATAAGGCTCAGTGAGTAGGCACTTGATCACACCATTTATCAGGCCCGGTGAGTAGGCACAAAAATTGCACCATTTATGTGGCTTGGTGAATAGGCACCTGATTACACCATTTATAAGGTCCAATGAGTAGGCACACAAATTTCACCTATTAATGTGACATGGTAATTGGGTACCTGATCACACCATTTATAAAGCCCGACGAGTAAGCACATAAATCGCACTATTAATAAGGCTCGGTGAGTAGGCACACAAATCAAACCATTTATAAGGCCCAATGAGTAGGCACATAGATAATATTCAAAACAGAGTATGTATGATTTTTCCAAAAGCAAAACGGAGTGTATGAGATACATAAATTCTCAATTTCAAAGCTTTTTAAACACATAAAAGCATACTTCAAACCTTCAGAATATGTATACTAGTCAAAGACATACATGTCTCATATCAAGATGTATGAAATACAAGATGTCTGACCCATATCTAATGTACATAAGGAACTAAGAGTTAGCAATTGCTCATCTCTACAAATGAGTAAGGAAAACATCATAAAAATGAGAGAATGCTTCATAAAATTAATGGAAAGATCTCTAAATCATTTTCGAATCCATTTGGAGCAATTGGATTCAAATATATCAAAACATATGGGGGCTTGGTTGAAAACCAAGGTAAATCAAAGGTAACATGGTTGGAAACATGTATAACATCAAATTCATGAGAATAGAGCTCAAGCGTAGTAAGATCTACTATTTGGTAGACCAAAACTTAGAATATGCATAAAATTCATAGAGTTCATAGCACAAACTTCAAAACATAGGCTTATGAATCATTTATTCTATGATTCTAAAATGAAGAGCATAGAATCATTCGTAAGTTTCATAGATAAACAAGGATCTAGGAGATTCTAGTAGGAAAACCATATACATATAGAATAAAACCATTTTCATGTCATAAACCTTGAAATCCACAGAGCTTAAACTATAAAAACTTTAAAACAAAGATTTAGGATTCATAGATCTAAGATTCTAAGAGTAAAAACAAGTGTATATCTATAATCCCTTACTCTAGCTATTCCTTCCTTAGATCTACAAGCCCTTCTTGTAGAACCTCCTTTCCTGTGAGTTTTCTTTTCAAGGTACTTTCTAAATCCTCTTTCTCTATAACAAAATGGTATAGAACACCATAAACAGTGAGATCTAATGAAAATTTAAAAAGAAAACTTCAAAATCAAGCCAAATCTCTCATAGTGAGAGCTCCCATGGCTTACCTTCGCTAATTTGGGGATTTCTTTTCCCCTTTGTCCCAAAACCTTGCATCTTTTCTTTTTTATTTTGCTTGTTTACAATGTTTTTAGGTCTAAATAGAGCAACTCAAATGTTTGATTTCCTTACAAGTGGGTCCCACATGAATTTAGAGTAAAATCACGTGTTGACATGAATCCCAAAATTTCAGATTTTTCCTAAGCATGATCGATATGACATCCAAGATCAATCATGGCTTTAGGGTTCAATCATAGTGGTGATCGACCATGAACTTCGATCATGCTTTTTTGGATTTCCATTTAGGAGTGACTTAAGTCTTATGATTGAAGTAGGTGATCGGTCATGCACCACTGAATCTTTGCCTGAGAGTGACCTGACGCTCATGATCGAGGTGGGTGATTGATCATGGGTTCGTTATCGATCATGGAATTGGGGATTGATCATGACAAACAAATTTATGACATTTTTGCCCTTTAGGTTTCCAAATCAAGTCCAGGGGTCTTTTTTCCTCTCTTATTCATCTTCAAGACATATTTTGGCTGAAAGAACTAGAATTAGTTCACTCACTTGTATTCACATGATGCTTTATTAATAACACAAAAATGTCAGGTTTATGTTTGTAAAATTACCAAAAGTAAATGTAGGGTGTTAAATTAGTTAGTTGGACAAACACAATCCACTCACACACACTTAATCTTAAAAGTAAAACAAGGAAGTCATGCACTAAATTTTATGGTCAGAGTTCCAAGCTACTCATGATATACAACAACAACAACAACAACAACAAACAGCCTTATCCCAACTATTTGGGTCGGCTACACGAATCCTGTTCTGCCATTCCGTTCTGTTTAAGGCCTTATCTGTTGTTAAATTACAAGTTGTCATGTCCCTCTTTACTACCTCCACCCAGGTCAATTTTGGCCTTCCTCTAGTCCTTCTAGCACCTTCAACTTGTATTGTCTCACTTCGCCTCACTGGTGTAGTCATTGGTCTTCGTTGCACATGCCCAAACCATCTCAATCGACTTTCCCTCATTTTATTGCCTATTCGCTTATTGTGGTATATTCCCTATGCATAAATCATTCATACACTCTAATGTCTGTATTTTCATGTTGACCATGAACAAATACCTGCAACAATATATTCTCTTTAATTTATTAAGAGGCCAACTACAGCATAATTTTAACTTTGCATGTTTTTTTGTGGGTATTATAAATGAAATTATGAATCTAAATTACAATGGCCAAGAGGAAAATTAGTTTACTTTTTTTGGCAGCATATTAGACCATAAGAAACCCACATCCAAATTAACCCCAAAGTCTCTTTTCACTTTGTTATGAGCAAAACTGAAGTATCTACATCTATTGTATCCCCCCCACCCCCCACCTCTCCCCTAATCTGTGGGGTTTGCGATCTTCACTTGCTAACAACTAACAACTAACCCCTGACCAGCTTTCCTATTAAAAAAAAGACATATGAAGGTATACAACATCATTATTTGGATATATGCAACACTATGGATAATTCTTTCACGTTAATTGATTCTTAGATATCATGCCAAAGGGGGAGAAATACAACAAAGAGAGTAAAATAAAACCGTAAAGGAGAAAAGTATGATCCACCTTGAATGCAATATCTCCAGGGGACATCGCCAAGCCAGCTCCCATGGACTCAAAAGCACCTCGACCTCTGTAATAGACTCTTGGATCATAACCCAATAATGAGAGGTGAGCAGTGTCGCTCCCGCAAGCCAAGCCAGCTTCAACAGGGTCCATCAGCCCATTAACTCCAGCAGAAGCAATGGCATCCAAATTGGGTATTTTGGCTACTTGCAAAGGGGTCCGGTATCCCAACCTCGGCAGTGATACGTCACCCAACCCATCAATCAACACAAAAGCCACTCTTCTCTTGGGCTGCTCTGGATTACCCATGTTTATTCCTTAATTCTTCTCTCCTACTTTTCGAGGAAGGCAATGTTAATTAAAAAAAAAATGGGAAATGTGCAAATAAGCAGCTTTCACTGATGGGTATTCTATGGACAATCACCCCAACTCTGCATGCAACAATAACACGAAAAAGAAAAGCTTTAACAAGTAAAATATAATCTCCCACAGATAACAAAAATTGGGTTTTTTACGCCAACAAAACCCCAAATTGGGTTTTATGTTTTACTATCAAAAACCTAGAAAACTTCACAAAAACTTCCCCTTTTTTACTTCTTTTTGTTGATTCTTCCCCTCTTCACAGATGATAATTAAAGATTTCAAGAGAGAGAGAAACCAAAAATATGATTTCCCATTGATTTCCATTGAAAAGGCTATTCTTGATCGAATCAGGTAACTACTGAGAACTCAATAGAAGAGAAAAGAAAATTAATTTTTTCCACTAAAAAATTTACACTCAACGGGTGGATATTTACCTCTAAGCTCTGCTTGATCCTTCTTATGTCTCTGGCTTCGGAAGAACAAGCCTCTTTCTTCTTAATATCCAAGGTTTCGAGTTCATAAATTCACATCTGCGGCGCCAGAGGAATCGATTCTCTCTTTCGTTCTGCTTATCCCTTTAAAAAAAGCATGGAAAGACGCCCAGAGCTTTTCCCGAGTCCCACTGTACTGCTCACCCCAAAGGGATCAGGATCCTGTCCTGTCTGCTCACGTCCTGTGAGGATGTGCACAACCAAAGTGCACGTTTTGGCGTAAGAAAATGATTGTAATTTTAGTCTACGTTTCATTTAATAATAATATTATTTAAAAAAAAAATAGTTTTTATTTTATTTTATTAAATAAATACAAAATTTTCCAATGTTGATATAACCAACAATAAAGCTATTACCAATTTTTACGAAAAAAGGAAAAAACCAATAAAACTGCACGCACACACACAATGGTAGCGGCAAAGGAGCATCTCTATAGCCTAATGTATTAAGTTATTAACATCCATTGTTAAAATGGAATCATACTATAAGGCTTATAATAATAATAATGGATCTTTCAAAAATAAAAATAAAAATAAAAAAGTGAAGACAAAATGTTAGTACTGAAGAATTAATTAGGTACGGTGGATCAAACTAGCTAAGCATACTTTGTTTTTTGTTTTTGGCCACAAGGATGTTGATTGTACCTTTGCCCTATCATAGGGGGTATGAGTCCTATGCAAAAGGTGTATAGAGCCCACACCCACATGTGATAGGGTGAAGGCATAATCTTGGACAGAAAATCTATACCTATATTATATATTAAAGCAAAGAAATTTGATGTGACAGCTTTCTTTGTTTTCTTTCACACATATACACTACATATGTGAGAATATTTATTTCTTTTCCTATTTTGTCTCCTCACCTCTCTTAAAAATCCTTGATAACTTCTTTAAATCTCTTTCTTAATTATATTTAATGTTAATTTATTCATATATTTTATCTCATCTATATCTATATTATATACTAAAACAAAGGATGTTGATGTGGACATCCCCATTGCTTCTTTACACATGCTTCCCCCACACATGTATGTGATCTTGCTATATTATATACTGAAGCAAAGAAATTTGATGTGGCAGCTCTCTTTGCTTCCCTTCACACATATACACCACACATGTGAAAACATTTATTTCTTCTCCTACTTTGTCTCATCTCCCGTCCTAAAAATCCTTTATAACTTCCCTAAATCTCTTCCTTAATTATATTTAATGCTAATTTATTTATATATCTCATCTCATATATATCTATATTATATACTAAAACAAAGGATGTTGATGTGAACATCCCCATTGCTTCTCTATACATGTTTCCCCCACACATGTGTGTGACTTTGCTATATCTATATTATATACTAAAGCGAATAAATTTGTTGTGGTAGTTTTCTTTGCTTCCCTTCACACGTATACACCACACATGTGGGAACCTTTATTTCCCCCCCTATTTTGTCTCATCCTCCCTCATAAAAATCCTCTGTAATGTCATTAAATTCTTTCCTTAATTGTATTTAATGTTAATTTACTCATACATCACATCTCATCTACTATCTATCTATATTATATAGTAAAGCAAAAAAATATGATGTGGTAGCTTTCTTTGCTTCCCTTCATGCATATACACCACACATGTGAGAACATTTATTTCTTCCCCTACTTTGTCTCTTCTCCCCTCCTAATTTTTTTTGTAATGTCCATAAATCTCTTCCTTAATTATATTTAATGTTAATTTACTCATACATTTCATCTTATATATATATATATATATATAACTCGTGATGATTTAACGGCTCTCATTGCCTTTCTACACATGCTTCAACTATACATGTGTAGCTCTCCCTACTTTCCTACACATGCTTCTCCCACACATGTGTAGTCTCTCTCTCATTTATACCATGCGTCTCTATCTCTTTAATAGATTTTATTCAATCTTTCATTTTATTCTTTTCTCAAATCAATTTAATCCCTAAAATATCTCTCAGATTTAATAACCATTTTACATATGGTGTTAGCTAATCATTATACCCCCTCTTTTTTATTTTAAATTAAATAAATTGATAAAACCGGTTCCATTTTTCTTTCTTAAATTGTCTCCCAACTTTTAACCATTTCTCTTCCTTAATTTAATTCAATGTAATTAATACAAGAAATTAAATTTCTCTCTATGTATTAAGAAATCAAATAAGAAGTTTAAGAATACTGGTTACATTTTTTTATGACAAAT
>JAOXJP010000008.1:5890840-5906983 GCA_025762735.1 Platanus orientalis | reverse complement strand
AGAGAGAGGAGGCGTCATTAGATTCTCTAACGACTCCTTTCTCCCCCTCTTTCATCTCTCTCACTTTTCTCTTCTTTTGTTTCTCTCTCTCTATAATACTCACGCTCTCTATTCTTTCTTATTTTCTAATTTATTTATCTATTTTATGATCTGACATGGTATCAGAACTAGTCTGATCCAAAATTCTTAGATATGATTTTTCTGCTTTGGATCTAGATTTCTCTCTTAAATCTTCTATAAAGTCTAGATCGGGTTTAGAGAAGATCCTCTTGGTGGGACCATCACTAATCACAACACTTTTTGTGCACCAATCGCTGATGGTAGGAGCGGTGGTGTTGTATTGTGTAAATCTTTAAGTATATATCTCTTTCTTATGAAAGGAAGAAAAAAATCAATAGAAAGAGATATGTTTTGAAGTGATCTGAAGTGCTAGTGCTTACATGATTGTGTGGGATTGTTGATCTGCAATATAAGTGCCTGCTTATGTGTGTAATGTGCCTGTCCTCTGGGATTTCCAATCTGCTACGTGTGATGTGGATCCTCCTTGAAGGTAACATGTTCGGTGGAATGCTTGTGTGAAATCTGCAGTATTATTGCTGTTTTGGATATTCAATAGTCAGATTTGGGAGTATTTCAGTCATATCTATCATGGATAACAGCTGAAACATATCTTCTGTGGTTAAAATTCCTAACGTGAATTTTTGGTAGAGGCTCTATGGCATCCTCAGGTACAACTTAAAATGTTCCATTCATTAGTTGATGAATGGAACAAGATTATTGGTTTGTAAGGTCTTTGTAGTAGGGCCAATGTTTTGGCCGTGGTGGTGGTTGCTTTCTTCTTTTCATGTTTATCTTCTTAGCTTGTACTAGATGCTATGGATTTCCCTTTTATGGAACTGAATCTGAATTTCTGCTGGATTTTCATAGTTAATTTTCATTATCGTTAGTGATGGAGCAATTTCAACTGTTTATATGGCCACCTCATATTTTGTAGCTGTTGATGTGCTTGAGTGAGTTTCTAACAACAAACTTTTGTTGCTGTCATAGGAAATCGGTCAAGCATCCTGGAAAGAGGGGGCTTAGAATTTTTAAACTATTATCAAAGTATATTAAAGATCCTTTGACAGCAAGGCTGTTTCTTGATATTTTGCTTCCGTTCTTAGCAAAGAAATCTCAGAACTCTGGTGAGAAGCATTTATGAAATTTCACTATTATAAATTCCCATTGATCTGTTTGCCAATAATTATCAACTCGTTATTTTTCTTCACTACAGATGAGTGTATGGAAGGTCTGGAAGTTGTTCAACAGATCATTCCAGTATTGGGAAGTGAAACAACTGGAAAAATTCTTAATGCTATCTCTCCACTTCTTAATTCTGCTGGACCGGATCTGCGGTTGTCCATCTGTGATCTTCTTGATGGACTTGCTGCAAATGATCCCTCTGTAGTCTTTCTGGTACTGCCTATCATTTTTTTGTGTTCAAGATTACCCAGAAATTTTCTTTGATTTTTTAATTCAGACACTGTCTGCATCTTCATACTTCGTGATTGGAATGCAGGCAAAACTTATTCGTGAGTTGAATGCAATCTCTACCTCAGAAATTGATGAATTTGATTATGATACGAGAGTCAATGCTTATGAAAAGATCAGCCCCAAATTCTTCTTCTCTTCCAGAGAGGAACACACACTGCTCATCTTGTCTCACTGTGTGTATGATATGTCTTCAGAAGAATTGATTCTAAGGCAAAGTGGATCCAGGTTATTACTCTCATTTGTTCAGTTTGCTACCCAAATTCTGAACTGTGGGGCTAAGAATTACCAACAAATGCCTGGATCAGGGGGAACATTTGATGTTGATGTTTGTTGGACTAGAGTCTCCATTCAGCGTATCATAAAGAAGTTCTTTCTGAAGCATATGGGTGATGCAATGAGCAAGGAAATTTCCATTCAAAAGGTAACCATCCAGTTCGAGTATTTTGATCTTCAAACTCAATTTATAAATGGATGGATTATGATTTCAGTAATGGATGGGTTATGCATTTCAGGAATGGATTGCTTTACTACGAGAAATGGTTTTGAAGCTTCCAGAGATACCAGCCCTAAATTCATTTAAGGCTCTGTGCAGTGGAGATGCAGAAGTGGACTTTTTCAACAATATTCTTCACTTACAGGTGGGCTCCTCGAGTCAGCATCTATTGATGAACATTTAAACAAGACGCATTATTAGTTTTCTTTCTTAATTTACTCAAATTTTTTCTTCCAGAAACATAGGAGAGCGAGGGCATTGTCACGCTTCAGGAATGTTATCAATGCTGGAGACTTTTCGGAGGTAAATAACCTTTTATCCTTTTCATCTCAATGTTCTTCATGATTGTCTTTGCTAACCTGATGCAGTTCTGCTTCTATATGCAGATCATCACAAAGAAAGTATTTATTCCACTCTTCTTCAATATGCTGTTTGATGTACATGATGGAAAGGGTGAACATGTCAGAAATGCATGCTTGGAGACACTTGCTTCTATTTCTGGTCACATGAAATGGGATTCATACTATGCATTCTTAATTAGATGCTTTAAGGAGTTGACCTTGAAGCCTGACAAAGAAAAGGTCCTTTTACGGTTAATATGCTCTGTTCTGGATCATTTTCATTATGTGGAAACTTGTTACAGTCAAGAGACAAAGGATACTCTTGAGGTTTCAATTCCTGTTATCACTGGAACTAGTTCCTCTGCTATGTTGCACAAGTCTACTAATTCTGGTATACCAGCTGAGATACAATCTTGTCTTCAGAAAACAGTTCTTCCAAAGATACAAAAATTGCTGGATGCTGGTTCTGGGAAACTTAATGTTACTATAAGCCTCATTGCACTGAAATTACTAAAGTTACTTCCAGTGGACACCATGGAATCACAGCTTCCAAGCATCATTCATCGCATTTCTAACTTTCTGAAGAATCGTTTAGAAAGCGTACGTGATGAAGCCAGGTCTGCTTTAGCTGCCTGCTGCAAGGAGCTAGGCCTGGAATATTTTCAATTCATAGTTAGAGTATTGCGAGCAACCTTGAAGCGAGGATATGAGCTGCATGTATTGGGATATACTCTTCATTTTCTGTTGTCGAAGAGTCTTTCAAACCCTGTTGTTGGAAAGCTGGATTACTGCGTTGAAGAGCTCCTTTTAGTAGCAGAGAATGATATTCTTGGAGATGTTTCCGAGGAAAAAGAGGTTGAAAAGATTGCTTCAAAAATGAAAGAAACCAGGAAGCGTAAGTCTTTTGAAACTCTGAAGCTGATGGCCCAGAGCATTACCTTCAAAACGCATGCTTTAAAGCTGCTTTCACCGGTTAAACCTCATCTACAGAAGCATCTCACACCAAAAATGAAAGCAAAACTGGAAACAATGTTAAATCACATAGCTGCAGGTATTGAATGCAATCCATCTGTACATCAAACTGAACTATTTATCTTTGTATATAGCCTGATTGAAGATGGGACAACAGAAGAAAATCTGCTAGGTAAAGATTCATCAGTAGCCAAACCTAGTACACACAGTAATGATGAGTTCGGCAGCAAAATAAATACTGCAGGCAGGTTTATTGGCTATGGGTCACAAAGTTCACATCTTATTACGGGATTTGCTCTTGGGGTACTCCAAAATCGTCTGAAGAATGTGAAGGTGGATAAGAAAGACGGTAACTTGTTGTCGATGTTGGATCCCTTTGTGAAACTGCTAGGTTACTGTCTGAGTTCCAAGTACGAAGATATTTTATCTGCAGCTCTCAGATGTCTCACTCCATTGATAAGGTTGCCTCTACCATCCCTTGAATTTGAGGCTGATAAGATCAAGACTTTACTGTTGGATATTGCCCGGAAATCAGGAAATTCTAGCAGTCCACTAATTCAGTCCTGTCTAAGATTGCTGACAATTCTCCTGAGAAGCACAAGAATTACACTCTCTAGTGATCAACTACATATGTTGATTCAGTTTCCCCTGTTTGTTGATCTGGAAAGGAATCCTTCCTTTATTGCCCTTTCACTTTTAAAGGCAATTGTTGGCCGGAAACTGGTCGTCCATGAGATCTATGATCTTGTTACTCGAGTTGCAGAACTGATGGTAACAAGTCAAGTAGAACCAATTCGCAAGAAGTGTAGCCAAGTTCTTTTACAATTCTTGCTTGACTATCATCTCTCTGAGAAACGCTTGCAACAGCATCTGGACTTTTTGCTTGCAAACCTGAGGCAAGGATTTACAATAATATGCACACTGTATGTATCTGTTCAAAGTCAGTCTGTCTTATAGTGATTATATCTTTTTTTTGGTGCAGCTATGAACATTCTTCTGGAAGAGAAACTGTACTTGAAATGCTCCACGTCATTCTTACCAAATTTCCAAAAAGCATTTTGGATGAGCAGGCCCCCATATTTTTTCTCCATTTAGTGGTTTGTTTGGCTAATGACAATGACAATAAAGTCCGTTCCATGGTTGGTGCAGTGATAAAGCTTTTGGTTGGACGTATTAGCCATCATTCACTGCATCCCATCGTTGAGTACAGTCTCTCATGGTATATGGGTGAAAAGCAAAACTTATGGAGTGCGGCAGCACAGGTAAAATCACAATAATTTTATTGTAAGTTGTATTCATATGTGGGTGGGGACATTATTTAATGAATCTGCTAAAGGCATGTGGATCAAGTCATCATAATTTGGTAGTGTTTTTCATGATTTAGTTAAGTAGAATATGATTGGTACTTTAGTAGTAGATGTTCTTTCAAGGTGCATTTTGGTGGCTCTTTATAATGAATGGAAGAATAATTAACTCAACTCAAACTCAACAAAGCCTTTATGCAACTACTTGGGTTCAGCTACTCGAATCTTATTCTGCCATTCCACTCTTTTTAGGGTCGTATCTGCCATTATATCACACATGTCATTCTTCACTACTTCAATCTAAGTTAATTTGGGCCTTTTTTGTCTTTTTAACATCCAGTACCATCCCACTCCATATTACTGGTGGTCATTGGTCTCCATTGCACATGACAGAACTATAACTACCTATAACTGCCCTCATCGTATCATCTATTGGTGCTGCCCCTAAGCTTCCACAAATGCATTCAGATCTGATTCTATCCTATCAAGTTTTACCACTCATCCATCCCGACATCTTCATCTCAATTACACCCGTTACCACTGCTACTAAACTTTATTTTTAGATTTTTTTCTTTATTCGATCTCCTGTGCGATTTTCCTTCAATTTTTAAAGTAAAGGTTATGATAATAATATCTTTCCTGAACAACGGATTAATCATAAATTATATGTACTGAAGACAAAAATAAACCAACCAAAAGAAGTATATAGAATTCGTAGATCTTTGAATTTAGACAGTTTCAGAGTAGAACCACTGGAATTCATTGGATCTATCTCTCAAGGAATCAAATTAACAACGACCACAGGATACTTCTCTATTCATCATGATTTGAGAGATTAAAGAGACAACCATCTATATTTTCTTGAAAACAGAGTTTTACATGAAAATTCCATAGATCATGAGGGCTTATCTTTTTGATTTTCCAAATTTGAGTATCCTACAACTATATGAGCATAAGTTTCTTGAAATTTATTGATAATACTACATGAATTTAAAGATTCAAAGTGAGAACATTACTTTTTTAGAAAATTCAAAAAACAAAGTAACCTTAATTTCTTGCATTTTTTTTAATTCAAACATGATTTTTATGAACTAATTAAAGGAACTAAATCAAACAAACGTTATATACCACATCATACATGAAATCATGCCTTGAGAACCAAAGAAATTTTTGTCATTCTATCAAAATTCAAAGAGCATTCAGCATGAATATGAAGAACTCAGAATATAATTGAAATAAATATGAAAATTCCATCCATTCTACGCGAAGTTAGATTGAATTTGTACCAAAATTTATAGGAGGAAAAATTAGTTACCTAGGTTGATGACAAATCTAGGGAACTCTTTCCCTTCTTTGATTTGCTAGAACTTACTCTTTTTTTTTTTTTTTTTGCATTATATCACTTGGGACCCAAGAACTTCTAAAAGCTAAAGACTCCTAAAACAAAAATTTCACTAAACTTAAACTACTATACACCTTGGAAAACCAAGGTTGTCGACCAACACTTCTAGTGGGCCCCTTCTTTCGATTTTTGAGGTCCACTAAAGGACAAAATAGGCAGCTGTTAACTAGGCCTGATTTTACCCAAAAGACCCTTGGTTTTTCAGTGTTATTACACTGGTATAACCTCTATTGAAATCCCAACAAAATATTGGCACTATTGGCTTTTTATTACATATGCATTCCAGCCCCTAAATGACACTAAACAACCCACACAATACATATGTTTTAAATTTGGCCCTCTTGTGTGAGGGCACATGCAATAACCTCTTCTTGTTGTTCGCATCAGTCTCCTGGACTGGGGAGAAATTCGTCCTCAAATTTGGAACTATCCATCATTTATTACAGCTTTGAAGTGGTAGTATGATAGGAGTCCTCAATAGAGGTGGTAGATGTTGCGGAGGGTCTAAGATAGAGGTCTTGCATGAACCTTTTTGCTTGGTTTGCTTTCTTGCATTGGACTGCTTCTTGGATCGCTTTTGGCTTTGGATCGAATGAGAATATCTGCGCATCTTGGCAAGGTCTTGCTTGAGCTTTGGACCGCTTCTTGGATAACTTTTTGGCCTTGGATCGAATGGGAATATTTGCGCATCTTGGCAAGGTCTTGCTTGAGCTCTTGATCGGTTATATGATTGGTGGTAGAGGAATGGATGGGGATATACATGTCATACCATCTTTAACTATTGGGCTATGGATTTGGATCGGCTTGGATGATATAGGTGCAGATGAAGCTTCCAAATAGGTCATATAGCAATTTTTTTTAAAGTAGTGTTCATGAACTTTATCTTAGCTACCAAAATCTCTAATTGAGACATCACATTCCTGTTTGTAGCCTTCTGTTCTCGTGCTTGATTTTTTACTTCCGTAAACAAATCATTGTTGCTAATCCCCTTGGTTTTAAACCCAATATGAATCTGGCTTCCTAGGATTTCAATTAGATAGAACCAACTGCTAACTTGGCTAAAATTATATCCTTCCAATGACTTGCAGGAACCCAACTAGATAAGAATTAGTTGGAACCTGACTGAAATTATATCGTTCCAATGACCCATAGGAATCCAACTAGATAAGAATTAGTTGAAACCATAGTTGTAGGGAAGTTTGGTACAAGGTGAGAAGCTTGCTTCCTAGGAAGCTCATTTGGGAAGCTAATTCCGTACCACTTCCTCAAGTAGTGGGAAATGCGCTTCCTAAATGTGAAAAACTCGTTTCCTAAATGTGGGAATTACGGTGAAGCAAGTGGAAGCCTCTAGAAAAGCGTGTAAAAACTTAAGGAGAATTTGTTGGGAAGCGAACCAAGAAACAATATTGTATCTTATTTAATTTAAATCCTATGTTGTTAACATTGAACAAAATATTGTCGATGAGATTTATTAAGGATTTTGTAGGAAAAAAATTTGAGATTGAATTTATTGTTTATAGTATTTTATTCCAATATAGTAAAAAAGATTCAAATCTAATGGTTTTTATACAAGGTCTTTTATAGTCTAACTCTAGGATACAAGTTTACAAAAAATGTTATATATGTTTAAATCTAAGGTATGACTGGCCATACTAATAACAAGTGGTTTGCACATTGATTTATATGTCATGATTCATTGTTACTCACATAATATAGCTTTTCGGTTTTTTAGTACTCTCTTTAAGTTTATTCACTTTATTGTATTGTAGTTGAAATTATTGATTGTAACCTATAGTTATTTACTTTATTTTTGTTTTTCGCTTCTTGCTTCCTTAGGATTTATTGAGTTTCGCTTCCCGCTTTTTGCTTTCACATTGCTTCCCACTTTCGCTTTTCGCTCTGGTAACTATGGTTAAAACCTATATGTGCCCCCATACAAGAGGGCCAAATTTAAAACATGTGTATTGTGTGGGTTGTTTAGTGTCATTTAAGGGCTGTAATGCATATGTAATAAAGCCTATAGTACTAATGTTTTGTTAGCATTTTAATAGGGGTTTTATTGGTGTAATAAGGCTGAAAAGTCAAGGGTCTTTTGGGTAAATCAGGTCTAGTCAACAGCTGTCTATTTGGTCCTTTAGTGGATCTCTAAAGTCAATAGGAGGGGCCCACTAGAAGTGATGGTCGACAACCTTGGTTTTCCAAGGTTTTTAGTGAAATTTCTGTTTTAGGAGTCATTAGCTTTCAGAAGTTCTTGGGTCCTTAGTAGTCTTTTAGTAGTTTCTAATTTGGGCAAGTGTCCATATTTTGAATTTTGTAAGCCTATAAAGAGGCACACACTCCAATCATTTCAGCAGTGGAGAATGATATGAATTAAAACAATTTGTGTTAAATTGGTTGTGTGGCTGTGGGCCCTACCTTTTTTTCTCTTTGTGGGTTGTAGTCTAATGACTCCCCTATTTTTTCTCTCTCCTCTTATCTCTCATGCCTCCTCTTTCTTCTTCTCCTTCAATCTTCTTCTTCATCTTCTTTTGACCAGGCATTAACATAAGAAGTTTGCTGAATTTCTGAACAACTTCACAATCCTAATCGTGCCTTCTTAAACCAGGTAATTGGTTCCTTCGTTTTCACTGGTTTTACACTTTAAGTTGCTCTCTTCCTTAGTGCTAAACTCCCTTGATTTCTGCTCTTAATTGTCTGTAGAAGGTCACTCACATTAAAGCCTATTAATACTTTAGTTCACATAGATTTTCTGGGTCTATATGAAACTGAAATCGCCCCACCATAGAGAGCCTTTTTTTCTTCTTTTCTTCTAGGGTTTTGATTTTCTAAGGATTCCCTACAAGCCCCCAAACTTCCACTTTTATTCCCCTTTTCATTGGGTGGTTTTGTCAAAAAGATTCCCACTGGTTTATGAGGACCTCCATTAAAGAACCTTAAATTCCAAAATTGCCCTTATGGGTTTCTTTCTTATCTTTTATTCCCTTTTCTTCCCTAATCTCTTCTAACTCCCTTTCCTTTATTCTATTATTCACTTCTAAGCTATTTTGGTTACTTGGGTATATTTTAAAGTTCAAATTTTGGTTCCTTTATTTGTATTTTTGCTTCCGCCTTAATAATTTGGTGATCTTGAGATATTTGACATTACTATACATCAACTTTAGTATCCAAGTCTTTTATGCTGCATCGCTTCTACCAATTCTTTATTTGGTTTTCGATATTTTGTGACATTTGTAGATGATTGCTCTCGTGCCACTTAGGTTTATTAGTTAAAAAATAAGAGTGAAACAACATTTAAATCTTTTCATAACATGGTTGATACCCAGTTCAACACCAAATTTCAAGCTTTGCGGTTTGATAATAGTGGGGGAATACCTCTCTTATGAGTTTTCTTCATTTCTTGTTATGTTTGGCATCATTCACTGGGTCACCAGTTCGAATATTCCTGAGCAAAATGGGGTAGCTGAAATAAAAAACATTTATTGGAGATTGCCCATGCAATCATGTTTACTATGAATGTATTTGGTTTGAGGCAATTGAAACTACAACTTACCTCATAAATAAAATGCATCGTGTGTCCTTTCTCATAAATCCCCACTTGAAGTTTTGTTTCCTGATTCATCCATGTTTTCTTTACTGTCCAAAACCTTTGGATGCATTTGCTATGTGCATGTGCCCAAATATGATCGCACCAGACTAGACCCAAAGGCACGTAAATGTATTTTTTTGGGGCTATGAGGTGAATTAGGTAGGGTACAAATGTTTTCATCTATCTACTCGTCATTGTGTCTCGAGATGTGACCTTTTTTGATTCCACTCATTTTTTCTCTCATGGGACATCTCTTCAAGAGGAGCATTTTGCAAGTAAAGAGTTGTCTAGTTCGATCTTATCAATTTTATGGCAGAGGTAGTACTGGTAGCAAGGAGGGTTTGAGTTCGAACGACAAGTGTATATACGAAGGAAGAAACAAGGGACTTAAAAGGAAGGAGTACATGACTTGAATTCTCATGAACCACTCTAGAAGTCAACTTCTGAACTTGTCCCTGAGCCAAGTAATAGTCCTCATTCTCTTTTCAATCTCATGATGATCTTGATTTGCCCATAGCTCATAGAAAGGGTGTTAGGACTTATACTCAACACCCGTGTCAAATTTTGTGTTCTATCATGCATTATCATCTTCTTTTCGTAGTTTTTCTATGGCCTTGTCCTCCATTTATGTTCCTCAAAGTGTACATGAATCGTTAGCACAACAAAAATGGAGGAATGCAATGGTTGAGAAAATAAAGGCGTTGGAAAAAAACAATGCGTGGGAGTTAGTTAATCTTCCTAGAGGAAACAAATTGGTGGGTTGCAAGTGGGTATTCACAGTTAAGTACAAGTCTGATGAATTTGTGGAAATGTACAAGGCACGTTTGGTTGCAAAAGGGTATACTCAGACATTCGACATTGACTATCAAGAGACGCTTTATCCGATAGCTAAATGAATTCAGTTAGAGTGCTCATATCTCTAGCAACAAATCAAAATTGACCACTCTTCCAATTCGATGTGAAGAATGGTTTTCAACATGGAGATTTAGAGGAAGAACATATGGTCACTCCATTAGGCTTCTGTATGTTGAATGCTGAAGGAAAAGTCTGTAAGTTAAAGAAAGCATTGTATGTTTTGAAGCAGTCTCCACGAGCGTGGTTTAAGAGAATTAAATCAACCATGTTTAGGTCTAGATACAAATAGACTCATGTAGATCATACCTTGTTCACCAGAAGACAAAGTCCTAAGATGATAGCTTTGATAATGTATGTGGATGACATTATCATCACGTGGAATGATGGATGAAGTAACATGTTTGAAAGGAAGCTTAACAAAAAAATTGTGATCAAGGACCTTGGCTTTTTGAAATACTTTCTTGGGATTGAAGTTGCCAATGCGAAACAATGCATCTTCCTTTCCCAGAGAAAGTATGTGTTAGACTTATTGAAGGAGTTTAACATGAAAGGTTACAAATGTTTTGCTACACCAATTAGGGCAAATCACAGTCTGAAGGAGGATGACAGTAAGAGGCTTACTGCTGTTGGGAGATTTCAGAGGGTAGTGGGGCATCTCATCTACTTTTCCTCACTCATCTATCACATATGCAGTAAGTGTTATCAGCCAGTTTATGCATGCTCCGATTTAAGATCATATGGAGGCAGCATAACAGATCCTCCAACACTTGAAGGGGTGTCCAGGGAAGGGTCTCTTATATAAGGGACATGGTCATCATCATGTAGAGGTTTATACTGATCTTGACTGGGTCGGGTCACTAACAGATCCGACTATTGCTCATTTGTTGGAAGTAATTTAGTTACTTGGAGAAGTAAGAAATAATCTATGGTGGCTAGATCAAGTGCTAAGGTAGAATTTGGCTCTATGACCCATGGAATTTGTGAATCACTGTGGTTGAAAATGTCACTCTCTGAGGTCAGATTTCCAATAAAGGGAACTATGAGTCTATTGCAACAAAAAAGCTGTTATAAGCATTACACATGATCTTATGCAACATGATCGAATTAAGCATGCGGAGGTTGACCGTCACTTTATCAAAGGCTATCTTAAGAAAGGAAGCATATGTACTCTTTTTATCCAAACTCAAGATCAACTGGTTGATATTTTCACTAAGGGTTTTAGTGGGGCACATTTCATGTATTTTGTGAGCAAGCTGGGAGTGATAGATATCTATTCTCTAGCTTGAGGCAGAGTAAAGGAATATATGTACTGGGGGGTATTTATGTCATACTGTATATGGGTTAAATATTAATTTGGCAAAAAGTGAATTGTTCTAGGTTGGGGTGATCCTAGATATTGACTGTTTGACGTGAATTTTGGGGTGTAAAATTGCTACTTTGCCTTCGTCTTATTTTGGGTTACTGTTGCGGGGCAACTTTAAATTGAAGGTGGTTTGAGAGCTAGTAATTGGGAGGATTGGCTTTCGTTTGGACTCTTGGAAAGCTTCTTTTTTATCTAAAGGTGGTCGGTTGACTATATTGAAGGCCACTTTGGTGTCCATCCCGAATTATTTTTCATCTCTTTTTACCATCCTGGCGTTGGTGGCTACTAGAATTGAGTCTAAGTTACGAAATTTTTTATGGAATGATTTTTGATAGTAATCACTGTTATCTTGTTGGTTGGAAAACCATATGTAGGCCTATGAGTTGTGCGGAGCTTGGTGTGAAATCAATTAAAAGCCATAATAGGGCCTTTTTGGCTAAATGGTTATGGAGATTTGGGGTTGAGAGAGTATTTATGGAGAAAAGTGGTGGTGTTGAGATTTGGTAAGTCTTCGGATTGGGAGAGTAAGGAGGTGTGGCCCTGCGGGAGAGACATAGTTGTGGGATTCGGAAGTCCATCTAGATGGTTAAAGATGTATTTTGGAAATTCATTTGATTTAAACTTGGGTCTGACATGGAGATTAGATTTTGAGAGGATCGGTAGGTGGGGGATGGGTTGCTTAAGGAGTCATTTAGGATTCTTTATGGTTTGACTATTGATCCTTTAAATAGGGTGGTGGATTGGTTTGATTTTCCGAGGAATATTTGTGTTCCTAGACTTTGTAGGAACCTGAATGATTGGGAGATGGGGGACTTGTTAGGGTTTTTAAGCTACTTGAAGACATTAAGCCAGATCCTCTATGGGTGATGGTTGGGAGTGGGTCATTTCCAGCAAAAGTAGGTTTACTTCTAACTCTCTCTATTTAGAGTTGTTTGTTGATCGATCCCTCTCTTTTCCCCATAAAGGCATTTGAATTTGCGTATTCCCTCAAAATTGTCCTTTCTAAGCGTGCATATTTAGAAAAAATTCTCACCTTGAATCATCTTCAGAGTAGAGGATGGAACTTGGTAAACAAATATGTTCTTAGCTTGAAGGAGGAGGTATTAGTGGATCATGTTTTTGTGCATTGTGATATGACGACTATGGTTTAGGGTTTCTTTCTCTCACATCCTAAGATTCCTTGGTATGTTCCTTGTCACTTTCATGAGTTGATCTCGGGATGGTGGATCCAAGACTTAGAGGCTTTGCCTTGTATCATTTGGTCGGCATTTCCGGGGGCTAATGTTTGGGTTCTTTGGAAGGAAAGGAACTTGAGAGAACTTTTGAAGACAAGAAAAAAGAGTCAGATTGGGCTGCGTATATCCATTTATCGTGCTCTTTTTTATTGATCTCGATAAGGGTTGATTTTGTGGAAGGGGATAGGTATTCATTATGGTGTAAGGAGTTGTAATCTTTATCCTTGTTGGTCTTGTTGTTCTTTTGTTTATTGTTTTTGTTTTGGCTTGTTTCACTTACTGGGTGAAGGTTTGTTTTGTTGTATTTGGTCTTTTTCTTTAATAAAGTTCTCTTTGATTACCTTTCAAAAAAAAGTATGTGGGTTGATACACAATTGTCGTGGGTGTATAAGAACTACTCAATACATATAAATAAACACACCACCATATGTGTAGAGACATACACTAATACTTTTTTCCTTCATCAAACATCTCTCTTTTCTTTCTTTTTTCTTCTTTCTCTTCCTCTTCTTCTCTTTCTTTGTTCTCACAGGTTATAGAGGATAATATCCTTCAAGTAAACTGACATTTGCTACATGATCCTCATCAAATAAATTTTGAAAATAGCTACTCCGCTATTCTTTATCTCCTCGTCTTTCACTAAGATTCTTTGTTCTAGCTACTCCGCTATTCTTTATCTCCTCGTCTTTCACTAAGATTCTTTGTTCCTAATTCTTAATGCATCTAATATTATCTAGGTCTCTACATTCCTCTCCCATTTTGTTGAGTCTATATACGTCCGTCTCACCATTCATAGTACCTAACTTATGATAGTGGCTATCATATGCCTTAAATTTAGCCTTGCTTACTGCTTCTTAGCTTCTTCTTTTTGTATCTCTATACCTTTTTAAATGATTAGAACTTCTTCATTTCCAATTTTTTGTCTAGCCTTATAATAAGACCTCTTAGTTCTAATGGGTGTTTGAACTTCATTATTCCACCACCAGGTTATTTAAATGGTTGTCCTTTCTCTCTAGAATCTCCAAGGACTTCTTTCACTGGTCTTAAATTTGGTAGGCCATTTCATTTCACATGACATTAGTATCTTCTTCCAAATTCTATTTTCCTTGTTTATTAGTTTATCGTTTTATATCACTAATTTTTCTTTTGTTAGGTTGTAATTCTTGAGTAATTAATCTCGTTTATCTCTCTTCCATTTCTTAGTACAAACATCTAAGGCCATTAACCTATGTTTTGTGGTTAGAATCTCTCTCTATATAACCTTACAATTCTTACATGACCGTTCTAAACTCCTAGTGAGGAAAAAAAAAGTTTAGTTGACTCTTTGATCCACTTTTAAGTCACCGAATGTTCTCTCTATTTGAAGTGCATAATTTTTATTCCAAGAGCATATGTCAATGTAACTTGGATTGTATCTCTTGCTTCATTCCTTTCTCCTTATCCACATTATTTATGAACTCTCATATCTTTTACAAGCTTCCTCTACATGCACATTAAATCACCTCCTATTAATATTCTCTCACCCTCAAGAATTCCTTGTATTAATCCATCCTTATTACCCAAAATTGTTTCATAATGGTTTCATCTAATGCTACTTGAGTATCGGGGTGTGAATGGACAGGGTTTATGCTGGGCTTTTGAAGGCCTAAGGCCTGTTTTTGTTAAAATGCTCAGGCTTCTAGGCCCAAGCAAAGCCCAACTTTTATGGGCTTCAGGCTGGCCTAAGGCTCACAAATTCATTATACTTCTATTTGAAAATAAAGGACTTATAACTGGCGAATGAGTCACCGGGCAATGCAAAAGCAAGTGTGACACCATCTCAGAATTTGATAAACACAAACAAACAACACCTGTTTGATATTGTCATACCCCCTACCATAAGATTATCTATTGTTAATACATTACCCATGCATACCGACCATAGTAGAAAGGCTGCCTTTGAGGTAACCTCTTGTCCGCTTTCTCTTGTCTCCCAATGTAAACTTCATGCAGTCTTGTTATAAGCCGCACCGTCGACTCCATCTCCCAGTCATTTAATGGCCTTCTAAGATGCAAGTCCAGAGATATGTTTCCTTGCTCTCTTCGACAATGTTCTTTCACAGTTCCATCTTTACACATAGAGAGCCGATATAACATGGGAAGCTCCACTTCCATTGGGGAGTTACCAGACCATACATCCCTCCAAATATTTACCTGCGACCCCTCTCCAACCTTATAAGCTACACTTTTTAAGAACTGATCATCATGCCTGGAAATACCTTTCCAAACTCCATAACCATATGTCCCATCCGGTACCACCAAATCCTATCCCCTATTTCTCACCCTGTATTTGGCTTCTATAAGTTTCCTCCATAGGTTCTCCTCCCCAAAATGACATAACCATTTGGCCAATAGAGCTTGATTCATAAGCTTTAATGGTCTCAAACCCAGACCCCCTTGATCAACTGGGAATCTGGGATACATTCTTTTTTCTACCCCACTAGATGGAATGTTTTGTCACCGTTTGGCACTTCCCAAATGAGATCTTTCTATTAGCTGAACTACTAAGCTTGGGGCTGAATATATTGATAGAAACTATAAGGGCAGGCCAGACAACACGCTCCTCAACAAGGTTAGCTTACCCCCCTTCAAAGGTATCTTGATATCCACGCCGACAAGCACTTCTCCAATCTCTCTATAACCGGATCCCATATGGCTTTAGACTTAGACTTTGCAGCTAGTGGTAAGCCCAAGTATTTTGTAGGAAGTTCTGCAGCTTAGCACCCATGGATGGAAACTAATTCTGCAACATTAGAGACATTCCCGACCCCGAATAACATACTTTTCCTCAAATTTACTTTCAACTCTGTTGTAGCTTAAAAAATCAGTAAAACACCCCTTAGATTTTGCAGATTACTTACTACGGCCTTCAATAAAAATAGTAAGTCATTAGCATATTGCAGTAGGGGAATGGTAGGACCCTCAGCAGCACAAAGTGGATTGGGTCCACTCCCCTTAACTAATGCTAACCACCGCCCCCTGTCAGGGGGCGGGCACATCAGCGCTGAAAAGTGATATGC
>JAOXJP010000008.1:5849676-5869894 GCA_025762735.1 Platanus orientalis | reverse complement strand
AGATTTATACTTGATAACATATATCATTTCATTTTATAAAAAACCTAAGATGACTTCATTTCTAATTTTAGTTAACAGATGAGTATAAATCTGAATGAGTTCATTTTGAACCTTCACTTTATGGCTACAAATGCCTTGGAAATTTGAAATGAAATGATTACATTACAGGCTGCCAAACAGGTCCTAAATGATTGACATTTACAGCATCATTACAGCATATGCAGCGCATGTTTGGGATTTTTTCGTCCTTCTAATACGAGGTGATGACCGATATTTAAGATTTATCAAAAGTAAGCAATCCGGATTTTTTTTTTGGTAACCGAATAAGCAATCTAGATGAAATGACAATTTTTTATCAGACTAGGGATTTCCACACATATTTTGCTGGAAGATATCCCTAACACTTTGATCCAATTGTTGATAGAAGGATCTAATTGGAAACTCTCCTTTAGGTTCTTTGGACCATCTTTTGTCTTTGCTTTAGATATCTGTTTTGATACCCACATGGCTGTTGAGAAGAGCTGAAACTCCATCGATTTCCCAATCAATTAAATGTCTTCAGAATTGTGAACACCAACAACTTCTATCATTTACCAAAAAACAAAAAAACAACTTCTATCACTTGTATTTTCTAAAATTCAATGACAAGAACTTCTTTGTTTGAAGCAAATATAAAGGGAAGGATAAGCATTGGCTAAAGTTGAGGAGCCACACCAGATATCATGCCAAAAGCGGATTCTAGACCCATTCCCAAGAGAGAAATCTTCATATACATTTACAATTCCTTTCCAAACACCTGTCACATAGCTAGCTGGCTGTAGACTCTCTACTGTTCCAACCGAGGTCCGTGCTGCCAAACCTTGAATCAATGACTATTCTTTATAATTTCTCTCCTCCAAACCACCAAAACCACTTTTACATTAAAGTCTGGTTCATTTTTCTTAGGGATCCTATCTCCAACCCTACTTGAATTTTTTGATGTGACTTGAAATAATAATTTCCTAGAAACTTTTTTTTTTTTTTGGTAAAGAGCCAAGGCTCAATCATTCATTCATTAGAAGAAGGTTCATTGAAATAATGACCAAGTTGGGCTTGCCCAGTCAGGGAAGGTTCAACTAGGCTCAAACCATCTGGCACAGTTTTGAAACCCGAGTCCACTTACATTTAAAAATGGAAGTTGCTGTCTTATTGGGTATTGTTCTGGTATGCGCCATTCATGGTGCAACTGTAGAAAATACTTTATTCGAAGAATACGCTGTTATATTTGAAGTCTTCTAGATGAACTTCAGGAATCAACCCAACGTCCAGAATGAACAACTCTACCTAACTGCCTCTGTTTCAATCGTGAAAAACATTTATAAAGCAAACCCACAAAGTAGAGTGGTGAATCAAATCTTCAGCTTTGGGAGCACTGTCCCATTCTCAAAGAAAACTTCCAAAGAATATCTTCACATGGAGCCCAATACGAGCCCAAGTCAAGATATAATGTCCAAAAAGTACAGGGCAGCAAGAATAATACGAGGGCACTTGTAAAGTCTGGATAGAAACAAGTCAGGAAAGAAATACGAAGGAGGAACAACTAAAAAATGCCTACAAAAAGTTGGGCACGGATGCCCCAACCCATTGGATTTAACTCTTAAAACCATTGACCCTTCCCCTCCCAATAAAAAAACGAATACTATCAAAGGAGAATCAATAGATTAGTGACTTCTCATGTGAAAATTGAATTTAGTGATTCGATCTTAATCAAGCACAGAGTCGGATGCCCATATGTTTTATCCTTAATTAAAAGTAATGTAAGTTTTAAAATCTGGTATCTCTTAAGCTCTTTTTTTTTACAAGTAAAATAATTTTAAAAAAAGGTATTACAATCTGGACTATTTACATTGGGCTACATCTTTTCTAAGTTGTTAACACTTAAACTAAACCAACACACAATCATCGATGTATATGTATATATGAACACATACACATAAGTAATCATAAATGATGTTTTTGAGATTAGATTTCATTGTATAATAATAATGATGATGCCCATATCCTGACAATTGGGCTCGACCAAATGACGATTGGGCTCGACCAGATGGGTGCAGGGCTCTCCAACAATCCTATAGACCTACGAAACCAAAAATTGACAATGGTGCCAGCCGGTTGCACTTTGACGATCAAGTTAGATGTTTCAGAGATGAGGAAATAGTATGAAATTATGAGAAGTGTATTGCTCATACTTTTCTTCACTGTAATCGGTTTACTTTATAGTGCTTGACCCCAAAATTGTTCTCGGATTTTCAGCTTAATGCCCCATGCTAGGGAAGCGCCACTGGGAACGATTGTAGGAGTTAGTTTAGTCAAAGGTGGCTGGATATGAGTTGGCTTCACTGTCAATATAAGGGATATCGTCTTGTTTCTTATAGTTTGGCCTCAATGATATGTGGTATTATTCCTTATACGAGTGCCTTGGGTCGGGTTCATGACACATTGCTTCCTAAGGCTTTGGGGTTTCGGGATTCATTCGTTTGGGAGTCTCGGAAAATATTGGCTTGGGTGTCTTGGGCAACATTGACTCAGGAATCACATGTGGTTGGGAATCTCAGGGTCGATCATGGTGGGGCCTAGATTTTGGTCTCGGTTGAAGATTCTGACCATGTGCCACGTCCAGTCCCATTAGATGCCCCATAATTCTAGAGGGCCATCATTTTTCGTGAGGTCGAGGGAATTATTGGCTTGCTGCGTCTTTTATTCTTTAGCAGTTACTGCTTTTCCTAGGAGCTGGGACGGTTGTCTTGGGAGTTGTGCACACGTTTTGACTATTAGGACTTCGTGCCTTCATAATGAGCACGTCGCTAGGGGGTCATTAATTTAGACGTCGCTTCACCTTCTCTTTTGTTACGGAAGGTGACATATGGAGGGCGTGGATCTCTTCATACTAGCTAATAAGACGTCGCTTCACCTGCTGGTTGAGTACGTGTGAGGCTACGTGGAGGGCCCAGATCTGAATCAGCTGATCCCACGGTTAGGCTCGGCCTGCTCGGTTCTTATAAATAGCTTGGGTTACTTTAGCTTTCACTCATTTGTGATTTTCTTTCTTCAAATGTTTTCACAAATGATCCCCTATGCTTAGTGTGATAACTTATTCAGTTTTCCTTTTAGCTGGACTTATAGCACATCTTCTAATTTCATTAGATGTAAAAGTGTTTAAGTGCTTAGTGAAAATTTGAGGTGTTTTAATGCTTCTCGGCCACGCGGGGCTAGTTGAATAAAATTGCATCATCAAGTGACTTTTGGCCACATGGGGCCAGCCGAATATCTTTGAGTCATCAAGTAACTCTCGGCCACATGGGGTCAGTCAAGTAAACCTGAGTCATCAAGTGACTCTCGGCCACATGGGGCCAATCGAATATCTTTGAGTTGTCAAGTGACTCTCGGCCACATGGGGCCAGTCAAATATCTTTGAGTCATCAAGTGACTCTAGGCCACATGGGGTCAGTTGAGTAAACCTGAGTCATCAAGTGACTCTTAGCCACATGGGGCCAGTCAAATATCTTTAAGTTATCAAGTGACTCTCGGCCACATGAGGCCAATCAAATATCTTTGAGTCATCAAGTGACTCTCGACCACATGGGGCCAGTCGAATTACATACCTTATCGTTGTTCCAAGTAATTTCATTGGCTCAATCGTGTGCAAAAAGGTTCCCTTTATTCATTGATGTTGAGTTACAATCTCCCTAGGGATAGTATTTCCTTAGGTGTTTTACATTCAAAGGTCGAGGTAGTGGCTTGCCTTCCAGATTCTCAAGATGATATGATCCAAGTTTGTTAAACTTATTAACTCGGAATAGTCCTTCCCAGTTTGGTCCAAGTTTTTCATCCATCAGATTTCTTGTAGTAAATGTGATCTCCCTTAAGACTAGGTCTCTAACTCTAACTCTCCTCTCCTTAACTTTTTTTGTTGTAGTATCCGGTCATGGTGTTTCAGTAAACTGTCATTTAAGAGGCAACCTCTTGCCTTCTTTCTTCCAGTAGGTCTAAATTTAGACGGAGATTCTCCTCGTTCTTGTCAGTATCTACTCTAGAGACTCGGTATGTTGGCAAGATCAATTCTACTAAGGTTATTGCTTCGGGCCCGAACGCCAGAATAAAAGGGGTTTCACCTGTATGGGTCCTAACCATTGTCCTGTATGTCCACAAAGTTTCTGGTAGTTTATTAAGCCAATTTCCTTCATGGGCCTCCAATCATGTTTTTATTATATTGAGGAGAGTTCGGTTGGTGACCTTCACTTGTCCGTTGGCTTGAGGATGTCCCGGAGAAAAGAAGTGGTTTCTGATCTCAAGATTTGAGAAAAATTCCTTGAACCAAGGGTTATCAAATTACGTACCGTTGTCTAAGATCAGGACCTCTAGGACACCAAAGCGATAAACTATAGCCTTCCACACAAAGTTTCGGACATTACTCTCTGTAATCTTAGCAATGGGTTCTGCTTCGGTCCACTTGGTGAAGTAGTTGATTTCCACAATAATGAACTTGACTTGTCATTTTTCCTTTCGAGAGTGGACTGACTATGTCTATTCCCCATTGTGCAAACAGCCAAGCTTTTTCGCAGGTTGCCGAGGCTTATTAGATAATCTTTGGCATTAGTCACATTCCTAAGCGAAACGTGTAGAATCTGTTAGCATGGTTGGCCAATAATAGCAAGCTCTGATGAGTCGATGAACCATCGATTTGCCCCCTAAGTAGTTTCCACACAGTCCTTTGTGGATCTTCCTCATGGCTAATTCCGACTCGGTTGGGTTCAAGCATCGTAAGTAGGGTAGTGTGAGGCTCCTCTTGTACAGGACTCTGTTTAACAACACGTACCGTGAAGCCCTTAATTTGAGCCTCCTAGCTTTTGTACGATTGTCAGGTAGCCTATCACTTTCTAGGAATGCCTGGATTGGGTCCATCTACGTTGGTTCTTCTTCAGTGATCCCGATGGGTATTGCTTTGGCGAAAACAATACTTGTTGGTAGATGTTTGATCATCGTGTCCTCGTCATCTCCGAGTGCTGAGGCTAGTAGGGCCAATCTGCCAGCTCGATAGTTCTGTTCCCGTGGTATGTGTTCGATGATTAATACGTCAAAGTGATTGCCAACACTTGGACTACCCACAAATACTCTACCATTCTGTCTTCCCTTGCTTCATACTTACCCAGGACTTAGTCCACTATCAGCTTGGAGTCGCTCTTGACCCTTATCCTCTTGGCTCCGAGCTTATGGGCTATTTTAAGCTCGTTCACCAGTGCTTCATTTTCTACCTCATTATTGGTTGCTTTAAATCCGAATTTGATGGCATACTCCAGTTTTTATCCTCTTGGGACCATTATTATGATCCTGTTGCCACTTATGTGGCTCGTGGCTGATCCATCGACATTTAATTCCCAGTTATCTCTTTTTGCAAGAGCGGGCTCCTCTAGAACTTCCGTGTTCAGGGATAGAATTAGTTCGACTACGAAATCAGCTATGGCTTGGCCTTTTACTGCCCCTTAGGCTTGTATTTGATGTCAAATTTTCATAGCTCGACCAACCATTTGATCAATCTGTCAGAGGTGTTTGGCTACTGTAGAGCATACTTCAGGGGTTGGTCAGTGAAGACTATGATAACATGAGCTTGGAAGTATGGGCGTAGCTTTCGTGCCATGATTACCATTGTGAAGGCAACCTTTTCAACTTTTGAATAATTCCTCTTGGCTCCAATAAGTGCCCGACTAACGTAGTACACGGGACACTGCTTGCTTCCCTCTTCCTTTATTAAGACCGAACTCATGGTGGAGTCTAAGACAGCAACATATAGTAGTAGGGAATCATTGAGGTCGGTTCTGCACATTAGGGGTAGACTTGTAAGATTCTCTTTGAGTTTTTGAAATGCCTCTTTGTAGTCTTTCATCCACTTGAATGCTTTCGTAGGAGGCGAAAGAAGGGAAGTCACTTATCCGTCGATCTGGATATGAATCGATTCAGTGCCGCATACTCTCCCTACTAGTTTCTGAACCTCTTTCATATTCTGAGGTGATTCCATTCGCATGATGACTTCCTCCTTCTCTGGGTTTGCCTTGATTCCCCTTTGTGAGACCATAAAGCTTAAGCATTTTCCCGCCAATATTCTTAAGGCACATTTTGCGGGGTTCAACCTCATCTTGTACTTCCTTAGTGTGTTGAATGTTTCTTCAAAGTCTCTTAAGTGGAGGTCTACCTTCAAGCTTTTAACCAGCATGTCATTGACATATACCTCCATATTCCTCCCTATTTGGTTCTTAAACATAGTATTGACCAGCCTCTAGTAAGTGGCTCCTGCATTCTTCAGCCCGAAGGGCATTACTCGATAACAATATAGGCCTTAGTCAGTGATGAATGAAATTTTTTCTTGATCCGGCCTGAACATCTAAATTTGGTTATACCTTGAGAAGGCATCCATGAAGCTAAGCGATTCGTGTCTGGAAGTAGAATCTACAAGAGTGTCTATTCTTGGCAGAGGAAAACTGTCCTTCTGGTAGACCTTATTTAGGTCTATAAAGTTGACACATACTCTCCATTTTTTGTTTTCTTTCCTGACCAACATCATGTTTGACAACTATTATGGGTAGTGGACTTCCTGTACAGACTTAACTTCCAAGAGTTTGTCTACTTCTTCCGTAACCGCCTTATTTCGATCTGCAGCGAAGTTTCTCATTTTCTGCCGCACTGGTTTTGCAGTTTTGTAAATGTTTAACTTATGCACCATCACCTCTGGATCAATGCCAGACATGTCTTTGTGTGTCTAGGCAAAGATGTCTTGATGTTGGGCTAAAAGTTCGATCAACTTTTTACTCTAATCTGGCCCGAGGAAGCTTCCAATTTGGATCTTCTGGTTGGATGTCCGATTATCCAATGGAACTTTCAGGAGATCTTCCGTTGGCTCAGCCATCGGGTTGATCTTCTTTTCCTTCTCTTCGTTCACCATCATGGTTTCTTCCTGTAGATTGTCTGAGAGAGAGGCACTATAGCATTCCCCTGCCACGGTTTGGTCACCTCTGACTTCTCCCACCTCATGCTCAGTAGGGAATCTCATCATCAAGTGATAGGTAGAGTTTACTGCCTTCATCTGATTTAGAGAGGGCCTTCCTAGTATTGCATTGTATGCCGATGGACAGTTGACCACTAAAAAGGGCACTTCCTTAGTGACTTGTTGTGCTCCAAGCCCAGCCGTCATCGATAATGCTATGGACCCCAGGGGAAAGACCTTATCTCCCATGAAGCCCATAAGGGGCACCCTTATGGGCTGTAGCTTGTCCTCCAGGATCCCCATCTGTTTGAAAGCGAGCAAATACAAGATGTCAACGGAACTACCATTGTCTACTAATAATCTTCTCATTCTGTACCAGGTGATCATGATTGTTACTACGAGGGGATCATCATGTGGGTGTTGTAACATTGCAGAGTCCTTTTATGAGAAAGTGATCGGGTGGTCGATTTTTTGAGCCTATTTCACCAATTTTCTAGTCGTGTATATGTCTATTTCTCTCATATGCTTGGACTTTCGTAAATGAGCTTTTTAGGCTGAAGCTGATTCACCTCCTCTTGCAGATCCTCCGTCTATCATTCTTATTTCTCCTAGGGGTGAGATTTCTTCTTTTTTCTTTATGGTCGATTGTCTTGAGGGCCCATAAGTCTCGTCTGCCTTTTGGCCCATTACGAATCTTCATAGCCTTCCTTGCTGGATCAGCTCTTCAATCTGCTCCTTCAGGTAAAAACAATCATTCGTGTCATGATTGTGGTCTCGATAAAAGTAGCAATACTTCCCTCTTGTTCTTCTTGCCGGGGGGGCTTCAACTTCCTTGGACACTTAAGGGTGGGGTCGTCTTTGATCTCTATCAAAGCATGTTTTGGAATTATGTTTAGAGGGTATACTTGGGGAATTAGGATTTGAGGGTCCCTGACTTTTGCTCCAGTTGGCGGGGCTGATCGCCTCGCCCTTGGGTTTGATCTGATCCTCCTGATCCGTCTACTTTTTTCCTTTTTTTTTTTATTCTCCTCTGCCCCTTCGAACTGTCATTGCTTCCTCCATGTTTATATGCTTTTGTGCTTTCACCATTAGTTCCTCGAGGGTATTTGACAGATATTTTGATAGAGAGAACATGAGCCTAGATGGTTGCAATCCTCCCATGAAGGCAGTTAGTATCACCTTATTGTTGGCGTCGTCCACCTATAAGGCTTCCCTATTGAACCAAGTGATGTAATTTCTCAGAGATTCATCTCGTTCTTGTTTCACATTTAGGAGGTAGGTTATTGGCTTCTAATAGCTTCGAGCACTTATGAAATGACTGACAAACCATTTGCTGAGGTCTAGGAAGCTATTGATAGACCCTAGTTTTAACCTACCGAACCATGCTCGGGTAAGTCCCTTGAGGGTCAAAGGGAAGGCTCGACACATGATCTTATTCGGAAGGGCTTGGAGGTGCATCGGTGTCTTGTACGTCTCAAGGTGGTTGAGGGGATCTCTCGTCCCTTCAAACGCTTCCATTTGAGTGGAGTGGAATTTGTAAAGAAGCAGACAATTCATCACTCGAACTGAGAAGGGTAATTCAGTCCTCTTGACCAAGTCTTCGACAGTTGATGGTTCCTTCCCTTTCATCGTCTGCATGACGTCTTTCAGTTGATCTTATACTTCTTTGAGTCGTTCATCCATCAGTGGATTACCTAGACCACCTCCCTCTCTCTGACTTTGGTAAAGGTGTTCTTCATTGTGATGCCTCTTGTACTGATGGGATTCTGTTTCTCCCATTCATTCTCCGTTTTTGCTTCCTAATGGGGCGGGGTTTTCACCGCGTAATCCTTTGCAAGTCTCTCTTTTCAATTGATGATCCTTTGTAGGAGTTGTTGGTTTTGTTGAGCAATCTCCTTTATGACTTTTGTGAGGTCCCGTATCCATCATTCGAGGTCAGGCCTGCCAACTTCTCCCTCAGTTTGATTGGTTTGATCGTTGTGTGCTGTAGCGTTCCTCTAGTTATTCCTTCATGCGTCCATGGATTTAGTTTCTACCATGCACCCTTAATCTAAATGATTCATTTTAACCATGGTTCCCACAGATGACGCCAACTGATGATATCCAAGTCCTGATAATTGGGCTCTACCAGATGGATGCAGGGCTCTCCAACAATCTTATGGACCTGCGAAACCAAACACTGAGAATGACGCTAGCCAGTTGCCGGCTGGTTGCACTCCAACGATCGAGTTAGATGTTTTAGAGAGGAGGAAATAGTATGGAGTTATGAGAAGTGTATTACTCATACCTTTTATCACTGCAATTGGCTTACTTTATAATGCTCAGCCCCGACATTGTTCCCGGATTTTCAGCTTAATGCCCCATGCTAGGGTGGCGCCACCAGGCACGATTGTAGAAGTCAGTTTAGTCAGAGGTGGCTGGATATGAGTTGGTTTCCCTGTCAATATAAGGGATATCACTTGATTTCTTATAGTTCGGCCTCAATGACATGTTGTATTATTCCTTATACGAGTGCCTCGGGTCAAGTTCATGACACATTGCTTTCAGAGGCTTTGGGGTTTTGGGATTCTTTCGTTCGGGAGTCTTGAAAATATTGGCTCGAGTGTCTTGGACAACATTCACTCGGGAATCACATGTGATCGAGAATCTCAAGGTCGATCAAGATAGGGCCTAGATTTTGGTCTCGACTGAGGATTTTGACCGTGTGCCATTTCCAGTCCCATCAAATAATAATAATAATAATAGGCTGCACACTATATGGCAGCCATTGCAGCGAGGGACCATGTATCCAATTTTTATCATGTTTTGGGTGAATTGACCTCTATTGTTATAGATGTCTTCTTTCAATGAATGAATGAGCCTTGGCTCTTTATAAAGAAATGGTATAATAATAACAATGGTTTTGATATATGCATGTAGGACCGGATATTAAGCATATTAGAAAGGGGTGGGTTTATCCACCGTGTTGGGGCCCAGACAAGATCCATGCGTGCTAGGGTTGCACAGGCAAGAGAATCGGTGGCCTGGTTACCGGCACGGGGTAGGTGCCTAACCTCGGAACAGCATACAAACGTAATTAACTCCTTACAAAAAAAAGGTTAAACACAGGACTTAGGCTGGGGCTTAAGCTCTGACAATGTAGATAATCCACCTTAATATTATTTCTTTAATACCAAAAAAAAAAAAAAAAACACAAAATAGGAGAGCTACTTTTATTGTTGCGTTGTGATAATTGTAATCATGATAAACATTATTATTGTCAATGCATATTCATAAGGATTATAGCGAAAACTCCGTTCCCAAATGACACAAAGACATAAGCCTGCTTTAAGGGGAGGCAGACAAAAGCAAACAGTGGAAGGACAACAGAACAGAAGCAGGAGGACGTTTTTGACAACCTCATCTCATCCAGCCTCATCTAAAACTCCAAAACCCAGTTGGGCTCTCTGCATTTCCAATAGGAAAAGGCTGCTCTTTGTTGATGACAAGACAGAATTAAAGTTGAGTAAGATAAAGAGGTAATGAAGATGGCCTGCTCTACCCTATTTAAGAACATGGGTCTTATATTCTCTCCAGTTTGTGGAGTGGGTCCATCTGTTTTTGCATTAAAATCTGCTTTTTTATTTATGACGAAGACAGAGAAGTAAAGATGACAGTATTTTCAGGTGCCAAATCTAATGACCAAGTGAGCAACCCCGGTTCTATCAAATTTAAGAACTTGGGCTTTTATTCTTTTTGTGAGATGAGTTCCTCTGTTTTTTTGCGTAAAAAGCTGTCTTCTGTTGATTACAAGCCAGAGAATTAATGGGTGTTAGGATATCCCCGGTGGTGGAATTTAATCTGGCTATTCAATGATGCAGGTTTTATGTAGTTTTCAAATTGTGAGAAGGGTCTCCCTCTGTTCCTTGTGCTGAAAGCTGCCTTTTGGTTGGAGGGGTCAGAGAGATAAAGACATAATTGGGTTTCAGAGCTGATGAGGTTTACGTGTCTTTAGATATAGCTCTTTGGTTTCCTATTTAAGAACTCCAGTTCTGTATTCTGTTTATTTGCTGGGTTCCCTTCTCATTTTTCCTTTTCTTCCCCTACCTACTGTAATGGAGTCTCCCCAACTCCTTGGAGTTACAGAAGAATGTTGCAGCAATGAGTCCGGGTGGACAATGTACATTGCCTCCCCCATGCATGACGATGATGATCACGATGACGACGATGAAGATGATGAGGATGATGATGTCAATGATGATGATCACAGCGACAACGATGATCATGATGATAGTGATGATTCTATGGTGTCTGATGCCTCAACTGGTCCTAGTCACCATGAACATCCATATGGGAATGGTGAGGGTGGTCATGGCATGGCTCCTTTCAAGCATGATCATGAAGAGGATGATAACAAGTACTATTCAAACAAGAAAGCTGATAAGAAAAGAGATGAAGAGAGTACAGATGCAGAGAAACAAGACTCGGTGCTAATGGCAAATAGCTCTACTTGTCCTGTTCCTAGTGGTACCAAGGTCAGAAAAACTAGGCGGTTTGACAAAGGAAAATAGACATGTTTTATTTTTCTTCAAATTCCCTTCTATAATGGTAGTATGTTGCTGTAAATGTTTGTCAGGTGAGCAAATCAGACTGTAATCCATGACCATCTTCTATGCCTACAGTCTTATAGTTGAATCATGAAATATACTGGTCAGATCAGCAAGAAAATTCATGTGTGCATCCCTAGATGTCTGTGTGTATGTCTTATTATGTTCTATATGTATTTTATAGGCATATATATAGCACAAAGTGAATGCAAGCAAGCACATGCAAATACAGATTCAGAGTAGAAGCAGAGTAGAAGCAGGTAAGTAAGAAGGAGGTTATGGGTTTCATCCAGTTTTCCAACCAGGAAAAGAAAAACTTTTTAACTTCTAATGGAACAAATGAACCTACAAATAATAAAAATTTTGGTTGCATTAGGGAAAGTCAAATGGATTTGAGATAAGCAGTTTCCAGTGGGGGAAGGGAAGAAAATTTACAAATCAATGCACTTGTGCATGTATGTTGGTGAAGAACAAAACAGAGTAATTGGTTATTAACAAATCAATGTATAAAATGCTAATTCCAAAGACTGGCTAATGACAAAGACCAATTTGTGCATGTTAGGTATCAAAGCACTGCTAATGAAACAAAATTGGCTATAAGTATCCCAAAAGCCTGGACACTTGAACTAAGGTAATTTTGTTACAATCTATGGTCACCTTGGGCTCTACTAGGTCACCCAAGCAATCACCAAACCACTGCAACCCAGTTCACCTAGGGCTGCCTATGCATTTCCACAATATTGATGTTCCTTTGTTCAGGAAACATCAGAGTTGTACGGATTGGCGCACATGCTAACCAAACACAATGCTTCAAAACAGACAAAATGAAATGGAACATTATGGTAATATTTACCTCATGTGAAACGGTAAAAACCAAACTCTTGATATTAAGAAGAATCATAAAAAATGTACGGTTTGGCCCATGCTAACCAAACAAAACACATCAAAACAGACTAAATGAAATTGAGCTCCATGCTGCACAGATTTTCCACTTTTCGGTTTTGGAAGTCATGTCCTCTTGGGAGTTAAAGGGCCTGTTGCATCCTGTTTGCCATTTGTTCGAGAATTTGGTTGGAAAGAAATGCAAGAATCTTTGAGTATGCTGTGCTGGAGCCACACAGAATTTTAGGCAAAATGCTGTCTGGATGCATGCTTTTTTTTGTTTTTGCGTGTGTGGATAATTAACGAATTTATTAAAAGAAGGAAAAATAAAATACAACAGGGTGCCGAAGGCTTCACTCTAAAGAGTCCTGCAATATATTCTCACTAAAAACATTGTCCAAACCCACACCCCAATTAGCTAGAGAGTCAGCCAACATATTACGAGATATTGGGATGTGAGAAATAGATGTATTCAAAGCAACCATCAAGTCCTGAATCTCGCGCAAGGCAAATGGGAAAACTTCCAGGAGCCACCATTGCACCCCAAAGCCAACCCAATAACCATTACGAGATCTCTGGATGTATGCTTGGGCTTCTCTGGTTCCTTCTTTCAATGGTTTTAAGTTTCAGGACTGGATGTTTAGCTGGGAGTCTCTTGTATTCTTGTAAGAAAGGCTGTTGCTTCTTTCTTCTTCTCTCTCATTTTGTTTTTGAGGGAGGCTATTGTACTTCTCGTGCTTGTAGTTTTCTTTCAGCTTCTTAATGAATTTCCTAATAAAAAAAACATGGATGGAACTTACTGGTAATATTTACCCATGTCAAACGGTGAAAAATAAAATGAAGCAAACCTTTCCCTTGATGTTAAGAAGTACTAAAAAGAAGACAAAAGTCACAGAGCTGACATTAATAAATCCAGATCTCTTGTATCGGGAAAATCTATTGTAGTACTCAATGGGAACTTCATTACCCCATGTGATGATAGGCTTTACTGAAGTACAAGCCAAGGGGAAATTTAAAAACTCCAGATGGTAAAATCTGTTTGTCCGTATTACTTTTATTGGAGCATGCTATGTCACTGAGTAACCTCAGTTTTATAATGAATAACAATCTGCATTTCTTCTGAAAGGTGAAAAAACATATTGATGTGAACGAATGCAGGGACGGCTCTGCTATCAGGGAACACTGCCTTTCTCACATGGCTTGTGAGTTGTGACCAATGTCAAATGAAATTAGTAATAGGTTTATGGGCCAACAGAACTTCAAAATCAAAACTTGAGGACAGAAAAAAATTTGGAACCAAAGTCCCATGAACTTCAACAGGAAGTTTCAGTTGCCAGCCAATACACCAGTCTTACTATTAGAGACACTAAAATCTTCTCAATAGGGAACTCGGCTGAAAAATATAGAGAAAGAAAAATAAAAAACTTAGCAGCTGATCATACCAAGCCTATCCACTATGGATGAGTTGAACACATTTTTCAAGTTCATTGGTTTCTAAAGAAAGAAAAAACAACTAAAACAAAAGCACACCAGCCTCAACTGAGTCAACTGGATATTGGTAGTGAATTTGATGCTAGCCTGTCTGATCTGCTAGCCGCTTAAAGATTATCAACCAATAAAATAAGAACAAGAGCGGATTGTCTTATATCTTTGACAACTGGTTTAATAGGTTGGGTTTGGTTTGGTTTATTCAAACAATTTCTAGATAAACCGTTTGTGGATAAGGTTGTGATGAGGTGTTGTGAGATTAGGTATCATTCACACACCTTTGAACAGTATATAAGAGTTTAAGACAAGAATGAGATAAGAGAGAAATTACGAAAGATTTCTCATCTAATTTGGTATAAAATAAGGTCATACCCCTCTTCTATTTATATGTGACACTCAGGCCCTTAATATATGTGACACTCATAAATGTAATACACAACTTTTCATTAGAGAAATAATGGATAAAGTTGTGTTGGAAACCAACACAACTCAAATTCTCAAGGAGTTGCATATTCCAAGAAGAGTATACATGGGAATTGTGATGTTTCCCAACCATCACAACCTCTTATTCTCAATGTTCCATTTTCCAAGCAACTCTTTGTATTGGGTGTGATCAATCATGACCACCCACCCCATAGTTTCTACATTATCTTTGCTATCAAGGTCTTAATTTGTTGATAAGTGCTGCAAAAAACAGCAGGCTATGACGGTATTACGATTCTATCTCAGAAAGAGGGACCTGAAAAATTCAGTACAGTGAGAAGGAAAAAAAAAAAAACGTAGACCATGATACGTAATTAAAAAGAACAGTAAGTCTTAGTAAGCCAAGCAACAGGTCTTTGGAATTGTAGTATTTACTCACCTTGTACATGCTCATTTGAAATATAGCTCTGAACACATATAGTTCTGAAGTGAACACATTGTTTCTACAGTCATTGACCATTACATCAGTTTCTAACATCTCCAGAATTCAGTGATGGTCTTCACAACAGACACAGAATCATAACAATTCATTTATAACTGCCACATGACGAAGCTTAGACCATTGATGGTTGGCGGTACTGTGAAACAGAGACATGTGTTAATGCCTGACGCCAACATAAGGTCTCAAATACGGAGGCCCTGGAAAAGACAATGTGCTGACATATCCCACAGTTTATGGCAATGTTGAAACACAAATTCTTAATATAAAATATTCACAGAAGAGGGTTTTTTATCTTATTTTTATTTTTAATAGAATGATAAGGCAATTTATTCAAAGTGAAAGGAACAGGGCATTTCTTCATGGCCTAAATGCCAGGATCTTTAAGGCAATAGATTTTTTTTTTTTTATTTTAATTTTATGGATAACGAAATTCTTTATTAGAAAAAACAAAAAACAAAAATAGAGATCGAAGCAAACAAATAGCCAAGGAAACACTTCCCACTTAGCCAACCTATCAGCCACGTCATTTTGATCTCTAGGAACCTTGGCTATTTCCTAACCTCCCTGACTCAATGAATAAGCTGCCAAGATCCTGTTGCTTTCCCATTTGCCCAACTAATCACATTGGATGAATCGCCTTTAAGCACTCCAAAATACCTCTATTATAGGCAATGGCTATTTTTGGTCATATGATTTGAGATCTTCTTCCCTTTGCCATATGTTGGGCTGTATGGAAAGAACATAACAGAGTATTGTTTATGTTTTTTATGGTTCCGGGGATTCCGTGGTTTATGTTTTTATGGTTCTAGGGATTCCGTGGTGGATCGTGTGAGAGATTTACTATTTATTTGATAGTTTGATCTTCATGAGTTTTGGGGAATCCGACACACCACTTTCGGTCACAATGGTCCAGTACGGCGAGGCTTTTCTACAGCATAGGCAAACACTTAGGTCAAAGGGCGGCCACATCAGTGTCAGAAGTGTGTTACACACCCCCAAAAAGTGAAAATCACTTTCGGCACTGATGTCTCCACCTGCTTGACCATCGGCCGACATGGGCAGAGGTTAGGGGTCAGCGTATAAAATCCTCACCAGGTTCAGTATTATCTATGATGCAGATTTTGACGTATAGCTCTTTACAGCATTCTAGAAGCAAAAGATGACAATATAAAAGGTCATGCTGGTCCCATAACTATGTGGTGTGGGAGGGTTGGACCAGTGAGAGACTTAACCTTTGGTTTTTTTTTGCACAAAGTGACTGGTCATGGGAATCAAACCTGCGTTTTCACACTGACAGCCCAAACCACTACCATTCCACCAAAGCAAATGACCCTCAAACGTAAGTATGGTGCTCTCTGCAATGACCCTCGAAAGAAAGTATGGTGCTCTCTGCCCCTTCACTTTTCTCGTTCTTAACGAAAATTTAACTTAATTTTCATAATAAACGTAAGATATAAAGAAAGTATGTTATCTAGACTAATATGAACCCACAGGAAATACAATAGCATACACCAAAAGTAGTGTCTAATCGTCAGGAGGTAAGCACCTTGATGTGCCCTATCCCAAAGTAGCACCAGTTGTGACAATCCTACCACTTCTTTAGTGATTCATATCAGCTCTAGATCCGACAATTAAGCTTATATAATCTTCATGAGTTTTCTGACAATTGTTAAGTAACCATGCATGAAGCATTGTAGCACATCAAGACATGATCAGAACGGTAAGAATTTCATGAATAGCAAAGATCCGGAAGATGCATTAGGATCTTCTCCTGTGCATTAAATTACAAGACCAATTTCCAGGTCAAAGTCACAGAATGGGGTCAAGATTTTCACCATTAGTTGAAACTACAAAAAGAATCAACGCATGGTGTCACCATGACTGAAGACCATAGAACACTGAATAAGCAAGTACTCAGCACAAAAACAAGGTAAATAAAAAGTTCTGGCATAATTTCATCAAACATTACATGGAACAGTATTAAAGTCCCGAGAGACCAACATGAAACATATATGCTTTTAATCTTTGGGCTTTAAATAGATAAACTGGAGTCCTAAAGATGATCAAAAAGGCAGTAAGATCTGTAAACGGACAGCCAGGCAAACAACACTGCAAAAAGATGTAAACCATAACAAATTTGATTTATTGAATGTAAGCAGATGAATCCACCAACTTACATGGTGTAAGCTCTACCCAACCATTCAGTCACAAGGGAACATTATTAGGTTTAGTGACAAACACTTGTTTAAAGTAGAAGACCATCAACACAATGGTTAGATCTTTGACTTGGCAATTTTGAACCATTCAGTATGGAAGGATCCTGGAATATCAGTCCTCTCATAGGTATGAGCTCCAAAATAATCTCTTTGAGCTTGAACCAAATTGGCTGGCAACCTCTCCCTCCTGTAAGTATCAAAATAAGCTAGACTGGCTGACATACCAGGGGTGCTTATGCCTGAGTTGATAGCAAGGCAGACAACTCTTCGCCAAGCAGGTTGTCGCTCAATGATTTCTTTTGCGAACTCTGGGTCTACAAGAAGATTTGCAAGATCTGGGTTCCTATCATAGGCCTTCTTGATACGATCCAAGAACACGGCACGGATAATGCAACCCCCTTTCCAAATTCTGGCCAGCTCCCCCAACTTCAGGTCCCAGCCCTTCTCGATGCTCTTTGCACGGATCAGGTTCATCCCCTGTGCATAGCTACAAATCTTAGATGCATATAGAGCTTGCCTCACATCTTTGATCAATTTCTGCTTATCAACGGCTTGATCAGTCAAAATGTCACAAACACCAGCAGATTTGAAAACCTTGGAAGCTTCAACCCTTTCCTCTTTCAACCCACTGAGGAACCTTGCATCCAAAGACGATGCTATTGTGGGAGCTGCAACTGATAGATCAGCAGCTTGCTGAACAGTCCACTTACCAGTACCCTTCATTCCAGTCTTGTCCAAAACCTTATCAACCAAGTATCCATCTCCCTTATTGTCCTTAATTCCAAAAATGTCTGCAGTAATCTCAATCAAGAAGCTCAAAAGCTCCCCCTTGTTCCACTCTGAGAAGACATTGTGTAATTCCTCATTAGAAAGCTTTCCAACTGACTTCAGTACATCATATGCTTCTGCAATTAGCTGCATATCACCATATTCGATCCCATTATGAACCATCTTGACAAAATTGCCAGATCCTCCTTTTCCTATGTAAGTAACACAGGGACCGCTGTCAGGAACCTGTGCTGCCACCTTGAGAAGTATGTCTTCAATGTGCTTGTAAGCCTCATAGGACCCTCCAGGCATCAAAGAGGGCCCATGTCGAGCTCCCTCTTCACCGCCTGAAACTCCCATTCCTAGATAGAGGAGACTGTCATCGCCTTCTCTCTCCTCTCAGTGTTCTCATACCACTCATTACCACCATCAATTATACAATCACCTTTCTCCATGTAAACAGAAAGGGTTTTGATGGTCTGGTCAACAGGGGCCCCAGCCTTAACAAGCATGATTATAACCCGGGGTTTCTGGATTGAATGAACAAAGGATTCAGGATCATGGAAGCCAAATACAGGGAGGTTTCCTTCCTGTTTGGATCGTTCAACAGTCTCATCAACTTTGGAGGTGGTTCGGTTATAAACAGAAATGGGGAAGCCTTTCTCAGCAATGTTGAGGGCCAGATTTTGGCCCATGACAGCAAGACCTGCAAGGCCTATCCTTGATAGATTTGAGGAAGGGGTAGCCATTTTTATTTCCTGAAAAAACTATGAGATTATCAGTGGCCAAGATGGCAAGATAGTAATTCAGATTCCCTCAACATAGATATGAAAAGCAGAGATCTGACGAAACTCAAGAGTACAAGTTGTGGGCATACATCAACAAAAAGGAAATGATTCTATTTTCTGTTCTCAGAAGAATCATATGGGAAACTTTTAATGAAATTCACAAGAATAAAAAAGAAAAAAAGAAAAAGTAAGTACTTCCTAGAGAGGAAGTTGAGTTGAGTGTATGTTGAGTAAATAACTAGCAGAACAAATAACAAGCATAGTGATGGGTCTCTTAAAAAAGCACATGAAAAGAAAAACCATAGAACTTAGTGATTTTCAAAGAGAACAAAGATGGGATTTTTAACAAGAATCAATCCACAAAATATGATTTATTTAATTGAAATGCGATTCTTCAATTAAACCCACAAAAAGAAAAAAGGTCAATAATATTAACAGTAAGGGAATAACTTGTGACTCTAATAGATCAAATCTATTAATCTTTGATGCAATTAACCAAAAACCCATGATCTATAAACTAGAAATTCCCAGTGAACAAATAGAATGGTTAGACGAAACCTACCAATTGAAGGGTAAGAATAATAACAAACTGGTATTCTAAACGAAGTTCAGGATAATTCATCGAATAAATCATTCAAAAATGGAAAAAAAAAAAAAAAAAATCTCACAGCTTTATGATCCTTAAAAACTTAAAAAGATGGTGCTTTTAAGCAGATGCATCACTACTGTCATACACTAACACCTAATTCCAATACAAATCCATCTTAAACAAAACGAAGCATAAAAAAAACGGTGATATCAATAGATCAAAACCCAGAATAAAGCTAACCCACATCGCCAACTATCAAATACAACTCACTACATCAAATCAGAAGAGATATATAGATAGAGACCTAGAGAAATCCTCAATTTCAGCAAAGCCCATAAAGGAGAAAGAATCCAAACCTGCTATTCTTCACCGAAAAACGAATTATGGAGATTTCGTTAGAAATCACTGGAACCCAAGACACCAACGATCTGGGTTTTGCAGAAAAACGAAGGATCCGGCCGGGTTAAATAGCTAATGAATCCCAAAAAAATAATTAAAACAATCAACGGTTTTGCTTGACCAACAAAATTTCTTAGAGATCCGTCGCTCTCGTCTCTCAAACACAGGTCAAACTTGGATCTCTTCGTTTTTTCTTTCTACCCGAAGCGGTCTACGATGAAGAGTGAACTTTTTTACTTTTATGTTTGGATCATTATTGGAATGACGAAGTCCAGAAAACCATTAGAGATAAAAAGATATTGGTATAAGAATTAGAAAGGACGAAAAATATAAAAAAAAAAATAGAAAAATATAAAAATGCTAAAAAAGAAGTTAAAGAAAGCTGTAAGTGATGTAAAATTTAAGATATATGATGACCTTTATCATAAGTTAGGTACTAAGGAGGGTGAGATGAGTATATATAAACTTGTAAAAATAAGGGATAAGAAATGTAGAGACCTAGACCATGTTAGATGTATTAAAAGTGAGGATCAAAGAGTCCTAGTAAAGGATGAAGAGATTA
>JAOXJP010000008.1:5833667-5849576 GCA_025762735.1 Platanus orientalis | reverse complement strand
CCTCATGGCTACAAATTCCTTGAGAAACTCAAATGAAATGATTACATTACAGGTGGCTGCTAAATAGGCTATTAATAAATACACTTACATTCATTTGGATTTTGGTATATAAGCGGTTGAAAAAGAAGTAATAGGACCCTTTGATGAGACATATGAACAAGAGGCTTCGAGAAAATTGTTTTTCATATGCTTTTTGAGCATGTCAATACAATGTTGACATTATGCAATTATACACTATGAAAGGGAATATTCGTACAACACGTCAACATTGTATGTCATGCTGACTGGAAAATTGAAAATTTTTAATGTATTCAATATTTCGTGTCAGTACTAGTTAACATAGACATATGTCAAACAACATTTAAGACATTTCCAGACATTTGAGACCATGATAATTATTCCCATCTGCAATCTAGGCTTCTCACCATGGATACCCTATGTGTGATATACTACTTGAACTCCATGGGACAACAGAGATGACTCACCAGTATGGCTATTTTCCAACATTGTAGCAGTCACAAAAAATGTATATTGTGAATTGGTTGATATTTTAAAAGTTGGGTCCACAAACTTAAATCTTCTCACTAATGAAAATAGATTGACTATGAGTAACTATCAGACAACCAAACCAGCACTCACAAACACATGAAACATCACTGCTGTCCATTCAATATCATCAAATAACCAGAAATAACTTGATTCAATAGGTTCATCTGCACGTTTTCATGTGCCCAAATGAATCTAGAAAATCTTGAAACAAATCTTAGTACATCAACTGTTAATGTCAAAGTACGTCAGTAGCTTTTGCATCATCGCTCTTCTGTAAACCAATTAGTGACTTGTTGATCAAGTCTCCTGTTTTCTTAATTCACTTAATGCTCTCACTTCGAAGGTTAGCAGTACTTGTGTCTTTGTGAAGGATGTCCATATTAGAAACTTGAGAGACATTTTGGAAATTTACCTTCTATCATTGCTGTACATTGATGTTTTCATCAGTTCTCCTTGATGGAAATCATCATATCTGTTTCTATGTCAACTTACAGAAAAGAAAGAAGAAATCATCCCATTATACTGCAGCATGTTACTTGTAAGAACTCATTCTTCTGTACCATATATAAACATGACACTTTGTCCTCGTTCAACACCTATGAATAATAATTTGAACTTCTGATCAAGGAGCTATAACCTATCGCATGGTTCAAATCGTCTATATTTGAAGTGCAAGTAATTGGGTATCACTCAGGTTTCAACTATCAAGTACCAGCATTGACTGTTATCAACATCATATCTATTCTTAGCCTGATCTCCATAGCAACAAATGTAAATCATAAAATAACCATATTGTCTACCATTGAGAATAAGTATGGGCACATTTAAAAAATACTGATGAGTGCATTATTATATCTTTAGTTGCTTATGTGGCTTTGCTGATCTGTGTACACTCGAACTCAATGATATGATGACACATTTATATGAATTTGGATTTTGAATATTTTTTTCTCTTCCTCTGTTTTTGTTTCAGATATCTGATCAGCTAAAGAGTCGTTTCTCTTCAGGGTTATCTCTACCTCAAATTTGTGAAAATTTCATAAAAGCAGCATATGATCCTCGTATCTCTGGTATCTATCTTCAGATAGAACCCTTGAACTGTGGGTGGGGCAAAGTTGAAGAGATACGGAGACACATACTGGATTTTAGAAAGTCAGGTCACATAAAATTTCTTAATTCTACTGAGTGATTCAATATGTTTCATGTAATTTATCTTAAATTGTACTTCTACCTGCCTGTTCTGTTTTTTAACTATATGTAGAAATAGTATGTTGTTGCGAATCTCTACTTATTGACACAGGCTGCTTATTTATACTAATGTAAAAATAGAAGTAATACCATGGATGAAGCAGTAAGTTTTAATGTTGAATGTATGGTTGGTTGCTGTATAATGTTTATGCCTTCACTTTTTGGTGGGTAAGATGTGCTATAGTGTGAACCTTGATACTCGATATTCAAAAGTTTCTTAGGAGAAGAGTAACTGTTGGTTGATCTTGATGAGGATGGGAGATGTTACCTGCTTTTGTTTTGTCCTTGTTGATCACACCCAGCTGGAGGGGGAGCCTTTTGGTCAAGTGGTTAGAATCAAAGAGTTTCAGCTGGTGAACATTTTTCATTTCATGGTTGAGGATGAAGGCGGACCCAATTTAAGTTATTTAAAATGTGCTAAACCAGAAGCTGCCTCCACACATGCACCATACACTCACCGACATGTAAACATGTCAATGTGTATGCAGTTATCCACACACACACACATGAATTTGTATGTGGGCCTGGGGGGATGGGGAGGGGAGGCAAAGGTTGTATGAACTTGCATGTGTGTGACTGTTTTCTTGTGCAGATATATATACCACATAATGAATTTGCATGCTTGTTTTGCAGACTTGTTACAACTTGCATTCTTTTGTTTTTTTTTCTTTTCTTGCATCTCATATATCTTGGCCTCAAGTTTCTTGTGTTTCAGTGGTTCTGTTTTCTAGTTTCTCCAGTTTTGGCAAGTTCAGATAATGTTATTTCTCTGGTAGGAAGCCATAGATCTTTTTTGTTGTTTCCATCCCCGCCAACGAACAAAAAATGTTTGTTATGTCCATGGGAAAAATATTGTAGTGCGGCCGCAGCCTACTGGATTGAGCTTCTCTGCTACATGAGCTCAGTTGTTATTTAGATCTCCTTATATTTTGTTTCAGTCAGCTAAATTCTTTCTTTCCTACCATCTTCTTATCTTCTATTTCAGTCAAAATTTATTACATTCCAATTTTGTTATTGGAGGATCACTAACTTTGATCTATTGTAATGTTATTGTGTAGGTAAGTTCATTGTGGCTTATGCCCCAGCTTGTGGAGAGAAGGAGTATTACCTCGGTTGTGCTTGCGGAGAGCTGTATGCCCCTCCTAGTGCTTATTTTTCCTTGTATGGTTTGACAGTTCAAGCATCATTCCTTGGGGGTAAGTTGACTTTATTAGTTCTCCCATAGGTTGCATGCGAAATGGACAAAAAACAGATACTCTATCATGGGTCACAAAAATAATGTTGTTGAGAAGCACTTGCTTCTGGTTTAGAGGCTGTGAATCCATCTCTAATGTATATAATGCTCACATGCATATGGGATTGGAATCCACCATTAGAGGTTCCACCAAGGAGTTAGATATCAATTTTATTGGAATGATTATGACCACTCTACCTATAGACTTCAATGTGGCCCTTCCACTGTATTTTCATAGGATGGTTGATTAGAACCATCTGGATAGATCATTTTATACCTGGAATATATCTTGGTGGGAAGCATCAAATGGTAGGTCCCAATCATATTACATGACTGCCATGTGTATAATATATGAAGAGAATGTTTTTTTTCCTACTGTTACACCTGCAGGATTCCAGATTGATTGGTGGGATATGTTGCTCCTAAAGTTCTTTGTGTCCTGAAGTTTTGTTGAGCGGCAGCTCCCCTCCCCAGTTCCGCCTGGGGAACACTGTGTTCCTTCTTTGACTGCCCTTTTACAATTTTATGTTCCCTTTCCCCTGCCTGACCTCACATCTGATTTCTGTAATGGAAGCCATGTAGGTTCATGGTACCGCTCCATCGTAGCTCTCCCTGTAATCTCGCTCATCACCTCTCCATCATTAATCTTAATTCAAGTATGATGGCACCACCTACATTTCTAATCTTTATTACCAGAATATGTATGGTTGGCCACCCTGCTCATTGAACCAGCAGCGTTTTGTCTGTTAGACTACAATCTGAGTTTGTTCTAGATCATCCTAGACTAAAATTCACTACTTGAGCGAATAATCAATATCACATATGTGACTCTGCCGCATTGAAGATGCTAGAATAGATAAACTGTTTTGGTGCCAATAAATTAGATTCTGTTAAGTCATAGTTTGCCTATCTTGCAAATCTGTTGTATTGGATGTCACGTCATATGTTCAAGAAAAGGAAAAACATATAATTGGAGGAAAAATTCAAACGATTATTCTTGAAAAATGAACTATCAAGATTATATGTGGCCGTTTCTTCTGTGACAATGGCTATAATCATACTTTTTGCATGGATTTTAATGCCAAGTGATTAGTTTAAAAAGATACATGTCTAATCTAACAACCATTCTAGTTGTGACACTTATTCATTATGGTTCTTCACTAACATGCAATGGAATAGCGTCATCAATGTTTTGCAGGTGTTCTTGAGAGAGTAGGAATTGAGCCACAGGTGCAACGAATTGGTAAATATAAAAGTGCTGGGGATCAACTCACGCGCAAAAACATGTCAAAAGAAAATTGTGAGATGCTGACTACATTGCTTGATAACATTTATGGAAACTGGTTGGATGAAGTTTCTTCTACTAAAGGTACTTTGCCTTACACTTGTAATGATTTGTCTTTAAATTTTTGAACATGAAGATTGGATTTGTGTGTTCCTAAATTTCTTTATTCCAGGGAAGAGCAGAGAAGAAATTGAAAATTTCATAAATGAAGGAATTTACCAAGTAGAAAGGTTGAAAGAAGAGGGTTGGATAACGGATATACATTACGATGATGAGGTATAAAATACTGTCTGAGCTGTTTATTGAGATGTGGGTGTGGAAGGTATTTGTTGAATTAAAGTTACTCATTGTTAACATTAGCCAGAGATTATTATAACAGGATGGGTCTGCATATTCTTAATTGTTTTTATACTGCTAGAAATGCGTAAGTAGCCTGAAATATCAATTTTCCTGTAGAGATGTTTTTGCTAATGAACCTTCTAATATGTTGTGATCTTTGGGCTTCAGTATTGTATTAATCTGTGTTGTAACAGGTGTGTCCATATATGTACTCTTCATGCATAAGAAATTGAAGCTTCCATATGGGGGAAAAAAAAACTTGTTTGAATCTTGAACTTTAATGATGCTTTAGCTTTCTGATTTATTTTTATATAAGGTGAGATGTGCTGTAGCAGATTTGTTCATGTGTGTACTACTCGTGCAAAAAAAAAGTTTTTAACCTCTTAAAAAAATCCTCTTTTTTTTTTTTTCTGTACACTCACGGGGAATTTCCTCTGTTTATCTTATGCCTTGTTACTTTTTTCTCTCAAGGATCTATTTCTCTTATGGCAGTAGAGCTAGTGAAAGGTTCATGGAATATCCTTTGTGTGCATCTTCATTGGGTTTTGGCTGAGGTTTTTCTCATCTTGGTTTCTTCTTGCATATTTCTTTCTTTGTTCATGTTTCTAGGGGTTGCAATGGGCTGGGATGACCACAGCCCATTTGTAACACTGTGGTAGCTCAACCCAGCCCCATCTGGGCTTTTGGGAAAACAAGTGACAGCAAAGGCCTCAACCCAACAACCTGGAGTTTTTGTAACCATATAAATTAAACATGTTTCCCCTTTTTTTCATGGGGAAATATTTACTTTTTATTGGGTGCAATTCTTAGCTGGCTGTATGGTAAACATATAATTAATGTTATGATGTATTAACATATGCTCTGTTATTATAACATAAGTAATGAGGACATGATTTTTTGTGGTTTAAATATTTAACAAAAGATATGGCCTTCAATAGAGCAGAACAGGATTTGTGTAGTGGACCTCTCAAGTAGCTGGAATAAGGCTTTTTTGCGAATGTTGAGAGTATATACTCTGTTTTTATTTGATGAATATTAGTTATATGTAAGATGTAATATGTCTGTGTGATATATAGCTGGACATCAGGTTAGGCTGTAGTCAGCCAAGCCCATGCCCAACCTGAGTTTGACTGTGCCTGGACTATTGGACCGCCTGGCTTGGATTGTTGGGCCACCTGGCCCATTCTGTGTCTGAGACCCTGCCAGGCCAAGTGGGCCCGGAAGCTCATTTGCACCCCTAGATGGGACTCTCAATTGATCTGACCCACCATGAATGGCCCTTCTTTTAAAGCTCTTTTTCACTGTTCAGTTTTCCGTATTTGTTTATGGAGGGCATCTTGTTTGGTTGAAGGTATCTAAGTCATGTGTAAGGTCTTATTCTTAGAAGTTGCAGAGGTGGATATGTCATGTCCCTTAGGGAGAATGGTAGTTTCTTCTTGATTGACAGCATATGTCATAACCCTGATACATGCTACACTGCAACTGTGAGATCCCTATTTGTTTTCAACCATACAAATCCATATTATGAGTTATGTGGACCCCTTACTATTCCTATGCTCAAAATAGGGACCCAATTAGTATGAAGTTGTAGGACTCAGTATGGTTTTTGTTCTTATTAGGCTCAAATTTACTTTGGTTGTACATTGATATCATGTGTTTCCCTTGGCTGCTTCAGTCTTAACCAAGACTTCTCCCACATAATCCCAATTGCAAGCTGAAGATAATTACTAGAATGAAGAGACAAAAGTTACTTGAAACTTGCGACTCAATGCTGAGTGTTCACATTGGCATCTTACCCCACTGGGCACTTGGTGGAAAACTAAGCACTGAGTTGGGAAGCAGGTAAATTTGTGTGAGGATGGTGATCACGATCAAATTTATGATATTGATACAATGCAAAAAATGCCATATTTCTTACATTAAATGTGCTATACCAAGAAACAGGCATTCATTAGCCTTCGTTAAATTAATCAAAAGGAGTTAACCAAAAGTGGTTGCTGTGTATGTAGCACGAGATTAGCTGCTGCGTCAGTGTTAATGACAATGACTTAATCAATGATACATCAAGGATGTAAAACTTGCTTCCACATTGCAATGGTAAATGATTTGTTGAAATATCTCATATATTGAATCTATCCCAAAGTGGAAGGATGGAGCTGCTTCTTAAGAAAGCACAAGCTGAAATTGAACATGCTTATGAAAGACGAATCTGCTTCACTTGGTCTAATTTGCAGGAGCCCCTTTCGTTAAGCAGACTGGACCGTTTCCTTTTTAGTGCTAGCTATGGGGATTTGTTTTCTGGGTTTGTATCAAGTGGCCATTCCTGGATCCACTTCAGATCATGTTCCTATTATGTTGGAGCTGCTTCAAGTTATGGATGGCCCTTGCCCTTTCAAATTTGAAGAGATGTGGTTCCAGGCTGATGATTTTATAGGGTTCCCCTAGCCGTATTTTTTCCCTTAAATTGAAGGCTCTTAACATGACTGAAAGTTTGAAGTTCACTTTTGGTCCCTTTAAAGCCTTTAAGACTGAGTGTCTGGGTCAGATTAAAGTTCTGGATGATTTGGAGGAAGATAGATCTTTGTCATTGGATGAGAGGAACTTGTGGAGTAAGTCGCGGCACGATTTCCAGCTTGAAGCGGTGAAGGAAGAAATTGGCTGAAGGATGGGGTTAGGAATACCAAGTTTTTTCATAAGGTGGCCTCCGCTCAGAAGTCTTATAAAAATATATCGGGGCTTATGATTGATGCTACCTGGACTCAGGATATAGATTCTATTAAGCTGGAGATCCCCAAGTATTTCTCTAAGTAATATAGAGAGGATTGTGGCTACAGCCTTTGTTTGATGGTTTGGACTTTGACACCATCTCTCCCCAGGATTCAATCTGCTTAGAGAGGAATTTTAAGGGAGATGAAATTTTGGGTGTGCTGAAGTCGAACGCAAGGTGATAAGGCCTCGGGGTCCAGTGGTTTTTCCATCTTGTTTTTATAAAAATGTTGGGGTATTATTAAGGCTGATTTTCTTAAGGTCTTTGAGGAGTTCTATTCTCCTGGGGGGGGGGAGGGGATTTGTATCAGCACCTTAATAGTACCTTTATTGTCTTGGTTCCCAAGAAAAATGATGCCAAGGAATTAAAGGACTTTCGGTCCATTAGCTTGTTGAGCAATGTTTACAAAATTATTTCTAAAGTACTCACCTTGAGATTAAAATTGGTGATAAAAGGTATTATCTTGGACCCTCAAGGGGCTTTTGGTACTGTTTGACAAATTCTGGTGGAGTGCTTATTGCTAATGAGTGCTTGGATGATTAGATAATGTCGGGAATAAATGGAATTCTTGTCAAGTTGGACCTTGAGAAAGCCTATGATCATGTCATTTGGATGTTTTTAGATTATATGTTGGGGAGATTGGGATTTGGGTCCAAATAGAGGAATTCGATGTATGCTTGTTATGGGTCAATAAGTTTTTTCAATTTTAATTAATGGGGTGTTTGAAGGTTTTTTTAGAAGCTCGCATGGTTTGAGGCAAGGGGATACCCTATCCCCTTATCTCTTTTTTATGGTGACAGAGGTGCTTAGTAGACTGATTAGGAAAGCTGAAGGGAGATTCTTGTTGGGTTTTGTGGTTGGAAATGGTGACGTATCGATTTCGCATTTGCAAAATGCGAATGATACAATGATCGTTTGTGAGGTGGGATATCAGGCAGGTGTGGTTTCTGAAATGTATCCTGAGGTTCTTCGAAATGATCTCTGGTCTTAAGGTAAACTTGACTAAAAGTGAAATTTACCAAGTAGGGGAGGTGGGAAACTTGCAATGGCTTGCGAACATTCATGGTTGTAAAGTGGGTGTCCTGCCTTCCTCTTACCTTGGCCTCCCTTTGGGTGTGCATTTTGTCAAAGTTACTTTGGAATCTGGTGATGGATCATATTGCAAAAAGGTTGGATTCCTGGAAAGTTCCGCTTCTGTCCAAAAGGGGTAGGCTTATGGTTGATAAAAAGAACTCTTGCTAGCATGCCCAACTACTACTTTTCTTTATTCAGGATCTCGGTTTCGGTGGCTAATAAGATGGAGTCCTTGGTCAAGAATTTTTTTTTGGAATGATCTAAAGGAGCATATGAGATTTCATCTTGTGGATTGGAATTCTATTTATAGTCCTTTGAAGGATGGGGGTATTGGCATAAGGAAAATCAAGATCCATAACTAGGCTGTGCTGGGGAAATGATCTTGAAGATTTAGGGAAGAGTGCAGTAGTCTTTAGAGGAAAGTTATCTTGGCTGGGTTGGTAGTAACTCTTTTTGGGACCTAGGTGTTTTGAGTTGTTCGCATGGGATGGGTCGCTGGAAATCTATTATCCATGACAAGCACTGTTTTGATTGTTGCACTAGTTTCAAAGTGGGTTATGGGGAGGACATCCGCTTTTGGGAGGAACTTGTGGTGTGGTTCTTGTACCCTCAAGTTGGACTTCCCTAATATTTGCTCAATCATGGTGGACCCACTTGGTCGGGTGGTGGATAATTTCGAGTCGATGGGGGGTGGGGTTTGGTGTCATAATCTTCGTAGAAATCTTAACTATTGGAAGTGTGAGGAGTGGTTATGCTTGTTAGAGTGCCTATAGGATTATAGGTTGGATCCGGGGAGGAGATATGGTATACTTTAGTCTTAATGCTCGTGGCTGCTTTTCGATCAAATCTTTTACTGAAGGTCTAACCCCGGGGTTGATTGGTGATGTCTTTTTCCGTGGCGTTTGGCCTCGTGTGATTCCCTCTAAGATCAACTTTTTTCTTTTGGACTGCTTTTTTGGATAAAATTCTTATGCTTAACCATTTGAAAAATAGAGTGTGGAATTTGACAAATAGATGTGTGCTTTGTCAAAGGGAGGAGGAATCGGTTGATCACCTGTTTATCCATTATGAGGTGACTAGAGATATATGGAGTTTCTTCCTTTCTTGCCTCAATGTTCTTTAGTTTTTTCCTAACTCTTTTAGAAACCTTCTTGTGGGTTGGAGTTCTAGGATTGGGATGGGGGTGATCGAGATTATTTGATGTTTCCTCCCTAGGGCCATTTGTTGGATTGTATGGAAGGCAAAGAATTATCGCATTTTCGTGGGCATGGAGCTGTTGCAGGATCACCTTTGTCTTCTCATTTTTTATATCATGGGGGATTGGTTTTCGATTCTTCCCGGTTTGGTGGAGGCCAATTGACTTGATTTCTGGGATGGGATTGCTGTTTAGTGTTTGGGGCTATTTCCAGTTGCTTTGTTTTTGGTTGTTTGTTGGTTTTTGTTTCTTGTTCTCTTTTACTTTGTCTTTACTCTCTTTTCACTTCCCCGGTGAATTTGTAGCGCTCTTTTTCATTTTGCAATAAATTGATTTCTATTTCGAAAATAATAATAATACACTGGGATGTGAAGGTATGCAAAGTAATTGTTTGAGCATTTGATCTATGATAGTTTTTGGGTGTTTGGTGTTGTGATCTATGTTGGTAATAATTCATATATGACAGCAGAACTGTTCTGATTCTTCCATGACTGAGAACTTCGCTTTCTTGATTGTCACAACATCCCTAGAAACCCAAAGTGATAGGTGGAATGACATAAGCTTGTGGCTCAATCATTGTGTTTTCTCATATAAGGGTAGTTTATTGCTACTATCATTTTGGTTGCTTGTCATATAGGGGTTCCCTAGGGTTGATGTGCGGTCCAAACAAACAAGATTACTAGTCATGAGGAAGCAAATTGTCCATTATCATTCTTTCTTTGGGGCGGGGGCCTGGATGAAGTAGGTTGAGTATTATACTTATTTAATGAAGCTGCTTAACATTGCATTTTGAACTGTCATCCTGTCAACCTACAGAGAAATGTACTCCAAAGTGTTTGCAATTATTTTGCACATGGTAGTCTAAAACTGTTATTTTGTTCACCGTTAAGTGTCAATTTAATTGTTTAATAATCATGAAATAAAAAGTTATGGATAGAAGGGCCACAAGTTTGGATTAAATTTTCTTGGCTGAACTTGTCATGTAGCCTTCCTTCCTTTATTGGACTAAATAGTTTTCTCATGGGTCTTTAGTATTATGTAACCCATGCAGGTTATCTCGATGTTGAAAGAGAGAATGGGAGTGGAGAAAGAGAAAAATCTCCCAACAGTTGATTACAGGTAATAATTTGTTTAGGAGGTCATCAAAGACCTGTTAACAGCACATCCATGTATATACTGAATGCCTCATTTCTTTCAAGAGATGTACTAAACTGTTTGAATTTTTTAATTCACATTAGTTTTACTTCTATTTTAAATTGGGACACAAGCCTTTACATAAAATATTGTCAATATATGCCTTTGTTTTTTGTGTTATGTTCTACAAGATCATTTCATTAATTCTTCAATTGTTTAATTCAAAAAACTTGATCCCAGCATCAAGTTTACATCAAATCCACAAATTTCGTGTTAGATCTTGCTATTCTGTTTTGCAACATATGTTCATTGCTTAGCGTTATCATATTTGATTTTATGTGTCTCAAGACTCTGTGAGGGATGTTGTCTGTAATTTGTATTATCTCCTTGTCAGTAATTTGGCCATCTTCTGCAAGACAATGCATCTATGCATGTATGAAGTTGTGGAATATGGTTCCTAAAAAGTCCATAGTTTACAAGTACACTAACAAGTTAATGTATGATTAGTTTGATTTGGCACTAAAAAATTAGAGCTTTAAGCTTCTAATCAGACAGTAATATGCTCAATAAGAGAGATATTTTGTTACTTAAAACAAATGGAAATAGGTTCAGATTGAAAGGAAAAATGGTGGTTTTAGGTTCAGGTTTACTGGTATGGGGTTCTTTAGGGTTAAAGGACAGTAACTAGGGTTTTGAGAAGCGTTTGATATAAAGGGTGAAATAATACTGTTGAAAGGTTAAATAAAGAGGGTTGGCAGGTATGGTATTGATATCTCTGCAGATGTGATGGGTGAAAGGCTAAACCAATTTTCAGATTTGAAGGAAAACCAATTTTAAGAGTTAATAAACCAATTCTCCCAAAACCTTATGGTGTTAGGAGATACACGATTTAATATACTTCAACACCCCCAGGAGGAACACTGTTTTCTCCTGAGAAGACTTGAGGAACCAGTGCGAGTCTGCACAATGCATGCACATACATACAATACTACGCCCGAGAGAATACTTTTACTTCCATGGGAATTCAAACTCATGACATAACCTGGCTCTGATACCTTGTTAAGAGTTAAATAACCAACTCTCCCAAAACCTTAAGGTGTTAAGGAAGTGCACGATTTAATATACCTCAACATACCCTAGATATCCAAAACATAAAAACTGAATGTATACTAAACCAGCAGCTATGACAATGAAACTAAAGCATCAAATCAACTAAAATAAGACTCCTAAACATAACAATGCAAGTCTCATCTTCACCCTAACTTCCATGTGATCCCCACACCATTATAATGGTGCCAGGTCAGAATAAGGGCTGCTTTAATCCTTCTTTGATAGATGTTAACGTGTTGAGTCTGATTCCCATTACATGTGTTCTATCCATGCACATTTTGGTTTTTGAGGGTTATGTAGTCTTGCAAACATGTAGAAAGTGTACCATCATCTGTGGGCATATATTAATGTTTCTAAAGCTAACCTAACTAGTGACGTATTTATATTCATTGCATGCTCGAAATTATGACTTCACACTTTCTCAATAATCTTAATTAATGCAATTGCTCAAGCTAGAATTCAGGGATTTAAACTTACAATATTTCTTCATGCTAACTACAGGAAATACTCTAGAGTCAGAAATTGGACTCTTGGTTTGTCAGGAGGTAAAGAGCAAATAGCTGTAATCAGAGCCTCTGGAAGCATTAGTCGTGTTCGTGGTCCATTTAGTATACCTAGTTCGGGTATTATTGGTGAGCAGTTTATTGAGAAAATCCGTAGCGTAAGAGGTAGGCATTAAATACTATAGTGATTGCCTTGCATGTATTGCAATGAAATTTAGTTTCTATATTTTGTGGCTGAAGTTTTTACACCTTAGACCATTACATGGAACTAGACCTTATCCTATTAGATTATGAAATACATATTATTTTTTGATCAGCTATCTAAGCTCTTTATTTATTCCTTTTTCTTTTTGGTTAAAAGAAGGTTTACAAAGTAGGCATAGTTGGAGGGAGAAAGAGCAGAGAATGATAATTGATTAATATAGATGGTATCCCATATATATTCAATTATGTATCATTGACATGCAACATTACCATTTACTTCTAAGTACTTAAAAAGTTAAAAAAATAAACCAAAATGGAAAAATCTCTTAGGATTAAGTATTTTGTTTATCCTAGCTGTGCAACGATTACAGTAGGGGAGTCATGTTTTGCATCATCTGAGTTTTTATGTTGTTCCTAAAATTTTATGTTTTCGTCATAACGTTTTTGCCAACTCATCATATTGATGCAACTCATGTTAACTTGGACAATTACTTGTTATCTAGTGTAGACCCTCCATAAGAATGAAATCTCTTTATTCTAATGTCTACTCTCTTTCCAGAGTCAAAAAGATATAAAGCTGTTATCATACGAATTGACAGCCCTGGAGGTGATGCTCTTGCTTCTGACTTGTAAGTGCCATTATAGTGGTTTCATTAATTGTTATCTGTTGACAGGCAATAAGAGCCTGATATTTATCTGGATGAATAACTTGTAAAAGAGTATATATTTTAGAAATAAAGATGTCTTGCAATTTTATATATTTATGTATCCATTGTTTATTGCATTTGTTTTTTGATTTGATGGCTTATGTTTTAATGTGTCTATATTGATTTGTAGAAGTTATGGTTTTCTGTTTGTATCAAGTATTTATCAGTGAATTACTTTTGGCCAGATGTGATTCAATACATAGTAGTATCTTATTGAATATTTGTTAAAATCATTTGTTATTTTGATCCAGTATATCTTGGATGAATCAGAGTTAGAAACAAAAAAATCAATATTAGTAAGCCGAAAAATAGAAAGCTAAGGCTTCTAAAGAATAATTGAAAGAATAGGATTTTTTTCTTCTAATAAAACAAACTGGTTAATGAATTTAAAGCAAGAATTTGAATAATTGAAGCTGGTCATGAATTAGAAAAACTTGTAGGATTTAGAAATTCTGAAAATTAATTCAAATTTCTAGAGTCAGGAACCAGGAAATCAGCTACAGAGCATAAGAGTGATTAATGGAAATTTTATTTGAAGTATAGAATTCAGATTCAGTCCAAGGATTAGAACTAGAATAAGAAATAAAATATGGTATAAAATTCAGAATCCTAAATTAAAGAACCTAGAAAGTAGATTTAGAAATAGAGAATCCAGCTAGATAGATAACTGAAAGGATTTCTATCAACAAAAAAAAGATAACTAAAAGGATAAATGCTATCTTGAATCAAGACTCAGAATCACACTAATTCTTAACTAAGCAATCGATAAAGAAATAACCTCAACTATGAGAACATGTTGAGTAGAATTTGCATAAGAATAAGCAAGCTTAAGAGAAAATTTATTAACTGAAATCTGAAAATCTATGGAACCACATAGATGCAGTACCTACTTATAGACATAGGGGCACATCCAGAATTTTTGACTTCTATGTGGACTCTAATAACAACTCGGAAATAAAATAAAGACTTAATTACAATTTAAATTAAGAAAGGCAAAGTAAAAGTTGATTTTTTAAAAATTATTCATACTAGAACTTTAATAAAGAACCCTCTAACAATTAAACAGCTGTCTAATCCTCCTTAAACTAGAATTAAAATTAAGACTTTAAGGTCTATGCATACAGCTCTATGGTCAAAGAGTCAACTCTAATTTAAGTTCTATTATAATTTCCAACTAAAATTTAGGAGAAAATAGAATAAAGATTAAGGCAAGCTACAGTCCTAAGAATCTCTATGTAACCCAGGTGTCTACTAGGAATACCACTCCTAGTGCTACACCAACCCATTGGACCATTTTCTAGGCACTGTGGGGCCCACAGTTTTTTTTTTCTTCCTTTCTCCGAAGCCAACTGTAGGTTTTTATCTGATTGGTAGGTTCAGCTGCTTGATTCCCATTATCTCTACCTTGCTTATTCTTGATGAATTCATAGATTTGGATCAAGTCGTTGGAAATCTTTAGCAGCAATCCATGTATCCATTTGACCAAAAACTTTTGATTTTGTCCATCTTTTGTCAATTTGATTTTAACGTCAAGCACATCTTAAATCACGTGCTTCAGCTTCAATGAGGTTGTAGGCAATCTGATAGCTTGTTTATCAGAATTTTCATCTTGGTGATGTCCTGTGTATTTAGTTAAATCTTTTAGCAAGAAAAGAAGAAAATTTGTATATTACATCCTTCTCATTTTAATATCTGATTTTCTAATTATGAATTGACGAAATCCATGTTATCGGTTTGATCCCTGGGAACTTCAAATATCAATGATCTTCCATTTCATTCTTACTTATGGATGTCAGTTTTAATAGTTTGTTGCTTAGGCAAAAACATATATTTTTTTCATGAGAATTTTATTCGACTCTTGTTAACTATTTAATCCTTGTTGTTTATGTAATAAAGAATGTGGAGGGAAATCAGACTTCTTGCTGCATCTAAACCTGTCATTGCATCAATGTCTGATGTAGCGGCAAGTGGAGGGTACTATATGGCAATGGCAGCAGGGACTATTGTTGCAGAGAATCTTACCTTAACAGGTTCAATTGGAGTTGTCACAGGTGAAGTTGCTAACTTTAGCTTCTCTTATAGCCAATAGATTTGGAGACCAATTGGAAAGCACTGAATGTTAGCAAACTGTATATATATATATATATATTTCAATGTCAGTTATGTAATGCAACTGATAATATACTATGCGTCCTATTATGTACAGTTCCAAGGTTATCAGTGATTCTTCTGGTTATTCCTTCATAAATTTTACGGTTTTTTTTTCCAACCACAACACCAGGTGGCAATAATTGGAGCAATCCTCAAATCATGAATCAAACTCTAGGCATCGACACTAGATAGAATTAAACTAAGAATCTGGAGACTTTATTAGACTTCTGACTATTTGTACATGATGTTGTGCTGAATACTTAGATTTGGAATTTGTATGCAACAAAATAGAAGAAAGGGAATAACGAAAACAGCAATCACACAAAGAACACAGTCGATTTACCATAAAAAAAGAAAAGAAAAGAAAACTAGTACTTGTCCATTAGACCAATGTAGGAGGTGTCAAAAC
>JAOXJP010000008.1:5814233-5833567 GCA_025762735.1 Platanus orientalis | reverse complement strand
GTGCCCCCCAAAAAGTGCAAATCACTTTTCGGTACTGATGCATCAGCCCCTCTGGTGCCATTTTCACGGTTCTCACGGGATTCGTTCTCACATAATCCAAGCCCATAGTTGTTACATGTGATTGATTTGCAGTCCAAAAAAGTTACTTTGATAATTCTTTTTATGTTTTGTCACACGTGTGTCCAGAGAAGTTACTTCAATAATTCTTTTTATCACACGTGCGGATGTGTAGCTGGCGTTTTGGGTTTTTGTGGAAAAGCCTAGGCCACCGCTTCCCTTGGAAGTCGCATTTTCAACCTCTATCGACTTCTTATTTTTCACAGAAGTCAAGACAAGGCATGCAAAGTTTGCAACCTAAACACCTTTTGGGATGAAGCCTTTTGCAACGTCAAAAGTCTGACTTTTATTAGCTGAAAATTTTATCTAATCGACTCCTACTTCTCTGAGATCAAGTACTTATCCCATCTTTGGCTAATTCATCCTAAAGCAACCTAATGCTTCATCTTTATTTGAGATCAAATAAACATTATTGTATAACATTAATCATCAATAAAATGAATATGATAAAATAATAGGTTCTGTTTTGTGTCTTCATGCTAAAAGGTTCGTAGATGTTATAATTGACTAACTCTAAGGAAACTTCTACACGCATTGAGTTCAACCAAATCGGTTTTACTCAAGACTTTCCAATAGGCAGTGCTTGCAGGTAGGAAAATCTTATTTTAACAAGTGGTCCTAGATGGTCCTCTCTCCTCTCTAACTAACATGTTCATCATATCATGCCTAGTAGAGTTTAGTCTGAAATGTAACTTGTAACGTGTGAAGTTTGATTTGGGTTAGCATTAGAATTTTTCAACTCAGATATAACCTAAAAAAAAACCTTGAATACTGAAAATTTCGAAAAAAAATTTTGACTCGCTTTTATGGTTTTATGTATCGGATCGGATTTGAACCATATTCTCTATGTATTAAAGTTTTTAAGGTATTTACATGTTTCGTTTTAGGGTTACGTGCAAAAAGAGAAAGATTCCAAAAATTGTAATCATCTGTGACAAGGTTTTTTAGATATTGAAAGTTTTCTCTGCGGCTCCGTAGTTTTTCCCCAAACTAGGGTTTTCTACATAAATCTTGTGTTGTGTCTGATTGTTTATTTTCGTTTTGCTTGTTGATTTTTTGCATCCCGTTTTCTTTTAAGATGAAAAAGGTAAAATGATCTTAACATAATTGAATCATAAACTACATTATTATTTAAATAACTCATCAAATTAAAATCATTACAAGAATATGAGACAACAAATTAATTATCAATTATCCAAAAAAAAACTCTTCTAAAACATGTTCTTGACAATATAAATCCGAATCCAAGAAAATAGCGACTCTATCAATGAAAAATAGTATTTGGTCATATAATGGTGACTACTATTAACTCAACCCATAAGTCTGAAACTTAAACCCTATTTTCTTTATGTGTAGACACCTAAAGTGTGTATAAATGGCAAATAAGTACTTGCACCCTCACAAATCTACAAAAACAAAGTCATTGAAGTCACACATGGGCCATGCATCCATAAAATAGGCTCAGTTATGTGAACAAACCCATTGGACTTGATTCTGGTTTTAAATAATAACCCATGGACCACTAAGCCTGCATGTCTTAACCTAAAAGTTGGCCCAAAATTCAGCTTGCATGGAACTCATGTGAGAGAAATTTAAATAAATTCAAATTTAGATTTTCTTGGGTAAAGAAAGAAAGTTATGTTATTTATAGAATACAAGTAATTCATAAATTGTCCTTATCTCCAAACAAGAAAAACACATTCATTTTGACTAAAAGAGGTAAGAACATTTAATCAACACTTAATCAAGGGTTTGAGAAAATTTTAATCCCAAATCTACAAATACACTCATTTTACATAAAATGCTCACCTTTGGCAGAGGATTTCAAACAAGAAAGCCCTAAAGATAAGACAAAGTTCTAAAGTTTTAAAGCATCTCAAAGGCTTTCACTTGTCTGAAGCATCAATGCATTTTTTGTATTCTCTCTATGAACCACAGTTTGTTGTTAGATAGAAAAACACATTTTGAGGTCTCAAAAATGCACCACACACGATCCTGAGTGTAAGATTATAGTATTTTCTTCATTACTGATAAAGCTTAAAGTCCGAATTGAAAAAAAAGCTACAACAATACATCTGAAGATGAAAAATATGCCGTCAGAGCCTCATCTTCAATGTCGACAAGAATTAGAGGTTTTAATCTTTTGTAAAAGGGTGTAAAATCAAAAAGTTGTATCCCATCACCACCTGCCCAACCACTTGCTCATCACTGCTTTGAGCATCGTGATGGACCTCAGCTTGACCAATGCTGGTCATATTTTTTAGGAGTAGACATAGACAACCTAGACTAGGGGTGTCAATGGGCTGAGCTTTGCCCAGCTCAGCACGAGCTTGTCACATGAAGGCAAAGCTCAGGGTTGGTTCTCCAGCTGTCAGTATATATATATCAAGGCTCAAGCTCGGCTATGTAAGCTTAAAATAAGGTTCAGGCTTGGATCTTAACAAGTTGAGGCGAGTTAGCTCAGCTCATTATCAACCTTAACCTAGACTATGCAAGGCTTACATTTGTACAATAGAGAAGCCAAATTATAAAACCAGCATTGAACCAAACCATATGGTTGGGTTTGCTGAATTGGAACCGGATCAATAAACAGTCTGATTCCAATTATGCTTTTTTTTTTTTTAATTATTTTTTTGGGTAAAGGATTCCAATCATGATTAGATGTTAAAACACATATTGAACATTGAACTACCTGGCCAATCTGACCAGTAAAATAGCTAAACTAGATTTAAATACTAAAGTTTATTTTATTTTATTACATTTTAAAGTCAGATGACATCATAATGTTGAACTTGGTCATTTGATTTCGAAAATCAATAATTGGCTCAAAATTTGGTAAAAAAATATATATATATGGAATCATAGAATATTTGTTAAGTTATGCATTCGTGTTTACTAAGTTTTCAAAATAAAAAATTAAATACAAAAAATATATATTTTATACATATAAAAAAATGTATACCTTATTTCTGATCCCCCACACATGATATGTGTTTCTAAAAATTCATATATTTTTGTTGTAATTCTAGAGTGTTTGGTGTCTTTATATGCTTCTTCGAAAATATGTGAAATTCATGTATAATTCCAAATTTACTAGCTAGGGGCGGTCCATGGGGTCCTTGTCTCATATTTATTTCTTTGAGTTAATTTTATGTTGCATGACTTGCCCACAGAATTAGTAAAAAAAGTTCTAAAAAAATAAAATTAAATAAACCAGCATATGCGTGCTGGTCCAATAGAATTGGGCTTTATGGTTTATACCACTTTGTGCCAGGATTGCCTGGATTGGCGAGGGGATTAAGCCTGTGAAATTGGGCTTCGAGCCTTTGCACAAATTCTTTATGATGCCCGACATTAGGGCTGCAACTTGGGTGGGTTGGAGGACCAACCCAAGCCCAACTCTAAATGTAGGCTGTATTGGGTATGCTAGTTGTTTGGCTGATTAGATATCTAAAATAAAAATAAATAAAAAATACCTGATTCAACTGAAAAGAATAAAAGGAGGGAAGAAGTATTATTAAGATCCAAATATAAGCTTGGATACTTTTGACAATCGAAGCTAGAAGATGCATGGTTGGAGGACTGCACTCTCCCCCTTGAAACCATCAAAGAGCAAGGCTGTCAATTGGGTCAGGATGGACCAACCTAACTTTGGACTGGGTTGGGCCAAAAGTAGTTAGCAAATAACATTTTTATATGGATGTTGATAGTAGGCCTGTAATTTTATTTTATTTTTGGTGTGTTTATATATTTTTTAACAACTTTGTCATCATCAAATAGTTCAATGAGTCATCTGTACATAAAGGCCCATGCAATATGCTTTTAAGGGCAGTTATAGACCTAAAATCAGCCCATAGATTAAGGGAAGAGTTTTAGTTCAGGCAACCCGAACTCTACCCAAAACCTATTGGAAAAGATTAGGTACGGAAATCAGTTTTTCCTGATGTATTAAAATGGCATCAGGGGTGGACACATCAGCTCTGAAAAGTGATAAGCACCCCCCCAAAAGTGTAAGTCACTTTTGGGCACTGATGTGTCAGCCTCCTGATGTCATTCTAATACATCAGGAAAAATTTATTTCAGTACCTAATCCCAGCCCAAAACCTGTTGTTTAAAATGGGTTGAGTTCGGACTGACTACCTCGGGTCAAGTTCAAGCTCGAGCTGAGTTTAGGATATGTAAAGCTAAGGCTGGCAGTTGGACCAGGCTGACCCGAAGCCCAATATGACCAACCTGATAAATAGTTGGGTTGGGCTAACCTGATTCTGGGTTAGGCTGAGTTTGGGCCCAACTTTTAGGCCAAAAGTTTTATTCGGGTCAAGTTTGGACAGGCTTAAGTTTAGCCTGAGGCCAAGCCCAACCTGAACTAATTAACAAATAATAATTTTATTTATATGCTCATATTATGCCAATATATTTTTTATTTAGTCTTTTTGATCTATTTTTAACAAATTTACTATCATCAAATAGTTCAAGTGTCAACTGTTCAAAAAAGCGTATATAATATACATTTAGGGGCAATTATGGGTCTAAAATCAGCCCAAAAAATAAGAAAAAAGGTTTTAATTTGGACAGCCTGAACTCGACCCAAAGCCTGTTGTTTTTAAACTGGGCTGATTACCTAGGGCCGAGTTTGAGCTTGCGTAAAATATTATAGACTGAGTTCGGGCAGACCTCGGCCAGGCTCAGCCCAGCCCGATTGAAAGCCCTACATAAAGCATATTGAGCTGAGTTTGGGCTGACCTCGGCCTTGCCCAGCCCAGCCCAGCCCAGCCCAACCCGATTGATAGCAATAACAAGGAGGCTTTCATCAAGGAGACCAATTCCATCCGATCTTGTGTTATGCTTTGTATGTCAAAATACTAGAGTACACAGCATGTTCATATTAATTATTTCATGCCATTTCTCAAGATCACAATCTGAAAAAGAACTACAATTTAGATTAGATCAAAACATGGTATCGATCTAGGGAATGCAGCCTATACCACAGTTTTGAGAACCGGACTGGATATTGAACCATTAAGTTCAACGGTTCAGGTCCAATTGGGTTCGACCATCGGTTTACATGATCTAACTGTAGTACACTTCAAAAATAAGTAAACTACAAAAAAATACCAAATAAATAAATAAAACAATTCATAATGCATTAGAAGGCTTATGAGCAGGTTTTTTATTTTATGAATACCAAAAAATGTAAGAAAATATCAACAAAAAAAAAAATTCATGGAAAGTGGGATTAGAATATGGAAAGACACATTTCTAATTGTTTTTTTTTTTAATTTGCTAAAAAAATAAAATCTGATTGGTTTTATTAGAATCGGGTTTGTAAAAAACAGGCCAATTTTTACCGGTTTTGACTGATTATATGCGGTTTTTGACAAATTATGGTTTTAAGCTTCTATAGAACCATTTAAGGTGCCAATCTGGTTCAGTTTTCAAAACTAAGGCCTATACATTCCAAATAACCAAATAGACCAAATTTGATCTCAGATTGCGATTTAGGATTTAATCATGGTTTAACGTTGAATGCCAAGGACATATATATAATAATAAAATATTATACATTCAAAACTATTTTATAATATAAAATTGAAAAGGTAAAGGATTGCACCCAAAACAGTAAGTTCTTCCGTGTCCCCACACCACAGGCTGACACGTGAAGGTTTTTTGAATTTTCCTTTTTAAAGAGGAGTAAATGATCATTTGAACACTTTTTATTGTTTTAACCGTATAAACACCATTTTTATGGGTACCTAATTTTTTCATTTGAAAACTGTTTTTACAGTTTCAACCCTGTACACCTCACCTTTTGTGTGTGGGGTTTTGGATGCTGCAGATCCATTTCCTTTAGAAAAATATGTCTCATATAAAAAAAGAGCAAAGCTCTGCTGTGCAAAGATATTTTGTAGCTTATTGTAGTATGAACAAAAGCATGGGTTGTTGATTTTTTAAGATGGGTTTTTCAAATGATCAGCTGTAGCAAATTTTTCTGTAGCTTTTTGTAGCATGAACAAAATATCACAAAAAGGCCCATGTTAAAGACAAAATACCAGGCTTTTTTACTGTGTTACAAAAAACTACAGCAAAATTTGCTACAGTTGATATTCCATTTTTTGTTTTTTTGTGATCCTTTTTGCTTATGCTACAAAAAGGTATAAAAATTTGCTAGAACTGATGACTTGATGACTGGGGCAAAAATATTAAATAATTAGGAGACACTATTGAATGGATCACAGTCCAATTATCCAAACATTACCTTGGCCAAGAACCTGTTGTATTGTAGAATGATGACAAAAATAAGGACAAAGGGAAAAAAAGCTTACACACATAGATGAAACCGAAAGGATGTTCTTTCTACAATGTATTGTTCCCCCCCCCCCCCCTCACAGGGGATGTGAGCCTTATGTAAAAAGTGCATGGAGCCCACACCCTCCTTAAGAGAACATCATTTTTGTGACTAGGGCTGTCAATTATCTGTTTAAGCATCTGTATTTGATTCAATTAAGGCGAATATGGATGCATCTATATATGATCGTTTAAATATTTGATTTATTTAATAGATATTCGATTATAAATGAACCAAATGTGGATATGTATACATTTGTTCCGATTAATATTCGAATCTTTAAGTATATATATATATGAAAAGATTTTAATTTAAATAAATAAGAAAAACAATTATGTACATCATATAAGAAGGATAATTTGGTAAATCATTATAGGAGAGAAACAATGATGAAATCAATTCTCTCACACCTTGTATTGATTATAAGGCAACACAAAGCCCTAAGATGCTCTCTGTGCAAGAGCTAATTCCAATGCACCATTATATATGTTATTTAGATATCTCATGAGGAAAGGATATTTAGCAAAATAAACATCATTGTCTAGATTCTTTGAAGGAATCAAAAGCCTTGATTTTCAGGCTCGGTTAGTTGAAGAGAGAAGAAGACCAAGGCAAAGAGAAAATGGCCAAAGGTCTCAACTACAAAGTTCAGTAATGTGACGACTAAAAAAGAACATGTGTTTCTCGAAGTTTCATCATCAGTTTCAACGTTTCCATGGTGACAATAAGGTCTCTTGAGAGAAACCCACCTAAGTTAATCAACGAAAATAGTGAGTTCTTTTGTATGGGTTCTCTTCATCAAGCTATACAACCTATATATGTTGGACTAGTATTAAAGAGTTTCTACTTAATGTTAATGAAAAAAAGGAAGTCATTTGTGTGAATTCACTCAAAAATCTTGTGAATTCATTTATAGCTTGCAATTGTCATTCTCATAGAATAATGTGAGAAGCTTCGACATTCCCTCAAAATACATGTGTCACCACTCAAAATCTTAATTTTCTAATAGAAAATGTAATAAGGTATATCTGAATTTGTATCCAAAATTCGTTTAAATAAATGAATACATATTCTATTTTTAAATATCTGCAGATATTTGAGTTTGCATCCGATATTCGATTAACTAAACGAATACAAATGCGGATGCATCTATATCCGCTTTAAATTCGCTTCGTTTGTAGCCATAATAGTGACTAGTATTTGTCTGTGACCTCCTGTGATCAGCCACAAAATGAAAGGTGATGAGTTTTTTAATTTGGTGTCTCTTTTAGACACTTACTCTTTGATTTGAAGGCTTTTATTTTTTATTTTTTACAGTTTTAATCCAATGCACCATCCCGTGTCATGCTGTGATGCAGTCATAGATTATCACACCAATTTTTTTGTTAAAGAAGATTTGCTCTCACTTATATATGGGTGGGAGAATCAATGCCCCTTTGCTTGGGTGGCTGCAACATAGTCTTCTTAGGGAGATTAAGGGTCGAATCCTCTTGTGGTCTAGCTTTCTTGTGGTAGTGTAAGTCAGGTAAACAAGTGGGTCTGAGCGGCCATAAAAAAAAAAAGTAAATTTTCTATGACTCAATTTTTTTTGGTAACAAAACCACAACATTCAAAACACAACAACAGAGGAAGAGCCCTCCAAAGACTACTGAATCCCACCCTGCCTAAGTATGGGCTCACACCGTCTTGAATGAGCAAGATCATGAGCTAAAGTATTGGCAGAGCACCTTACATGGACCAAATTATAGGCATGGAAATTTGAAATCAAACTTTTACAATCTACAACTAAAGATCTGACTGACCATGACCATATCTCCTTACCACCATTCATGATGTTAACCACCAATAAGGAGTCTAATTCGACAATCACCTTTATACAATTTAACTCTCTTGCCAAGCAAAGACCCCATCACATTGTTTGAATTTCCACTTCAAGGATCAGTTTACCATCATCGAGCATCAAGACCGAACCTTTCTTGTTACCCAGGTGATCACGGGCCAGGGCTGCTAAACCAGTTACTGCTTAATCTGTAGGGCAAGCTACGTCAACATTGATTTTCATCCATTCCTAACTTGGAGGCTGCCATTCCTCCATCCTTTTGTGATTTGGATGAGGATTTTGATGATGGTGGGGAGGCTTCAGGATGTCTTCCATGTCCCTAGATATCCTACAAAACATGTCTAACAATTTCCTGCATCTTAAAAGGTAACACCACTTTATTTTAATGACACCAGATGATCCAGCATGTGATAGAAATCTTCAATATTTCCTCTCTTGCCTTCTGCTTTAATGGCCATTTATGAGCCACCGTTTCCTTTAGCCAATCCAAGAAGAAGTTGTGATTTTTCCTCCATGCATGATATGAGGGGTGAAGATGAATCCACACATGTAGGATTTTGGAGCAAGACAAAAGATAGTGAATGGTGGTCTCAATTCCATCATGACACAGCGGCCACGTTAAGTTAATTAATGGGATGGGGCTATGGAGATTTGCTCGAACAGGAAGAGCCTCTTTACAAGCCTTCCACATAAAGCTTTTAATTTTGTTTGGCATTGGATTGTGCCATATAGCTTTCCAAAAAACTTCATTTGCGGGCTAAAGAGATATTGAGGAAGGGGCCACTATGGATGCATAACCTGATCTAATTGAAAGAACTCCTCTTTTGTCTTGCTTCCAAACTATTTCATTTGTGTCTAGCCTTAGAGAAATGGATATACTGATGATGGAATATGCTTCTTCTTGGGAAATAAAAGGCCTTATGGGGTCAATGTTTCACTTGTATGATGTTTGTCAATTAATTGCACCACCTTTATGATAGGACAATTAGCTGGTCTTTGGGACAATAATCTCCCTAATTTCAACTTTGGAATCCACGAATCTTCCCAAATATTGATGTTTTTACCTAAACCCACTATCTAGATACAATTTTTTTAATAGGAATTCATGGCCTTTTAATATGTTTTGCCATCCCCATGATCCATACTTCCAGATATCCTTATGCAAGAAATGGGAATTAGGAAAATAAATTGATTTGAGAACTCTAGCGCATAATGACATGGATTTGACACAACTAGTCATCCTTGTTTTGCAAGGAGTGCCAAGTTTACTGCATACAAATCACGAAAACCCATTCTCCCTGCTTTTTTGGGTTTCCTTATGGTTTCCCACTTTACCCATTAGATTTTCCATTCCTACACATTCTGATCCTACCAAAAAGCTTGTTTTTTTTTATCAATGGTTTTACTAATTGTTTTCGGCAGGAGAAAACTTGATATCGCATAAGACGGAATGGTTGAGACCACCAATTTCATCAACACTTTTTTTCTAGTTGGCAATAATAAATGCTCTTTTCAGCCAGCTAAACGGGTGTCCACTCTCTCTTGGGTAAAGGAGAAGAGATCCATTTTTTGTCTCCTTATTACAGATGGTAGGCTCAAGTACTTGCCAGGCTGCTGGACAATATTCATTTCAAGACACCGAGAAATTTGGACTGCTTCTTCCAAAGGGGTACACTTGCAGAAAATTAATTCTGATTTTTCGCAATTTATTGCTTGTTCGGATGTAGCCTAGTATTTTTAGAGGCATTGACAAATTACTTTAGCTGATTTTTGGCTGACTTCTGAGAAAATTAGACAATCATCGACAAATAGGCGATGTGATATTGTGGGGTTGTGTCTTCAGATTGAATCCCTCTAAGTTGTTCATTTTTAATAGCTTCATTAAGACATGCAGACCAGCTTTCTAGGGTGATAAGAAATAGAAAATGTGACAGTGGGTCCCCTTAATGAAGGCCTCGGGATGGTTTAAATTTTTGCCTAGGAGCTACATTAATTAACACCCGAAAATATGTAGAGGAGATACATAAGCCTATCCACCCAAACCATTTTTGGCTAAATCCCATTTTTTCCATAGATTTAAGAAGGAAAGCCCATTCAACTCAATCATATGCTTTACTCATATCCAATTTGAGTGCCATTAGGTTCTTCTTTCCATTATGAGTATGCATATGGTGGAAAACCTCATGAGCCAAAATAATATTATCAGAGATCAGCCTACCCTTGAGAAATGCACTTTGGTTTTTTGAGATTAGATTGTCCAACACCTTCTTGAGTTTTTTGCCAACAGTTTTGCTATGATTTTATATAGTACATTACATAGACTGATAGGCCGGAAGTAGGCCGGATTTGAAAGGTTTTTTATATTTGGGAATCAATACAAGGAATGTTTCATTAATCTCCTCTAGATCAATAGATCCCTATAGGAAATTTAAGACAAATGAGGTGATTTCATGGCCCACAATTTCCCAATATTTCTGATAGAAGCCCGCCTAGAATCCATCGAGGCTTAGCGCTTTGAGTGGCCCCAGATCGAATGTAGCTACATTGATTTCTTCTGTTGTAACAACTCAATCAATGATTTGTTGAACTTCTGGATCTAGAGTCTTCTTCACATGATTCACTGAGAAGAAGATGTCTTCTGAGGTTGGATGTGAAGAAGAAAACAAATCTGTGAAGAAGTTGCAGAGCATTTCTTCAATTTTCTCTTCTTGTGTATGCCAGATTCCACTCTAATCATAAATGCTTGAAATATTATTTAAGTTCTTTTGATATACAATTTTCATATGGAAGAAATTTGTATTTTTATCTCCATGGAGAGTCTAGTCCAACTTAGATTTTTGTGCCCACATTATTTCTTTGTTCCTTAGAAGATTGTCAAGCTCCGTCTGGTAGCTGGCTAGGACATGGGAGTTTTTGGTCTGTAAAGGTTTCGATAAGAGAAGACTAATGTTCTTTTTTAGGATGGCTACTTGCATCAGATCCTCCTTGTTCCATTTATGCAGTGGTGGTATGAGCCTTCTCAGTTTCATAGGAAATTGTTCAGGAACTATAGATAGTTCTGACTACTCCTAATGTTCCTTGATAATTTGTTAACATTTTTCATACTCTATCTAGAACCATTCAAACCAAAATGGTTGTTTTCAAAATGGTTTTGGAGCGGGTTTGAGATGGAGAGCAATAGGAAAGTGGTCTAACCTTGGAAATGGAACAACCTCCAAATAGGCATCCTGGAACATCATTCGCCAATGAGAATTTATTGCAGCTTTATCTAATCTTTCCACTACTCTGCTTGGATATTGTTGATTATTTGGTCACGTGACTTGAGGGCCTTCGCTTCCGGTGTCGACTAACCAGAATTGGTTGAGTACCTCAATGCTTTTATTTATCCTTATAGGTCGTGAGTGAATGCCTCCAACTTTCTCGTGTCTGGCCCACAAACTATTCCAATCGCCCATGCAGATCACAGGCCCATGAATTTTAGAGACATAATCAATAAAAAGGGCCCAAAAGTGTGGTCAACTACTTTGATTTGGCTCACCGTGGAGAAATACACAGCTTCAGTTCGGCCCTCCATTATCGTTAACCACTGAAACAACTATCCATCTAGGGCTTGGAGAAAGAATTGGGAGTTAGACATCCCTCTTCCATAAGAGTAGTAGTCCACCAGAGCGCCCCCAACGCATCCACCCTAGCATTATTCTACCTCTGGTGAGTCCCCAGTCTATTGGTCAACCATTTAGAGTTTGTTTTGGTTTTTTATAAAAAGACCATGTGTGGGTTTTTTGAGCCGATCAACTCTTTTATTCGTCGAACCACAGAGGGATTCTTGCACCCCCGGCAGTTTCATGCTAAGACAATCATTTCTTCGGGTGTGCCTACTCCGAGGCAGACATGCCTTTTCCAAAATTGAGAGAAGAATTTGGAATTTCATCATGGAGGCCAGTGAATTGAGATCAAAAGAGGAGTGTATGTCTGGCATTTCATGATTTGCAAAGCTAGGTTTTCTAAACTCTACCTTTTGGTATTTAGCAGGCACCTTGATTTTCCCCCTCTACTCTTTTTCCTTAATATAGAATGTTGTTTGTTTTGTTTTAGGGTGTGCTTGTTATTTTGATTCATCTCACCCCAATGAGAATTAAACATTGGGAGTGGGTTCAGTTGTACCTAGGGAATTGCCTTTTCCATCTTATGGCGCTTTGCTAGGGGTTCTTGTTGGTTCGGATTTTCAATCCTCTTCCTGGTGGTAGATCGTGCTTGTTGGTCACCATCTTGAGAGTTGAGGTTCACTTGGGGCATATCAGCACTGTTCGTCCCTTGAGATGTTGATCACTCCTACATAATGGATTGGAGTGCTTAACATGTTGGATTCGTCACTTGCCGCTCCATTTGTTCTTGAATATGGCGGAGGGAGGCCTCTTGTAGCTCTGTCGGGGAAAAAGAAGATTGGAGGATGAACCCTAGAGACTTGTAGTCATCCATGTATTATTTACTTTCACTTCGATCAGCTCTTGTGCATCTATTTGAGATTGGCAAGTTTTAATTATTGCCAGCTAGTTCGTATTCCTTATCTCCGGTAGCTGAAATGACTTTTCTCCCTGGTATTGCTCCTTTTGAGATAGATTGATTTGTTCTTGTCTCGTTTTAGACATCATGTTCGGGTTCGCTCTCCTCTTCCTCTTATCATTTTCATAAGTAGTCTAAACTTTGAAGTATTGATCATGTTGAGGTATAGGTGCAACTTCTTGAGTATTTTATTACTAGGCTCTGGTTGCCACTGACAACTTCGTGCATCCTGGTCCTCTTGTAGCTCGACTATAGGAGTTTAAAGAGTGATAAGTAATGGAACCGCCTTCATTGCCTAGTGTAGGCCCATGTTGTAATAGCTCCTTAGTTCGGCTTTGTGGCTCTGTAACTGTGCACTTCAATATCTTGCTTCTCCCTTGTTGTTCACATCATCTGTGATGTTTTGTTGGTAGGCTGAAGTTGTTTGAGCTTGTAACCGTGGTGTGTGTTCAAGTACTTTATCAGCAAAGAATGCATGGTGGGGCATTGGGGTATCCTTACATCCTATTTCTACGGATCATATCTAAGCCCCATCTCCTCTCCTTTCATAGGAAACCCCCAACATGATCTTGCCGCCTATGCTTGGGTGCGAGCCATATCCCCTGCGTCACCTTACGTTACATAACGGTGAGCCATAAATACAAAGGGGTGGAGCCATATTCTTTTTGCATGGCTCCACTCCCTTTTGTGTTTAGGAGTTGATCCTCGTATCCTCTGTGACACATTATGGTAAGCCCCACGGTAAGGCCAGACTCAAAGGGGGGGGGTGTGGGGCAAGCAAAACGTGTATGGGTTTCACCCCCTTGTGTGTGTAGCTTATCGTGGCTTACCGTAAGGTGGTGCAGAGATACAAGTCCCTGTGTCTGTGGTTTACCGTGGCACACTGTTAGGTGGCGCAGAGGTGACATGGTCGTGTTAAAAAACAAAAAGAAGCGTTTCGTATGTATAAGGTTTAAAAGTATTTTCATTTGAAAAAAAACAAAGGTAAATGTCTAAAAAGAGATACCAAATCAAAAACACCTCACGTTTCAGTCTCACACATGGTCACAGAAGAATTGCTTGCGGCGCCTTTTCTAGCGGCAATAGCGGTAAGTACCGGCGGATGACTAGTGACGTAGATGACTCACTCTACAGCTATACTGCTGCTGTAAACCCGCGTGTTTTCCTTTCTTCTGTTTTTTTTCCAACAGTTGGATTGGAATCTCTTTTCTAGTGATAATAATGGAACTATAAAGTCACAACTTCAATTATTAATAAAAAGCAATTCTGATTTTTTTTTTTTTTTTTTCTTTTCGTTTCCGATCAAACCTGATTTCGAAAACCAGTCTGAAGATCCATCCCCTTATATTATTAACTATCATGAACCCAGATCCATTCAAATCTTCAATGCCCCAGTGTTCTTCTTAATTGCTTCTGCTGTTACTCTGAAGAAGAGAACTGAAGTTAAATTAATTGAATCGTTAAAGAGATAATGGCTGGTCCAATTCGAGTTAGTCGATTGAGCACCGGAGGAGGAGGCGGCGGCGGCGGCGGAGGCCTTCGAACCTTCTTCTCTTACCGGATCTTCGTCTCTGCTATGTTCTCTCTTCTTTTCATCGCTACGCTCTCTGTTCTCTTCACCACTAATCCTTCTGCCAACAATCAAGATTCTGTAAGTATCAATCCCCCTCACAATTTCCATCCTCAATCAATCTTTCAATCCGAAGAAACTAAAAATGGAAAAGAAAGATTTGATTTATTTCTTCATTTTTTTTTAATCTATTTTCTTAATAATTGGATTTGGAGAACATATTTTCTTAATAATTGGATTTGGAGAACAGGATCTACCGAGCACCGGACCACAGGTGAACGGCTACGTTCATCGGACATTTCTTGCTCTGAAATCTGATCCACTGAAGACGAGGCTCGATTTGATCCACAAGCAGGCAAACGATCATCTCGCGCTTGTCAACGCTTACGCCGCCTATGCTCGGAAGCTCAAGCTTGAGAACTCGAAGCAACTCCGAGTTTTTGAGGATCTTGCTCGGAATTTCTCCGATCTCGCTTCCCGGCCTTCTTACCGGGCTGCCTTGTTGGATAACGAGGGAGCTATCGAGGAGGACGTGCTTCGGCAGTTCGAGAAGGAGGTGAAAGACAGGGTCAAAGTCGCTCGCCAGTTGATTGTAGAGGCAAAGGAGTCGTTCGATAATCAGCTCAAGATCCAGAAGCTCAAGGACACCATTTTTGCTGTCAACGAGCAGCTCACTAAGGCGAAGAAGCAGGGGGCGTTCTCGAGCCTCATTGCCGCCAAGTCGATCCCCAAGAGTCTGCATTGCCTCGCGATGCGGCTTGTGGAGGAACGCATTGCGCATCCGGAGAAGTATGTGAGCAGCGACTCCAAGCCGGAATTCGAGGACCCGAGTCTCTACCACTACGCGATTTTCTCTGATAATGTGATCGCTGCTTCGGTGGTGGTGAATTCCGCAGCCAAGAACGCCGAGGAGCCTTGGAAGCATGTCTTCCACGTCGTCACGGATAGGATGAATCTCGCGGCGATGCAGGTCTGGTTCAAGATGCGGCCTGCCGAAAGGGGTGCCCATGTCGAGGTGAAGGCCGTGGAGGACTACACGTTTTTGAATTCCTCTTATGTGCCGGTCCTCAAGCAACTTGAGTCGGCAAATTTGCAGAGGTTCTACTTTGAGAACCGGGCGGAGAATGCGACTAAAGATGCAAACAATCTGAAATTTAGGAACCCCAAGTACCTTTCGATGTTGAATCACCTCCGGTTCTACTTGCCGGAGATGTACCCGAATTTGCATAGGATCCTGTTTTTGGATGATGACATCGTGGTGCAGAAGGATTTGACGGGCTTATGGAAGATCGATATGGATGGGAAGGTCAATGGGGCTGTGGAGACCTGCTTTGGGTCTTTCCACCGCTATTCCCAGTACATGAATTTCTCTCACCCACTCATCAGGGAGAAGTTTAATCCTAAGGCTTGCGCCTGGGCCTATGGCATGAATTTCTTCGACCTTGATGCTTGGAGACATGAGAAGTGCACGGAACAGTACCATTACTGGCAGAACCTGGTAAGGAGGATCTCGTTTTTGCTTCCATATCATTTACTTTGTGCCTCAACTTAACTGCTTGTGTTCTGTACTAGTATTATGAATAGTGGAATTGAGTTTAATGGTGGGAAGTTTTTGTTTTTTTTGGTGAATTTTCTCATTAGAATGAAAACCGGACTTTATGGAAATTGGGTACTCTTCCACCTGGTCTGATCACATTCTACTCAACAACAAAGCCTTTGGAAAAATCATGGCATGTGCTTGGGCTTGGTTACAATCCAAGCATAAGCATGGATGAGATCAACAATGCTGCAGTCATCCATTTCAATGGGAACATGAAGCCATGGCTTGACATTGCAATGAACCAGTTCCGGCACCTGTGGACCAAGTATGTGGACTATGAGATGGAGTTTGTGCAAATATGCAATTTTGGCCTCTAGGTTAATATCTTCCTTCATTGGACAATGTCAAGGTAACTCCAAAAGAGTTGCAGTTGTAGATTTCTTGGGCACTTGGCTTTTTGGGAATCTTAGTTGGTCCCTTATAGTTGGCTACAATTTCTGGAGTAAAGCTCATGAATTTTCTATTAATTTGTTATGGTGGAAATGCTGTGTTAACTTTACTTCTGTTATTAGTTTACTCATCAATTATGATTTAGTGTAAAACGCCTCTGTATTTCTATTTATGCTTGATCTGCCTTCTAGTTTATTGGAACACCTTTTGACAACAATATAAACAATGTGATTTATTTTTTCCCAAATATGTACTTGTCTTTAATTAAAAAGATAAGTTCCCTAATTCATGACTGGTTTTGTGGAACAAAAAATAAAAATAAGAATGGAATGTCTGGATTTGATAATGATGTAAACTATAAATGTTACATACTTATCTGTCGTGGTCTTGGCAGAGTGATGGCATTAGGAGCATGAGCTTAACAGGTTAGGAATTGCAAATAGCAGTGTCAACATGAGTTCAAGATTGCTGAAACTAAGGTTTGGTGTGTAGGTATAAAACTTGAAGCACATGCTTAAAAATGCGTATTGTGAGTAAATTTAGGTATTGTACATGGTGGACATCTCTGTTGTTGTCTGTGTTTCTTTCAAAACCTTTTGATCTTCGAGAACCCAACTTGATATATTGCCTACTTACAAATCAGAAGATTCATACAAGTGTTAAAGCAGAACCTCCACATCTGTTTCTTGAGTATTGCTTTAACTGAAACAATGTGTTCATCATTATCCAATTTGATTATCGATGCTAACTACATCCCATAGGTGGCCTTTCCTTTGGCAGAGCTGGAATCCTTGATTTCATAAAATTCTAGTATTAAATCTTTATTTATTTATTTATTTTTGGGTGGGTGATTCTGGTATTGTTTGTATTGGTCAGTGGATTTACATATTGTCAGATAAGGTGATATCATGAATTCAATCCCAGTTTGGTCCATAGTTGCAAGGAAGCTTCGTACAAGGTGAGAAGCTTGTTTGGGAAGCTAATTTGATTCCACTTCCCCAAATAGTGGGAAGCACAATGAAGTGATTGGGGAAGCCTCTAGAGAATCTACTGGGAAGTGATCAAATAAGTGAAATTTAATGTAAACCCTATGTTATTGGCATTGAATAAAATATTTTTTATGAGATTTAGTACTGATTGATTTTTTAAATTAGATTTAAATCCAATGGTTTTTATATAAGGTCTGCTATAGTCTAACTCGAAGATGCTTAATTACAACAACAACAACAACAAACAGGATATTGGTTTATATAGAATAAATCTTCTGTAAGGTTAAATCAAAGGTATGGGTAACAAAGTGGTAATCTTATGTAAGGCAAAATCCAAGGTATGGCTAACAAAGTGGTTTGGATATTGGTTTATATTTAATATATTTTTGTTACATGCATAGTATAGTTTTTAGGTTTGTCTATTACTTTATTGAGTTTATTCACTTTTAGTATATTGTAGTTATACTTATTGATTGTAACTTATTGTTATTTACTTCCTATTGGTAATCTATTATTATAGTTGTGCTAATTGGTTGTAAACTTTTATTGTTTACTTCCTATTAGTAATCACATATGCACCTATTATAATCATTTTATTTCCTATCTGTTTCAATATATATATATATATATATATATATAATGGTTTGAAGTTACTTCTAATTGCATTTTATTCACTTCCCTGACTGTTTCTTAATTGTTTTCCCAATCGTTTCATAGTCTCTCTTTAGACGCTTTTAATCATTTCTCGCTTCTCATTTTCCAAGGATTTATTGAGCCTCGCTTCCTGCTTCTCACTCTGGTAACTATGGTTTGGTCATCCAAAAATAGAAAAAGAGTCTTATTTCTGACTTTGGTTGTGTTTGTAGGATATAAAATGTGCAATGTTTCTAGGACTTGGAACACTTCATGGCCATATTACTGTTTCAAGAGTTTTAAAGGTCACTTATTTGCAGGATTTTATAAGAAGGCATGGTCTTTTCTCCGTTTATTCTACAAATGCTGGTAAGCATGAAGCCTTGTCTCCAAAAAGTGAAATCACTGAGATAGACTGTTAATCAAAGCCTCAAAAACTTTTCAAAAGTGACCCTTGATAACAGCATCAGGGTACCCGTTATCTCAATATAGAACACAATTATGAAATTGATAGGAATTCATACTGTATTGGGGGATCTTCAATTCATTCAAACAGAAGTCTACACATACAAAATTAGGAATAAATGGTTTTGTACTATGGTTTGAGTTTTGTTGTTTTCATATCAGGAAAGTGCTTCTCTTTCTGGACCTTAAAAGCCCTGAAATCAATGTCCATGTCATTACTTTCCTGGCAAAAGATTTTGCCCCCTTCCCCAGCTAAGAGAGTCAGTTTTGAGATACAGCATAAAAAGAACAACAGAGAACCTCCTTCTGACTTGGACCCAATGGTCAATGTCAAGAAGTGGTTTTCTTTTCTTTCCTTTTATTTGATAGAAGACAAATTCATTAAGAGGGATGAGGCATCCCAAGCAAAAACAACAAGCCCTAATGCTTGCATAGTAGGGAAATCTCTAAAAATGTTTCCCCACCCTCTTTTCATATCAACAAGAGAAAATCCCCCCAAGCTCAATACAATTAACCCCCCAAAAACAAAATAAATCTTTTTCTTTTTTATATACATTAGAGGTTGGTTGGGCATGATTTTCAAGAAGCAGTTTTCCTTCGGGGAGAAAGAGATTGATCAAAATAGAGAGAGACTGGAGTGGCAATATGACCAACCTGCTGGCTAATTGGAACCTGATATTAATCTGTGGCAGGTTTGTTGGCGTTTCCCACTATGACTAGATTTAAACTGATTCAACTCCTTTCCCTTCTGGCCTGGCTAGCTGACCTTCTTTTCTGGCTTAGATTGCCATTACCAACCCAAGCCCGAGCCAGCCCTGTCT
>JAOXJP010000008.1:5793673-5804558 GCA_025762735.1 Platanus orientalis | reverse complement strand
ATCTAGCATCAAATTTCACAAATCCTACTTGCTATGACCTAGATATAAGATTTATGATTTACCTTCTTCTTTGAGTGATTCTCTTTTTCTTTTCCAATTCTCCTCTCTTTTAATTTCTCACATTCTATTTTGTACCCTTATACCCAAATTGGGTTAATTTAAGGTATATCTTACGTAATGGGTGGTTATGCTCTTTTAGAGGAAGCTATTTCTTGTTTTTTAGGCCTTTTTTTTCTCTTTCTAGTATGTCCAGTTTCAATTGCTCAAAATTTCCATTTCGACAATTCAAAAATATTTTCAATTGCTTGAATCAGTTCGAGAGCTCAAGAATATTTTCGATTGCTCTTGTTGAGAAAACTTCTAAACTCTCGAACACCACTTTCCTCATAGGTTGTTCAATTGCTCAAGCTGGGATTTTGATCGATCGAATTTGAGTTTGATCGCTCAAACTCCTTCTGTGCTAATTATCACTTCCCCGAGGTTTTTTTGGGCTCCAAGACACATGTCTCTCTCTCTCTTTTGATCTACTTCCATTGATTATTTACTACTCTAGGGGTCCAATTTCACTTTTCCCTTTATTTTTCCTTCCATGTAGGGATACAAATAAACTAGATATGATCTAGATACTGATATATCCGTATTTGGTTAATTTATAATCGAATATTTTTTTTAAATGAATGGACATTTAATCAAATCGGATACATATAGGTTCATATTCATATCCGTTAAGTTAGTCAAATAGTGGATACGTATACGGATATATCTGATTAAACAAATTAATTCAGTTAGGTGAATATATTTGTATTTGTTTTGTTAGGATTAATGTTAAAAGTAACGTAACATAACCTATAATAGTATTTATAAAGTAAAAAAACCTACAATATTATAATATGGCTATTGATTTAAATCAGTCATTAATATATATATATATATATCAAACGAACTGAATACATATAGGTTCATATTTGGACATGATTATGAATCAAATACAGATAATAATTGGTTATTTTCCTCCTTACTTCCATGCTCTTAATACAAGTACAATGTGTATGCGGGGTGTTTGTAAGAATTAAATTGATTGCAACAACAATGGATTACTAGATATACTGTAGTTCTTCAAGCAATTGTATAATCCAATATTATGTGATGACATAAATTTTCAACAATAACAAATAATGATATCTCTAGTGCAAGTATGAATAATAAACCAATAGTATACTGTGTGTAGCGACTCAGAAGATATAGATGTCTTTCACTTGCATCCGAGTAATAGATATAGTCTAATAGTATGTAGAGAAAAAACAATTTGCAAAGTAAGAGAGTTAAGGAATTATCGATTGGTGATTGATTACACGTATAAAATGTTGTCCTTAAAGTGATATTCGTCGGCTTATCTCCGGTACGGTAGGCTTGATTGATGATTCCCTCTAAGAACACCAACCCCTCTAATTGATCCCATACAGGTAAGCAAAAACTAACTCGAACAACTCAGACCAACCTCCAGTGCCAATGAAATAATATATATGAAAATCAAATTGAAAACAATGAAAAATCAATGACAAAATCTGAGAGAAAGAACATTGGTTCACTCGAAATCTTTTCTATGTTCTTCTTGTTTTTCTTTTATTGATTTCTTACTACCATACTTTCCAAGAAGGGCTAAGCTCTTTAAGAAAATATTAAAAGTGTAATTAATCACAATAAATCCAATCATTTACAATATAATAATGTGCTAATAACATGTTACCTTATATTAAAAGAGCTAAATAAGAAGCTAATAAATTGAAATAAAATAAAATAATTAATTGTGTCTCTTGCACCCGTGCCTCATCTAGCTTGGCTTAGCTCGGTTTGGTGTTGCATGCGTAATGTAAACAAATAACCTCTAAACTCTCATCTTCTCTTCAACCCCATTATCCATTAAGTTCTTGTATTTACTTAATTGAAAATTCTCTACTTTAAATGTGGTACAAAACTTTCAAAACAAAAGTTTTTGAAACTTAGGTTGTACTTGGTTTTGGAAGCAATCACTAAAAACTTTGAATTAAAACATTTAATTAGGTTGTGTTTGGCAGCCACATATAATGAAATCATTTCATTTGAGTTTCCCAAGGCTTTTGTTGCCACAATCAGATGGTTTATAATGAACTCATTCGGATTTGTAGCCATTTGTACTTGATAGCATAAGTCATTTAATTTTATAGAAAAACCTATGATGACTTCATTTATAATTGTGGTTAACAAATTGGTATACATTTGAATGGGTTCATTAGGAACCATCACCTCATACCCACAAATGCCTTGAAAAATTCCAATGAAATGATTACATTACATGTGGTTATCAAACAGGCTATTAGAACTTCCCTCCAAGTATATTTTAACACACTCATGGGTTTAAGTGAACTTGTGTGAGCCTATTCAATCCACACAACCAAACAACTCATATGATTCATTTTAAATCTTTTAATTCAACTCAAATGTAAAATTATAGCACAATAGGTCTCGGTGACTTCATCTTTTTAACATTGCCCTTCTCGCAAAACAATGTTGAAGACTTTTGTGTAATCCATCCTCATTATGGCCCACACTCTTTAAATCAATTTATTTCCTTTTAAGGAAATTTGCTCTTAGTTAGGAAGAAGGCAGGATTTTCATGGGTTTAGTATTCTGTCAAGGCGTGATGTGATTCTTTATGGATTTATTTAGGGCTTGGATTATGTGAGAACCGAATCTCGTGAGAACCGGTGAAAACCGCATCAGAGGGGCTGATGCATCACTACTGAAAAGTGATTTGCACTTTTTGGGGGGCACTTATCACTTTTCGGCACTGATGTGTCCTCACCCTGATGCCATTTTCACAATTCTCACAAGATTCATTCTCACCTAATTTTTAGTGGTTTATTTGGGATGTTGGGAATGGGGCAAATCAATATTTGGAGCCATCCTTTGAACCCTTGTCTCCCTAGGGTCGGCTTGCCTCTAAGATGTACCCCAAAATTGTTCTTACATATCAGTTTCTCAACTGCTGGGCTCAGATTATATGCAAACGAATCTCATGAGAACTGTGCAATCGGCACCATAGGGGCTGACACATTAGTATCAAAAAGTGATTTACACTTTTTGGGGGGCACTAATCATTTTTCGGCACCGATGTGTCTGCACCCGATGCCATTTTCATAGTTCACACAAGATTTGTTTTCACCTAATTTTTTTTTAGAACTGCTTGTCTGACAGTTGAACCAATGGAGCATTGATATGATTAGACATCTCATTTCATAAACAGAGAAAAACGCTATGGACTCTCCAATTTGGACCACGAGGATTGAATTTTCCATGCCAATGCTAACCTCCGCCGAAGTTAGAGGAGGATAAGGTCGGCATATAAGATCCAAGCCACGATTTGGACGTTGAGGCTTTTCTATGCTTAGCGTATGCAAACGCCTAGGTCAACGGGGGACCACATTAGTGTCAGAAGTGTTTTCACACTCCCCCAAAAAGTGAAAAATCACTTTTTGACGCTGATGCTTTCACCCACTTGACCATCGGCCGACGCGGCACAGGTTAGGGGTTGGCGTATAAAATCCTCACCAACGATTTGGAGCTTGGATGAACATGGAATTTTCTTTCCCTTAGACCAGCTTACTATCATCCGTATTAATTTGTTTATGATATTTTTCTAAACAAACAGATATAATTGAATAAGATACCGTTATTAATAAAAAAAGAAAAACATGGATTCCATAATTCCACATTGGCTTTATGCAGACACGAATTCCAGTTTATTTATTTTTAAAAATTTTATTAAAGACACGAATACATACGATAATTTGCACCATAGCCCGATGCTTTTTAATTCAAGTTGTAGCCGTGTTGTAGTATTGACCTTTCATTTTATCCACCCTGTTGTTGGGAATAATCCACTTATTTGACCCTTCATATCCCCATCTATAGATCCCATGGCTACAATCAACTGATCGAAGCCTTCTTAACACAGACCGTCAATTCTTTAGACCAAGCATTTGATTTTGACTATTCTTCATCACTATGATCGTAAAGTACCAACCAAATTAGTCTATGAATCTGTGGGCCCTAATCTATGCTGAACTAAGGTGGTACGCGTGATAATGGTACATCCAATTGCATTGGATCGCATTTTATCTGGTTGCATTCCCTCCATAAAAACAAAATTGTAATCCGTTCTGCTACTTCTGGATAAAGTGTCGTTCCTCAGTCCGGCATGGCCCTGGTGGCGCCACCGCTTTCAAGCCAGCAGCGCCACCGTCAACCTTCTCTCTTCGGACCTTGCACAGCAGGAAACAACAGAAATTCTCCTCATTCACGCTTTCCTACCAAAAGGGCATCTCTTTCTCCTTCTACTGAAACCCACCACAGGTCCAGAGACTCGCTGACTCTGACCGAGACTCCAGATTATCAAGCTTCCTTGTCTGAAAAGATAAAAAATCTCTGCCAATCTGGGTACCTGAGCGAAGCTTTTCTTCTTCTGCAGAAGGATCTCAACGATGGAATTATCGATGTGGCACAGCGTGCTGATGGCATTGGTGCTCTGTTACGGGCCTGCGGCCAAAGAAAGGATATTGAGATTGGTCGGAGAGTTCACGAGATGGTGCGTACGACGACCCAGTTCAGCAATGACTTCGTTCTTAATACTCGTCTCATTACAATGTACTCCATGTGTGGGTCTCCCTTGGATTCTCGCTTCGTTTTCGATCAATTACAGAGGAAGAACTTGATTCAGTGGAACGCGCTTATTAGTGGATACACGAGAAATGAGCTTTGGGATGATGCAGTCTGTGTGTTCGAAGAATTGCTTTCAACTACGGACCTGGGACCAGATAATTTCACCTTGCCATGTGTTATTAAGGCTTGCGCTGGGCTCATGTGCTTGGACTTGGGGAAGTCGGTCCATGGTATGGCAGTGAAGATGGAATTGAGTTCGGATGTGTTTATAGGGAATGCGTTGATTGCTATGTATGGGAAGTGTGGGTTTATTGAGGAGGCCGTAAAAGTGTTTGGGAGTATGCCCGAGAGGAATTTGGTTTCTTTGAACACCATGATTTGTGGGTTTTCTGAAAATGGCTTTTCAGAAGAGAGTTTCGATGCATTTAGGGAGATATTGGTGTGTGAGGAAGGCTTTAGACCGGATGCCACAACGATGGTGACAATATTACCGGTGTGTGCCAGGGAAGGAGAAGTAGAAATGGGGAGGGTGATTCATGGGTTGGCTATTAGATTGGGGCTTACTCATGAATTAATGGTGAACAATGCCTTGATTGACATGTATGCCAAATGTGGATATGTATCTGATGCATGTATCTTATTTGATAAGAACAAACAAAGGAATGTTGTTTCTTGGAATGCCATGATTGGTGGCTATTCGAGAGAAGGAGATGCATTTGGAACTTTTAATCTTCTACGCCGAATGCAAACGGAGGAGGAGGTAGCTAGGGTGAATGTGATTACCATCTTGAATGTGTTGCCAGCTTGTTTACTGCAGTCTGAACTGCGGAGCTTGAAGGAGCTTCATGGCTACGCGTTTAGAAATGGATTTCAACATGATGATTTGGTGGCCAATGCTCTTGTTTCTGCTTATGCTAAATGTGGGTCACTTAGTTCTGCAAACCATATCTTTTACGGCATGGAGACCAAGACAGTAAGCTCTTGGAATGCAATCATTGGTGGGTGTGCACAGAATGGAGATCCAAGAGACGCAGTGGATTTATTTCTCCAAATGATGCGTTCAAGCTTAGAACCTGACTGGTTTAGCATTGGTAGTCTACTTTTAGCTTGTGCCCACCTGGAATCCTTGAAGTATGGCAAATCAATTCATGGTTTTGTGCTGCGTAAGGGTCTTCAAATGGATTCATTCATTGCAATTTCTCTAATTTCTCTTTACATACGATGTGGAAAAACACTGTCTTCACGGGTTTTGTTTGACAGGATGGAGGAAAGAAATCTGGTATCATGGAATGCAATGATTGCTGGGTATTCACAGAATGGGCACCCTAATGAAGCCCTTGATCTCTTCCGCCAGATGCTGCAGGAAGGAATCCAACCTTATGAGATTGCAATTACAACTGTGCTTGGGGCTTGTGCACAGCTATCAAGTCTGCGATTTGGAAAAGAGATCCACTGCTTCGCTTTAAAAGAGGGCCTCACTGTAGATCCATTTGTTGGTACTTCGATTCTAGAAATGTATGCAAAGAGTGGCTGCATTGAGCAATCTCATAGGGTCTTTGACAGATTAAGGGAGAAAGATGTGGTGTCATGGACTGTAATAATTGCGGGGTATGGAATTCATGGACGTGGAGAGGAGGCTATAGAGCTATTTGAGAGGATGCAGAGAGAAGGCTTCAAGCCTGATGGGTTTACATTTGTTGGTATTCTAATGGCATGCAGCCATGCAGGGCTGGTTGAAGAGGGTATAAAGTACTTTGCCGAGATGCAGACTGAGCACAGGATAGAACCGAGATTAGAGCATTACACATGCATGGTGGATATGTTAGGTCGGGCTGGCCGCTTAGACAGTGCTGTGAGATTCATAGAGGAGATGCCAGTGGAACCAGATGCTGGAATTTGGGGCGCCTTGCTCAGTGCTTGTAGAATTCATGGTGATGTGGGTCTAGGGGAGAAAGTTGCTGAAAAATTGTTAGAATTGGAACCCAACAAAGCAGAAAACTATGTCTTAGTCTCAAATTTGTTTGCTGGATCTGGGAGGTGGGGTGATGTGAGAAGGGTGAGAGGAAGGATGAAGGAGATGGACCTGCGTAAGGATGTTGGCAGTAGTTGGATTGAGATCAAAGGGAAAGTTTATAACTTTGCAGTAGGTGATGACACACTCCCTGAGTCGCAAGATATACGTAGCATGTGGAGAGCATTAGAGGACAGGATAATTAGACTTGGATACACACCTGATACGAGTTCAGTGCTACATGAGTTGGACGAAGAGGACAAGGCAGAGATATTGCGAGGGCATAGTGAGAAGCTCGCAATTGCTTTTGGGCTGTTGAAGACTACCAAAGGTGTGACTGTGAGGGTCTGCAAGAACCTCCGCATGTGTGGGGATTGCCACAATGCAGCCAAATTGGTTTCCAAGGTGGCAGAGAGGGCGATAGTTGTGAGAGATAACAAACGCTTCCACCATTTCAGAGATGGTTTGTGTTCGTGTGGAGATTATTGGTAGGTTTTAGTGGAAAGACTTCTCATGTTGAATTGGGGAATTAGAATGCTCTTAAGCTAATTAAGAGGTTACTGGTGCTCATGGTAAACTTTCTATACAATATTCTTACAATGCGTGTAGGCTTGCCTTGCCTTTGCTCTTCCCAAAATTCTTTAGCAATACTTTTATGATAGCTTTTCTGTTCTATTCTTGTAACAGAAATTCTTCTTTGTTTCATGACTGGAATTTTGGATTTGAGATTTTCAAGACATATTCCAAGGTTAAAATAAGCAATGAGAAATGGTGACTTGGATTATGAATTCAGTGAAAAATGGTCATTAAAAATCAGTAGGGTCATGAGGGCATTTCAGATTTTGGATATGCAATGGTTTCAGAAGAAGAAACTTTTTTTTTCTAGGAGATAGGCATGTTCTTGAAGATCTCCTCAATCAACAAAGAGGCAAGTGGTTGAGGTTGAGCCGTATCAATGGTCTTGCTGCTTCTTTATCAATCTAAGGTTTTCTGTTTGTTGTGGAGTCTCCAGTTGCACAGTCGCCTGATATAAAGTCTGAAGGCCTAAAGGCTACCCCTCTTGCAATGTTTCTGGAAAAATGAATGGTTGGAAATAGGTGCTTAGAGAAGCATGTTGAGCTCTAACTCCATAATGAAACAGATGCTCTCTATGACTGGTCATTCATGAAGCTAATCCATGAGGTGGTGAAGTAGTGAAATAATTATGTGATGCTATTTGATAGAAACATGCTCACCTATTCTTATGTAACTGATCTGCAGAGGAGCTGAAATTGTCCAGGAAAAGAATTAAGTGTATATGAAGTGCATGGTCCATACGCCTACTTGAATCATTTGGGTAACAATAGCAGGTTTGTCATATCATATCCATTGATCAAAGACCTGTACAGTCTGAAGTTAATCCTTGTAAGCATATACTGCAGGCTGTTCAATTGCTGTAATACAAGGAAAACCAAACCAATTGTAAATGTGCCAATCCTAGTCAGTAAGAATGTTACTACTATTTCAATTTCTTATTGCCAATTACTTTCCCTTCTTCCAGTCTTTGCTCGCATCTAAAAAATTAACTGGGCTTTATATATATATATATATTTGCCAACTACTTTCCCTTCTCCCAGTCTTTGCTTGCATCTAAAAAATTAACAGGCGATTTCAGGTTATTCAAAGATCTTTCTCATATAATTGCTTAAGAAAGGGCTGACATTTCAAGCTGAGTTTAAAGAACCAATAGTGGTTGACATGATTTACTAAAAGAGTAGTAGACAGTAGTAAGAAGTTGTAATATGCCATGAATACATAGGTAACATGAATTTGGCTGGCCTGGGTTGGGTAAAGACCACACATTTTAACCCTTTTAGATGCGTGGAGTGATGTGTTTGATGTGCTGATACCTATCAGTGAGTACGGATGTTTGAATAGTCTTTGATGTGGGCAATCACTTACCAATTTCCTTATATAGTAAGTAATGCCTGCTATGAATGCGTTATTTTACATAAAATGATTTTGAGTTAATGGAATCTGGTGTATTTTGTAAATGATCTCATGGGAACCTCTGAACTCAGAAGTGCTCATCATGCAGGTCATTGTTTTGGACTCTTCTAATGCTATGCTACTCCTTGGTTGGGCCTTAAGCAAATATTACACTGAACAATGGCTCTAACCATAAGGTCAGTACAATTCCCTTGTCAATTTTGAATATCCTCTTAAATTTTTTTTGAATGTCCTTCCATTTGTCTATGATCATTCCGATGGTTCAGATTGGATCATTCGGGCTAAAATTGATGCCAGATTTTCACTTTCACTTTCACTTTTAACAATTTTCTAAAGGGATGATCTTGACTTTAATAGACTCGGATTAACCATCTTGTTCACACACAGATGCAGACTACCCCAACGGTTAGACCATAGGAATCTAACTTCCAACAACCTTTTTCCCCTCTGTAATTCTGCTTGCCAGTTCCACACACAGGAAAGAAAGTAACATAATTAACAGTAATAAGAGAAGTGACCTGTAAAAATCAATTCAGCCTTAAAAAGTCAGAAAATTCTCTCAAGAAGGAGAAGGAAAAGAAGAAAGCAAAGACAAGTTTATTGGGTAGATGTGAAAATGCTTTAAGGAGACCAGCCTCACGGCCTTGAGGACCATCGGATTGGAACTTATGTCTTAGACGCTCTTCAGCTTTTTACTATTTTCTTCCTTTCTGTCTTGAGTGTGAGGCTGGGGTGCTGTGGGTGCAAGAATCATTTATTTTACACGCTATCATAAATGAACTAACGAATGGCAAGCCTTCTCAGCCAGGCTTTTTTCTTGCTCATGAAAGCTGAGGTAGAGGTAAAAAAAAAGGGGTACTATCTTGATCTTGGCAACGTTGTACCTCCAACTGTAAGGTGGTGACTGAATAGATTTAGGTCTACACAGAAGGCCATAAACGCATGCAACAACCACTATTTTGGTTAGGGTCTGAGCAAAGGGTTGGGCCAGCCCAAACCTGGCCTGGCCCAGCGTGCAAATTGGCCCCAAAAAGCCCATCTTGATGTTAGGCCTGACAGGGACCTGGCCCCAAGATAAAGCCCAAATATTTTGTACCGTTAAAAAAATTACATACAAGAAAAACACAAGAAAAATTAAGGGGACATCTAAGTCTCTTATTTATTGCAACATAGCTTTTTTACTTACTAACTAGTGCATAAAACAAAGGAAAGTGCTTAGATTAGCAATTGGGCCTCCATCTCTATGGGAAATTGGGAATGCAAGAATGCAAATACAAAACTAAATCTAAGCTTGAATGGGCCCTGGGCTGGCCTGAGATCTGATAAAATAACTAGGATCCGGCTCAGGCCTAAGGTCACTAAAATTTTTCGGGCCTGGCCTGAGCCTACAATATACTATAGCTGTCTGCGCCCCGAGGCCCAGGCTCCCCCCTAATTTTAGTGTCTTCTTTCTTGGGAATTAATAAAATAGAGTGAGGCTCTACTGTTAGGATCATACATGCTATGCAACAGAAATTTGGTAGTAGACATTGGCTAGTTTTTTGAAACTCCGACTGGACTGTCGGATCGTTTGACCCGGAAGTTGACCTAAAACCCATACAGAACATCCAACTCTGGCAATTATATGAAGAATCATACAACCTGGCTGGTCGAACCAGTCATGTATTTAAAAAAAAAAAAAAAAGAACAAAAAAGGAAAGAAATGTAGCTAAAATAAAGAAAAACGGAAAAGAAAGCAAAAGCGCAGATGGAGAGGTCTGTGTCAATCAATGGAATGCTTTTAGAGGTCTGTGTCAACACAGACAATCATTCTCCTTTTTTAATTTCATTTCTTTTGTTATTGCCCTTTGATGCTATTGGCAAAGACCCCTTTGAAGCTTCTAACAGCCTGTTTAACTAATTACTCTGTCTCTAAAAACGGCCTTTTAAAGGAGACCACTCACGGATTCACTGGCTTATTTAATTGTATGGAAATGAGTAAAGTGAAGTGGAGGGAAAAATGTATTTTCCAACAATTGTTTGGTTGATTTAGGATAGCTTTAACAAACATAAGGAAATGTTGCTTATTTTCAGAATGTGTAGCGTATTTCATTCTAAAATCCAACCAATTTGATTGGATTTTGACAAAGAAAATCAAGGTATTAGAAAAACCTTAAATGAAAAGCCAATATTCCAATGAGCATTTTC
>JAOXJP010000008.1:5764161-5788339 GCA_025762735.1 Platanus orientalis | reverse complement strand
CCAATTTAGGTTAGGCTCGTAACATAAGGATTAAAGCTCAGCCTCGTGACGAGCCTGAGATCCCGAGCTCAGGCTCAAGGAGGTGAGCTCGGCAAGAGCTCGGCTCAGCTCGCAAAACCTTTCGAATAAAAGATCTAATGCCTGAATCCCATGAAACTCAAGCATAGGATAATCGAAAGTCCAGAGAAGCTTGTAAATCAGCGATCTCACATAATCACTCCAGCTTATTTTCACTTAGAATAATGGCGGTTTTCTAGATCTAGATTGTATCCTACTAGGAGTACAGGTTTTTATTTATTTATTTCTCGTGGTCGGAACTAGTGTCGATTCTCTTGCGGTTCTTGAGAAAATTTTGGTTTAGTAAGAGAAGTTCTGGTGGCAGTCTGGTTTCCGTAGGAGGGGAGAAGCAGTAGTTTTCTGTTGAAGACAATATCAAGAGAATAACCCTGCAGAACTTTATTTCAACAAAAAAAAAAATGGGAAGAAAACAGGTGGAACTTAAAACTGAAGCTTTATAGCGTGAAACATTTAAAAACCCATGATTGGTGGAGGGGAAAAGAAGGTGTCACGCTGCATTGATAAATACCTCTGTTGCAATCAGCTGTCCTTAGCAAATCTTGCGAATCGCCATTGAGTGTTGATATCTCTGTGGAGATACCCTTATCGTACTGAGGAAGAAGATAACTTGTTTTGGACAAAGGAAGGGGATGAGAAAGATATTTTGAAATAACAAAAGAACCCTTACTTTTATTTTGAAAAGTATAAAATATAGGGATATTTTGGTATTAATTTGAGGATATTTTTGTCCCTTACTGTTTTGGACAGTGGGTAGAATATAGATAAAGAATTCTGAAATCACATAAGTACCTTTGTTTTTGTCTTGAAAAATTAAAAAGGTAAGAATATTTTGGTCCATGAAAAGTTTGTACACAATGTTATTATGAAGTGTTCTTGAATTACAAAACTACCATCATATTTATCTTGGAAAGTTAAAAAAGTTGGGATACGTTGGTCCAACAAAACTTTGTAGACAATGTGAACATGCTCTGAAGTATGAAGCTACCCTCGTTTTTGTTTTTCAAAATCTAAAAATATAATTTATTTATGTAGAGCTTTAGCAAGCTCAGCTCAGGCTCATTTAGGAAACGAGCTTAAATCAAAGCTCAGGCTTGGCTCATCAAATTTAAAACAAGGCTCAAGCTTGGCTCATAACAAGCCGAGCTCCGAGCTGAGCCGAGCTAGCTTGGCTCATTGACAGCTCTAATTGTAAGGGGAGAATACAACTGGATTGAATAAGAGAAACTCTAAATTATCTTCATACGTATGGAGACAATATATATATTTTTTTCCCATATGCACAGGTGGCAACAAGCTCAGCCCAAGCTTGGCTCAGCTCGTTTGTCTCATTGGTTTTGTTTTGACAAATCTGCCATCACACCACTATGTAGGGTGTGTTTGTGTAAAAGGTTAAAAGCTTAAAAGCTTAAAAAAAATAAATGTTGGTTCAAAAAAGGGGCAGCCAGTGAGGCATAAAATTCAAAAAAAATCAAATAACCCAAAAAAAACTATAAAATATATCATTTTGTCATTTGTAGTACATTCAACTATAGTACATTTGTCAAGTCACTTCTAGCAAAGGTCTCATAAGTAATAATTACTAATGAACTGACACGTTAGCAACTTTACATATTTTTTTCTTATTTATAATGAATCAATTGTTTTATAAAAGAAAAATGATTGTCTGTGATATAAAAAAAAAACCACTATAGGGCATGCCAGTGTGCCACAGATTGACACAATGATGTGTTTGAAATTTGGTGCCTGTTTTTGGACACCTACTTTTTTAGACATTTCTAACCCCAATAGATCATGTGTCAGCTTAAAATTCATATAGAGACTCACACACTTTTTAGAACATTTATAAAGTATGTAATATATAATTTGATTTTTTTTTTTTTTTAATGAGTGATTTAACCCTATATGTAACATATGCTTTTATTATGTATAGAGAGAGAGGCCCTTAACAGGCCAAGCCTGGTGCAGCTCAGCTCAGACTCGTTTATCTAGATGAGCTCAAATGAAGGCTCATGCTCGGCTCATCTAGCTTGGCTCATTGCCAGCCCCTACTCAAACGTATGAAAGAGAGATGGGAGCTCGTGCTTTAGGTTTTAGGCAGCCACTAATTTTTATTTTTTAGCAATTTTTATTAATGTCCTTAGCAATTTTAGAAAGTAGGAAGGGATTGAATATCAAAAAATTGATTGCTTTTGCAAACTCTAGTTGAAGCTTGGTATTCTTCAACCTACAGTTGGGGCTGTAGACCCTTGTGGTAAGTTGTTGCTGAACCTGCCACAGCTGTAGTAAGTAGTACATAAAAAAAAAGTTATTGCTTCTAACACCTATCTTCATCGTTCTTCTCATCTTCTTTTTTTGTATGATCAAGTTCAAAGTGCTCAAAGTGGTATTGCTATTAGTTGCTGAGTGAATCAAGTAAGCCATCAAAAGTCCTATCAGATAGGTATTAATTCTCGTGTTTTTTTCCTGGTTCTTCTATGTATTAAATCTGATTTCTGTCATAGGTTTCTTCTGGAATTCTGGGATGTGTTTACCTGGATAACTTAGTCGTGATACACTTTCACATGTGACCAGCCTGATATAATTCATTTAATTCTGTGGGGCTATAAGTATGGGTTTTGATCACAGGTTTTACTAAGTTCTGATTTAGCCAGATCTCTTTCTTTAAGAGGCTGAGTCCTTTTTTTTTTTTTTTTTTTTTTTTTTTTTGAGAATGGTAATGCAATAAATTTATCAAAAACAGAAAAGGAGCAACAACAAAAAACTTCACCAGGAAGGTGAAATACAGGTGAAGAAGAAAATGAAAACCAATAAGAGAAATGATGCAAATGGAAACCATAACAGAAAAAGGGTCCAAAAAGGGTGCTGGAAAAATAAGGGTAGATTAGGAATAATTTCTTTAATGGTTGTCTTGTAATAAAGTGGGTTAAAGGGGTTTTCTTTATGTAAGGGAATAATCTGGATTATGAGGCACATGGACAGTTTGGGTTAGTCTTTGTTCCCAAGTAAGAGAATAATACAGCCAGATTGTGGGGCCCATGGACAGTTTTGGTTAGTCTTGATTTCCAAGTTGAGTCTCTTTAGTAAGTAGAGTTTAAGGATTTAGCAACTAGGCTTATTGGTTTCTATTTTCAAGCGAGATGTAATTCTATATAAAGGGATATACTCCCAATGTATGCAGCAGTTTTTTGGTGAAATATAATTGTTTTTTTTTTTTTATCTCACAGTTGGAACTGTGTGGAATTATGTGGTTGTTGAATTGTTGCCACTGCAGATTGCTAGTGGTTGGTGCTACTAATTTTTGAATCGGTTGGTGCTGGTGGGTTATTTCTTCTTCTACTACTACTTTTTCTACTGTTCTTCTATCAAGCATTCATTCAGATAAGTGCTTTCGATTAACTAGACAGCAGTCTGAGTTCTATTTGTTTGAACTATCACTACTTGTCCAAATCAATTGAAACTTTCTGAGTTTATTGTTTATCTCATTTATTTGTCAACCGATTTCTAAGACATTCTGAGTTTTTTACCCTATTCTGATTTAGTTGCTGTTCTGCTGAATTACCAGAGAGACCTGAGTTTTGATCACTTTATATACTTTTTACTTGTAACTTTGTTTTGAAACTTTGGGTTTTATTTCTTCACTCATAACCCTATTTTCAATCAAATTTCAAACCAATCGGATAACTCGAGACCATTTTCTGAGCTCCTATAGTTCTGTCCAGAGCTTTTCCAGAATTACTAGCCTGAGTTGTCCTTTTTAAATCTGAAGAAGCCTACTTGTTTTAAGGTCTGATTTAGCCCTTTTGGTCACATCTTTGGTCCCATTACCTGCAGGTTTACAGCTTCCCTAAGCTATCCTGCATCAAGGAAAAAAAATACAGCAAGCAAAGAAAAACATAGAAACAAACGAGAAAGAAAAGAACTATACCCCCCGGAAATGGAACCAGTCCATCTCATCAAAGCCTCTCCTTATAGACATCCACTCCAAAAGATTATTGTCAACCAAGACAATCAAAGCATCTAAACCCAAATACTTATCCTAAGAAACTCTCCCATCCTTTCCTTCCACACAGCCCAACAAAGAGCCCTTAAGAGGTAGTGCCAAAGCTTTGGAGGGACCCCCTCCAAAGCTCACATCCACCAACTGGAAATAAGATACGTCGAAGGAGAATGGGAGAGACCAAGAAACTTTGAGCTGAGAGAAGAAAAAATTCCATACCTTTTTGACCTTGGGACATTGAGCTGAGAGAAACATTGAAGTCCTACTGAATTGTAGGACTGAACTGCAGCACTTATGGTCCAAGGTGGACTCATTAACCACAGGAACTAACAGTTCTTAAGATTGTCATGCATCAATTGCACTCCATATATTCTGTTTTAGTCCATCTTAACTTCTGAAACATCCTTTGGACCATTGAATTTAGACATACTAATGTAACTGAAAAAGATTCATGGTAGCTCTTGGGAAGTTCAAACAGAAACCCCCTTCCAATATATATATATATATAGGAAAGAAAGAAAAGAGAAGAAATAGTTTAACTGATACAAGAGGACAAAATTATTATTATCCTACTTAATATAAATCATAGCATATTAGAATGTAGCTCTATATAGAATACTTGTTCATGATAAAAGAAAAAAATCAGTGGAAACTGACCTCACCAAATCCTACACTTCCATCTTCGAGAGACAAAGTCAAAATGAAACCTTCTCTGTAAAAGCTTCCTGAGTCACTACTGGCAAGGGATGAAGTAGGTGGAGCACAAAGTTGAATTCTGTGTTAAACCAGAAAAGTGGAATAAGTGAACATACAGTATATTAACTTTCAAAGTTATACTTGATGTACAAGAAACTTGCCTAAATAAAGAATATTCAAGTTTATGAATCTTGCCAAGAAACAAACCACTAGAGGCAAGATCAGGAACAGAAAGCCTTGAAAGGACCCTTAAAGCATGATCAGCTGCTTGACGAGCAGAATTTCTTAGAATGCTGCAATGAGGAACCAAAGGTGCCACACAGTTTACAAAAAAAAAGAACTCAATTGGGAGGAGGGATTCTACAGTCACACAAAATTAAACCTGTGGAAGGTGGCATTATCCTCAATGCAGCTTTCAACTTCAATGACACAATCAGTCTGTGAGTGTTCAGATATCAATAAGGCATGTTCCAGTTCCATTTTCGTCCCAACTTGAAAATGCTTCACACTGCACATAGAATGTTAAAACAATTTCTAAAGTGGCTGAAAATTTAAAAAAAAAAAAAAAAAAAACAAAAACTAAAGGTCTTTCTTTCTGAACCTTGAAATCATGAATATCCTGTTCTAGTAAACATGCCATTTTTTTAGTTTACATGACATTGAAGGACACATGTAGAGACATTAATACAACCCAAGAAATAGATTATCCTTCCTGCAGGTGAAAACCATATTCTACATTTCAAATGCACCAGTGCAATTATCTCAACATTATATTTTCTAAGGGGTAAGCTGGGTGCTCATTTCATATGCATTAATTTTATTTAAAAGAAGCCAGAAGTGGGGGTGGGGAAGGAAGCAGACCCTACCTGTTTATTAGGATAATATTACCCATAATGCAGATCTAAGATACGGGCAAGAGTCTGAATCTACAACTAAAGAGTAAGAACAAAGAAGAGATGGAAAGCAAGTACTGCAGCAAGGAGAAACCTTAGTTCTAGGATAAGAAATAGCCACTAGAAACATAAAGAAGAGAAAAGTGAGGCAAAGCCTTCAAAAAGAAATTTTCTATTTTAATCTCAAAATATCTTGCCTCCAGTGACCAGCCTTCCTTCTTTTATAATAGACTGCACACAAACAAAGACATAAGTAGAAATTCAAGAAACTAATTGATGCAGATACTAGAGTCAAGTGGAATCCAAACGAGATAACACTTAGAGACACATGGAAGACAAGTGCTTAGGTCTTAAGAGACAAGTTTATGTTGCTGATTTCAGTTTTTGAGTTGTTTTATTAGTTTTAGTTAATATGCATTATTAGAGGTTGCGACTTGAAGGGAATTCATATTTTTGTTTTTGGGCAAAGTTGACAGCACCCTTATTATTTAAATGAAGGGATGGTCGACTACTCTAGGAGAGCCACACGATTTGGCTATATTGGTTTGTTATTTTTTTTTTTTTAGCAAGTTATGATTAAAGTCTAGGAAAGTGTCATAGTTTCTAAATCAGGAAACTTGCTTTTTTTCTTTTGGTTTTGAGTATTTAAAAGGAAAGCTCCTCCTTTGTAATCGATATTATAGATTATGAATACAATTCTGGGTTTTTTGGCTCCATGATTTGGAGGTTCCTCATCTTCAAGCTTTGTGTCACTTGAAACCTTGGTGGGGTTTTCCCAATTCCCATAGGTACACCAATCTTTGTCTTCCTTCTCCCTTCTTCTCCTTTATTCTTCTTCTTCTTCTTTCCTGGGTTTTCACTTGCTGATTTTTCTATTTCCCCATCAAAGAAGCCATTAAAGTATTTCAAAAGCTACCAACGGACCTCTTTCTTGCTGTGTTCTTGAAATCCCTCACCCATTGATCAATTGTGATTTCCTGCTCTTGCTATTTGCCACCCACAAACCAGAGAAAACTTCCTTTATGACCAATGGCTACGTTATTCCTAATTTTCCCTTGTTCTCTTCATGAAAATTAACCTCTTACCTATCTCAAACACTGCAGCACCTTGAAACTTCATCTTTAATTTCTGATTTAAATGCTGAGTTCCCAACCATAATTCCATCTTGCAGCAGCAGCATACTGATGTTCCACCATTGGATTTTGGGTCAATATTAACCTACCTTTATTCTACAGCTTGTGAGTACAGCCTTCAGTATTTCCTTGGCTGTTTGATTAATCTGTAGAGAAGGTAGCATCTTCAAAGGATTGTTGCAGCTTCCTGTGAAACTCCCTTGCTGTTTGGTTGAGCACAGGTGAAGATTCCATCCTTGGAAATAGTGGAACAGCCTGAGTACATTGTTCTGAGTTCTCAGCATTGTATTAATATCTGTGTGAAGATTTATTATTGCTGGATTGAACCAATTGAAGATCAATTCGTGTGTAGCTTTATATCAGTCTCAGTATGGGCTTTAATCGATTCCAGGTAAACCATTGTGAACTCTGGTTTCTCTCCAAGACTGATATTCAACAGTACTTAACACTGATTCACAACCCCTGTCCTGAAAAGCCTTTACCCATACCATAAGTACCCTGTTTTAATCTTTTGTTCAGAACATATCCAGCCCATCCTAAACCCCATAAATTCTATGTTTAATTTTCTGTTTATTTCCCAGAACATATTCCAATTAAACCCTATTACCCACCACTGTTTGAAGACAGTTCTGAACCAGATCAACCCACTCATACCTTGCTGTCCAGCCTCTTTAACCCACATATAGCTTACTGTTCCAGCCTAAGTCCAGCTCCTAATAACTACCTGAACATTTATGTGTTTACTCACAGTTTTGAGCATTACATCCTCTCCATAACCTTGCTATTTTTCTCAAACTCTGAGCACTATAAATTCTTACCCTATATTTTGGATTGTATGATGCATCACTAATTAACCTTGGGAGTCAACCATAGTTGTAAAGAAGCTTGGTACAAGGTAGGGAAGCATGTGAGAAGTGTCTTGGAAACGCGGAGAAGTCATTGGGGAAGCAAGTGGAAGTGAGTTAGGAAAGCATCTGGGGAAGCAATTCAAGAATTGAAATTATATATTTTTTTAAATAAAAACTACATGTTATTGGCATTGACTAAAATATTTCTATAAGTATTAATTTTGTAGCAAAAAGAAAGATCTAGTTTTGATTTCAATGTTTATATTATTTTATTCTAATCCAATAATAAAGATTGAAATCCAATGCTTTTATACAAGGTCTTCTATAATCTGACTCTAAGATGCCTAGTTATCTACTAAAATATTGTGTTAGGTGAAATCTAAGGTAGGGATGGCATACTAATATCAAAGTGGTTTACATATTACTTTATATGTCATGATTCTATGTTACGTGCATAATATAGTTTTTAGGTTTGTTTATAACTTAATTGCATGGTAGTTGCACTTTTGTTTGCAACTTCTTGTTATTTACTTCCTATTAATTATCACTTATCGAGTTGTATTTTTTGGATACAGACTTATGGCTATTTACTTCCTATTATTAATCACTTATTAACCTATTATTTTCAATTCATTTCCTAGTCATTCCATAATATATATATTTTTCCAACGGTTTGAAACTATTTCCAAATTGCACTTTATTCACCTCCAAATCGCGTCTCAATCATTTCCTGATTGCTCCTCCAATCGCGTCCTACTTGCTCTCCAATTGTTTCTTGATAATTTTTCGCTTATCATTTCCTAATGATTTATTGATCCTTGCTCCATGCTTCTTGCTATCACATTGCTTCTCGTTTTCACTTCACTCTGGTAACTATGGACTCAACAAACCAACACACAACTTACTTTATGCATTGGACTCCTACCACCTAGAAACTCTAACAACTTTGGACCTTGACAAGGTGAAGCACCAAAGGTTGAGCCATTTGACCAAACTATTTGATTGCATTAAGTAAAAATTGATTTTGGGACCCTTTATTAATTACAGAACAACCCATCTAGCCTAAATAAAAATACTATTGTATAATTCAACTTGTGTTATTATACATATTTTTAAAAATGGAGACCATCACTGGACCAATTGCATGTAGGAGAATGTATAGGATATACATGGGATTACATGGTTTGTTGAAGGGTATTTCTATCTATTGAATCTTAGTGTATTGTATAATAACACCATACAGCATATCAGATGTAGAAAGGTACAAATAGTAATAAGACATGTGGGAGAACTAACTCCTACATTTTCCCCACTCATTCTTCTCTTTCTCTCTTCTTCTTATGACCCTAAATTCCTCTTATTGTCCTCAATTCTACTCAAATCAACTTGGTATTAGAGCCACAAAGATCATCAAGAAACTTTAAGAGGAAGGAATCTAATCAGAAAAGTACCTGACATATGCAGTCCATACAACTGATGTCAGAAAGTTGTACTGACAGTGTTCATGGTCATGTAAGTTGATCTTTGGAAGTAAATTTGGGTGATTTTTCATTAAATTATCAAGGTGATCTGATGTTGGGAATGGGTATTTCAAGTTTTTCTTTCTCAAATTCGAAAGAAAATCTAAATTTGGAAAATTCTGTTCATATGATCAGATTAGGGTATTTTGATCTAAAAATAATGTAGATTCTATTCCCTTGCAACTGTATGGTTCATTGGAAAGTAATTTGACTTGATTTCCCTCTTCCTTCAATTAAATTCTTACTAATACCTAATAATGACTGTTCTTAACATTTTAAACCATAGTTACTAGAATGAGAAGCTAAAGCAAGAAGTAGAAAACAAGGCTCAATAAATCCCAGGGAAACAAGAAGCAAGAAAAGATTAAGAAAAATATTATGAAATGACTAGGAAATGAAATGAAAATACTATGTTAATAAGTGATACTAATAGGAAATAAAAAACAATATGTCAATAATCAATAAGTATAACTACAATAAGTAATTAGTTAAAAACATAATATGCAAGAAACAAAGAATCATGACATACAAATCAAAATGCATGTAAGAGTCGTGTGAAGGTAGTAATTAATAACAAAAACAAATATCATTAACTTCTCATGTGCCCAAGTTTATGAAAGTAGAAAAAAACATTCCTCAGATTTTACCTTAAATAACATTTTTGTATATAACTAGGCATCTTTGAGTTAGACCATAGAAGCCCTTATATGAAAACCAATGCTAAATCTCATAGAAAAATGCTTTATTCAAAGACAATGGCATAGGGTTTACATAAAAATAAAAAAAAAATTATAATTTTTCTTAAATCACTTCCCAATAATTTGGACATGGCAGCTTGGAATTTAACGGTAAATATGGCCCTAGATAGAGCGGAATGGCAGAACAGGATTCATGTAGTTGACCCCAAAAGTTGGGATAAGGCTGTTGTTGTTGCTGCTTCCCAGTCATTTCTCCAGACACTTCCACTTGCTTCTGCAAATGCTTCCATTTACATCCCAAATTATTTTATCATGTTTCCTGTGAGCTTCACAATTTTTGGGGAAGCTGATCAAATTGGATTCCCAAACAAGCTTCCCACCCTGGGCCAAGCTTCCCTGCAACTAAGTTTTAAACCATTAAACTTCACTATGGTAATCTGCAGAATTAGGTTCTCCATCAAGCCAATTATACTAGTTGTGCCTCCCTAGGTCATTAAACTACTCTAAATATCAGACTCTGCTATCCATAGACTTTTTTTTTGCTATTTTCAGTGAAGAAAAATCACACCAACTAATAAACTAATGTACCCTACAGATTGTAGAAGTTCACGTCAATCCATACTTAAAACCATAGTTGCAAAGAAGCTTGGTACAAGGTGGGAAGCTTGCTTCCTAGGAAGCTTGTTTAGGAAGCTAATTCCAAACCGCTTCCCCAAATAGTGGGAAGCACAATTCCCAAACGTGGGAAACACGCTTCTCAAACGCGGGAAGCATGGTGAAGTGATTGTGGAAGCAAATGGAAGCCTTTAGAAAAAAATGAGTAGAAACATCTATACAATCGATTGGGAAACAATCTACGAAACAAATTATATTTTATTTAATGTAAATTCTATATTGTTGGTATTGAATAAAATATTATCTATGAAATTTGGTAATGATTTTCTAGAAATAAATGATTTAGTATCCTAACTATAAAATACCTTGTATAAAAACTATCTTATTTGAATCTTTATAGTTGGCTGATCTTGCTAATAACAAGTGGTTTGCATATTGATTTATATGTCATGTTTCTTTGTTACTTATATAGCATAGGTTTAAGGTTTTTTACTACTTTATTAAGTTTATTCACTCTACTATACTGTAGTTGAAATTATTGATCATAAATTATTGTTATTTACTTTCTACTAGTAATCAATTATTGTACAAGTACTTATTGGTTGTAGACTTCTTCTTTATTACTACCTACTCGTAATCACTTATTCACCAATTATTTTTATTTCATTTAATAGTCATTTCATAACATTTTTTTTCTAATGGTCTGAATTACTTCCACATTGCACTTTACTTGCTTCCCAATCGTTTCTTACCATTCTCCAAATGTTTCTTAATCAGTTTTCGCTTCTCGCTTCAAGAGGATTTATTGAGCCTCGCTTCCCACTTTCGTTTCTCGCTTTGGTAACTATGCTGAAAACTACTTGAAATTTCTAAGAACGCAAAACAAACACTTATACAATCATGAAAATTTGCATGATGCTCCAATAGCCTAATTTACACAAACAAGCCCTAAACTAACAGTTATTGATCTCCACACAACTAATATGGACTCCAGAATCCAATACCACACTTATACAAGGGGGCGGTAAACATGTCTCATAAAAGTGCATGTAACACTCTCAAATCATAACTGATCCACTTGAAATTGGTACCGATCTCTTTAAAAATTGATACAGAACAAAATCTACTAGTTTGATTGGTAAGAAAAAATTCTAAGAATCTTGACCATCTGATTGATTGAATTTGTTTTTTAATACCAGGTTCAATCTGATGGAAAACACCATTAAATCCTTCACAAAAAAAAATCTGAATAAATAAGCACAAATCACTAAAAAAAAACCCACTATCATCCCATAGAAGAATTTTGGTACATGTATGAGACCTGTCTGTATGGTTGCTGATGTCAGTCATACGGTCAGGTGACATCAGCAAATTGTGAGATCATTTTTGTGCTCCTCTAGTAATCCTAGATGATCTTCCCATGTCCCTTGCTCTGATAACAAGTTGGAAAGGATAAGAAAGAAAAGTTCAATGGTTTTCTCAATGAAGTATGAAAAGGAAGAGAAAAAGAAAACAGATAAGAGAAGAAGAGTTGGGAAAGTGATACCTCTCCACATCCACTCTCCTGCCCTTTTATTTAATACAATAAAAGAAAATGGATTAGAGTGAGTACAAATATCCCTGTAAATCTAGAAACTACAAACATTCCCTTTCAACAAAAGTAACTTCACTGGATCTAATCCATAAATTGAACGACTTGAAGTTAATGTCCAATTCCAAAGAATTTTATTGCCTCATACTGAATTGGAGAAATCATGAGTTAGATGAGATGTTTGAAGCTTACATTGTGATCAGGATCATTTTTATGCATTAACTTCAGAAAATTTGTCAAATTAAAATGCATTCATGAAATTAGGTTTTGAGAAGACTTTCCAATAAACATGTTTCACAGGATTGTTTTTCAAATTAATAAAATGCATTTTATGCTTAATGTGTTTTTCTTCTTTTCTATTCTTTTTCCCTGTATGCATGTAGAGTTATATAAGTGTTATGTATGGGTATTATGACCCATAATACCCATAAAAAACACATATATAACTCTAATTCATATTAACCACGGAACATATATATAACTCTAAAATGCACCCAAACTGTGTTCTGCATGATTAGACGTGTTGAAACATAAAACAATTTTCAACGTGCCATCCAAACACCACCTTAAAGATTTGTCTTTTGGTAATTCATGCGTTGTATAAGTGAGGCACAAACCTGCTATTCAAATTCACCATCCATTGCCCAATGTCTCAGTCTTGAGTCAACATGATATAAAAGCTAAAAGCAATGTAAACAAATGAATTGCAAAGGTGGCAATTCATGTTAACATTATTGAATCCTTACAAGTTCTGTGGATAACAAGATTGAATTTATTGAGATGGCATGCTCACTGTTCTTGTAGTGGAAGCACATCTAAAAATCATAATATGAATTCGGTCATATAAAAATTCTGTCCACACTTGGAAAAACAAGTTAGAAGTTGTCCACACCAAGCAGGATATGATCAGCATATATGTTCCAGCCTGAGGTTGATTACCGTACCATAAGAACAGTTACCATGTATATTAATAGTTCATTCGCTTCTTATTTTACAGTCACCAAAAAAATATATATCTTTTTCCATACTTGATGTCATTTAGATAACTTCCTTGGAATCACCAATTATCATATGTCAATAATATGTCTATGCTTGGGAAATGTGTAATTACATGTTATGCTCAATTTCTAATTTTATTCCTATATTATTTAAATTTTTTTGATAGAAGTTTCGTGTCAGTTGAATTCAAAGAAACGTATGGACCAAAATTTTGGAGTTTTGCAGTTGCTTGGGCCCCCAATGTTCCCATTTGGCAGAATAAAAAATTTGATTTTATTAGATAACATATCGCATATATATATATATATTCTTATAATGCTTTTTATAAAAAGTTTGAATGACAAAAACTCAATTTTAAGTAGTTAGGTGCATCATACATGAATAAACACTAGTGCGAGTATGTATAAAGATCAAAATTGTATATTTCATAAGCAAACATTCAATATGATTACTTCTAGTGCATAAAAATCAAACCATCCATAATAACATACAAATAATGATGAAAAACATAAACATACCTAGCATGGTATCAGAACTTCCACCATGAATGTTATGGTGGATCAAGAACATAATCATCATTAGAATCTTAGCGAAACTCCTAAACATATGGAGATGGCATTGCACGTGACTTATTGGGATGGAAGTGAAAGCCCAAAACTCTCCAAAATTGTGTTCTTGATTAGGCTGAGAAGCTCATCTCACCCTGTTGGTGGAGGAACTAGGTCTGGAACTGAACATCATGATGGCGATGACTACCTCTAGAACTTACTCTTAACTTTATAGCACTAGGGTCAAACTCTACAGATGAATCTGATGATGGAATAATCACAGGATATGGTGGATGTACCTGAGGAATAGGAACAATATGCTCTTCAAATCCAAAGTGCATTTGTAGTGAACCTAGTGGTGGATAAGATTAGCTAGAGCTCGACTCACTAACATTCCCTCTAAACTATATCTTGGGTGTAAAAAAATCAAGAAATGGTGGTAGTACATAAGATTGATTTAAGTCTCCAATGTTCTCTCCAAACTACATTAGTGGTGGAAACAAATTCATAAACTATGGCAGAAAAGACTGGCTATTAGAGCTGGACTCACCAACATTCCTGCCAAACTATATCGGTGGCAGGAAGAAATCTATGTATGGTTGTGGACAATACTGGCTAGTAGAGTTCGACTAGTCAGCATGCCCCTGTTGATCATAAAGTAACAGTGTCTACCATCATGTGAGAATGATCCAATACCACTCACATCCATGGAACGCAATCATTCCTCCATATCATCAATATATCCATGCCGTTATTGCCTACTATAAGAACCATTGTATCATTGACACTGAGTCAATGGCGATCGAATGTCATGATCATATCTTATGTAGATATAAATCTGGAATCATACTCTGTAAATCCACACGATGTCGAAGATCCACCAGCAACACTTGAATCACCGATATCAGCACCATCGCCACCACCATCACCATCAGATTCAGTCTCTCTAGAAGTAGTCACCCTACAGCACCACTATCACTCACACCTGTTACATCATCTCTAGTTGCATCCTTGTCCGCATAAACATCATGGGTATAGATTATAGCATCGGTTTCTGCATATAGGTCATCATCATCATCATATCGCCTAAAACTAGAATGCTCTGCAGCAATAGTTTATTCGTTTTCTTCCACCAATGCCTCCTCAAGCCAATCATTTTCTTGCCCATCAAACAATGGACCCTCCAACTCATAAGTCCAAGGCTTCAATGTCATTATCTTCAAATATGTGGCTCAAGTTGATCGGGATGTAATAATCATCCTCCTTAGATATTCTATTCATCATGTTTCTCATTTTCAACTAGATATTGTAATGAACATACACTAGTTTGTGGAGGTTTTTTATTTTCAGGCGATTCCTTGATTCTGAGTGTATGAAATTAAACATGTTTCAATTCCTCTGATATCCTGAAGAGGGAGCACGTCCGGTTGAGGATTTTGATTGCAAGGTCCCTTAGCTAGGGTGCATTATCACCATAGTTATCCCACCAGTCAACCATACAGTACTATAAACATATAGTTATTAAAACTTTACAAAAACTTAATTATTTAAAAAAAAATGTTGTATTATATGATTATATAAACAAAATCTAGAACACATGTCTGCCAAGTGTGCTAAACCAGCCTTGAGCCAAATTCTCCCTTCATATCTACGAAATCTTGAAACTATATTCATTGGGTTAAGAAGAAAATCAATTAACTCATAAATCTGCTATTCTTTCTTAAATAACAACACACTTAATATCAATAAAATAAAATATAACTTACTTGTCTCATACATAGATCTTGCTTGATAAAATCAGACTCCAATCTTTGAATTGTATTCTTCATCCCAAGTTTTAATCATAATGTGTTGAGAGCGCTTCGTTATATTATATTACGGGATTTAAAAAATGGGCTGCCATATAAACAAAGAATTTTTATCAAAACTAATACATAGTAACAGTCAATGGTATATATATACCTATATATATGTGTGTGTGTGTGTGTATGTATGTATGTATATATTGTAAGAAAGGTTATTTATTACCTGTTGCATGCAAGTAATTATGGAGTGTGTTATCCCATCTTGCATCAATGATTTTCTAAAACTTATTGTAACTGCATGGTAGTTTGTCTCTGATGGACTTCTTTGCCTTATCAATTGCCTTATATATAATTGTCATTGTGAGCTCTTTATCTTAATCTACAATTTTTAGAACATGTACCAAAAGCCCCATCACTTTGCACAATTCGTCTATTTTATTCTAAAACTCATGTGTTAGGACTATATCAAAAACATCTTCTACCATACGATTCTTTTTTCTATATTCGATGTCCAATGCATTCAAGAATTTAGAATCAGTGAAACACTTCTACAATTGGGGCTTGTACCTGATGAAGCTCTCCAATGCCAAGTGTTCTATGGAAAATCTAGTAATCCCGAGGCGTAGTAAGTCACGTTCCTATGTATATGACCTCAAAATATTCACTGTTTGGATATTATTGTAAATAAGAGAAGTTATGGCCCTCCCTTTTCTAATGGTCTCATGTATTCCTTTTACCTTCCCAATATCCTCCAACATCAAATCAATATAGTATGCAGCACATAAAGTCCAATAAAGATGTTCTCTCTTATTCATCAACATCTTTCCTAGAGCCTTGAAACTTGCTTCATTCTCTATCACAATCTGGACAACATGACTCTCCCCAATCTCATCAATCACCTAATCCATAAGCTTGAATAGGTATTATTTTGTCTTATTGTATCTTATGGTGTCCACTGACTAGTGGAATATCATGTTACAATTTAAATATACCATGAAATTAATCAACAACCTTCTAGTCTTCGTTGTCCACCCATCACACATAACAATGCATCTATACTTAGGCCATTTTTCTATAACTAATGAATATAATCTTTCAACATTTCAACCTCTCGGTCCAGAAATGTGGTACTCAACTGATAAGGTATAGGGCTCTAATCCTAGGATCCTACTTTACAATGGTATCCATCATAGGTTGAAATAATGCACCTTTTGTTGCATGCCATGAGATGCCATTAGACACCATCCACTTGCATATACAATGACCCACTTCCTCAAAATGACTTCTTGTTAAACATGTCCTTTAATCTCTTTGCTTATTCCCAAATTTTCTGTAAATTCCAGTATCTGTAATTGCTGCACCTATATCTCTAGTCTTTTCCATATGTTTTCGTACTCAAATAGCCTCCCTCTCAAGATCAATGGAATTATCCCTCATGCTTCCACACCTCCCTAATATAGAAGCATTAGAACCACCAGACATATACTGACTATCACTAGGAAAACCAGACACTGAACGCCGCCTCAACTCATTCATGTAAGAAGTTTTTGTACTTTCCCTAATTACTTCTAGAAGCTCAGCTTCCACCTCATCCCCAACATACTCAACCTCATCATACCTACTAGATCTTCATTTCTTCATAAAACTCAGTCTTTTTCTTCTTCTCAATCTTCTTCAAATTTTTTGCTTCATGCCGCTATTGATTCATCATTTCCATAATTTCTTTTGGCATCTGCGTGCACCCTTTTGTTTCACCTTTTACATGGGAAAGGTGTTGCTTAAGCCTATTCACACCACCTCAATAATCTTCATTACAAAAATTGCATCTCCCTTTCTTCTTGTTATCAGTCAGCACCACACAAAACTTTCACCCAATATTTTCTGAAGAATTGCCCTTACGACTCCCACTCACACTCCCACTTACATCTTCGGATGCCATTTGAAATTTTGAATCTCTAAGAAACAAAAAAAATGAACATTAATATGTTTTACATAATATAACATAGGTAAATAACATAAATTATTTTCCTTTTTTTTTTTCACTTCTTTATTTTTTAAAAATAAAAAAAACTAAAAACTGACATGAAATTGGCATTTCAATTTGACAAATAAATGTTTTTTTTTTTTTTTTTTTGGAATACTACTATAGAATTTATGAGATAATTACATTTTTTATTAATTTTTAAAAATTTTGGAATATTAAATAATTAATTAAATAGACTTTTTTAATATCAATTAACACCATGAATCAGTGCATTTTTTTGGAATATTATTAATATAGAACTTAAGAGCTGATTACTTTTTTTATTAAAAAATATTTTTTTTCTATTTTCGGAATACACTTTTTTTTTTTTTTTTTAAAATTTTGATTAACACCATGAATCAATGGGTTTTGATCCCAAACCCACAAATCCATGGTTGTTTCATAATTAGGATGTCCCAGACTCCCAATCTTTTTTTGTTTTCTAATTTTTGGAAATTTTTCCATTTTCACCAAAAACTCCTCTAAATCTTCAAAACATTGATCAAATCAAGTTTTTGATGCTTCAAACTAGTAAATCTAGCACCTATTTGTGCTAATCTACTGATTTTTACCCAAAAAAAAAAAAATTCAAGAATAAATGAAAAAACTCACCTCGAATTCGAACCGGCGAAGAATACGTGAAAACCACCCTTTAATCTCTTGAATCTTCAAGTTTTGAAGATTTTCTTGCGAAAGATCACTAGAAATCACAAGAATAGGGGTTTGGGAACGATTTGCAGCAAAAAGGATGAGGAAAAAGGGGTTTAAGAATGAGTTTGGGGGGTTTCTGTGCGAAACCCCAATTTTTTCAAGGATTTTAAGGTTTTGAAGTCAGGGTCACTGATCCCGACTTTCAGATTGGACGATCCGGATTCAGATCGGGTGATCCGCATCGGGCCAGGACGATCCAGACATCAGGATCGCTGATCCCATTTTTCTGCAATGGGATCAGACAATCCGGGACAATCCTGTGCCGGATTGTCCAATCCGTGTCCAATCCGTAGGAGGGATTGCCCGATCCCATGTGGATCACCAGTTACCTGCCAGGATAGATCCCAATCCGGATCGGATGAGTTGTAAAACCATAATATATATTGCTTTTTTATTCTAGTGCATATAACAAACCTAAATATCATTTTCGAGTGAGACAGATCAGAACTATAATAACCAAAATTAGTCTACTTCGACAAGTTTCCATAAATTGTGCTGGAAACATGCTTAAAGTAACTTTGTAGTTGGAGGGGGGGGGGGGGGGGAGACCACATATAGTCAACAACAAACAGGTCAAGATACATCCGCTTTACATCCCATGTTCAGAACTTTCTGGTATAGTACTTGGAACCGTAGTTTCCATTTCTTTAACTGATTCATTTGTAAATTTTACCAGGCAATCAAAGTAAACTAATACAAAAATTTACAAACAAGCCTAAAACTCCAAATAATGTGGGTATAATGAAAATTGATACACAACAACTGAGGTGATATTAACAGTAGCAACAGGTTTGGTCAGGTCGGGTTCAGGTGGATGGATGGGATCAACAGGATTGGGAAAGGCCAACTGAACCAGCTGACTGTTGGTCAGGTTGGCAAGATTCCTTTATAAAAAACTGGGTTGGGTCTAGTCCAGTTGACATTGTGGGGTTCAGGTCAATGGATGATCTCAATAAGGTTGAGAAAGGTCAACCCAAACTCGCAATTACCAGGTCAGGTCAGGTCTTTCCACCTCTAGGTGATACAGGTCAATTTATTCATAATTTTGTATACACATGATAAGTTGGGGTGCATTACCTATGTGCTTCACACAGCTTGCTAATGGAAACGTTATGAGATGTGTAGAAGAACCGACTTAGAACACTTGCTTGAGTTCTATCTGCAATTGGAAGAAGACTGAAAATTGCGCCTCCATGATTGTTTACTACAATAATCGTCATAGGTTTTCTCCTTGTCCTTCAGAAATAGCATATCCTTCAGTATAACAGGAAAATCAAGTATGCTAAGATTGAATACATATACAATTTATTATCAATATGAACTTATGAGTATGAAAAATCACAAGCAGCAAGCAATGTTTAAATTGTAAGAATAATTTGGTAAATGACAAGAGCATCATAAACAAGTGTTATTGAATTGAAATATACACTTAGCAAAGTTAATGCACGACTTACTATCATGAGTAGATGAGGACCTCTATTTTCTTTTTCTTTTTTTGTTTTCAGTTTCAAATAAAAGACATACAGGAGTGAAGATGTAGATCAATAAGCCTCAAATGCAGGCAACCTAAAAAATAAAATGTTGTGATAGAAAATAAATTCAACAAACAAGCAAGCAGCCATGGTTTTGTATCAAATAGAAATGACAAGAAAAAGGAGATCCTCTAGTGCAGGGAGGTATTAGAAAATAGAAAATAGATATGATAGAAGAGTTTTTCCAGTCCCTTTGGTGAAATAGAGTCCAATGAAGTCGCAGGAAGGGAGTTAGGGCATATCAAGTTCTTCTCAGAGGGGCCTTGAGATTGAAGGCAATTCCCAAGTATAATTTTGTTTGGTTTGACTAAAGGTGATGACCATGGAGGTTAGCTTCTATCATTAACATATTCTGGGCTATAAGTAAAGGTGACGTCCATGGAGGTTCATTTATATTTTGTTACATATTCTTAATATTTGTGAGATCCTTGTATCTTTCTACACTCTTAGAAGCACCAATGACATTACATACTCCTTCTAAGAGTAGTTTACATTGATTGAGGAAAACTCTACCCATCTTGAATCTTCTTTCTCTTCTTCACCACATATGTTCTACTCTACCCATCTTGAATCTTCTTTCTCTTCTTCACCACATATGTTCTTAGTAAAAAATAATAATGAGTCTATGTTTAATGATAAAACTTAATAAAAAGGTGCGATGAAAAATTGTTCGATGTCTTTTTTCACAAGTAAAAAGCCAAAAAGATGGGTAGGTTGGCGGAAGGGGGGAGGCCAAAAAAGATGGTGTCAATCTTTATCTAAATTTAATGATTCATTGATGAATGAAAGGACTAATGAAGCATTACCAGGATTTTTGGACCATACAAATGGTGATTTTTTAAGACCATAAAAATGTTAAGCTGAAAAAATCTTACAAGATGATGAAAATCAAGACTACTGTGGATTCATTGAAGAAGATTTTCTTATTCAGTTCATACAAGGAGGATATATTGATGCTGTTGAACAGAAATTTGCTCCTTTGGAAGAATATAAGGTGTTGCTAGGAAAGCAATGAATGGATAAACAGAAGGCTATTGAAGAAACACATATCTTGAAGACTTTTACCTATGATCTGCAACTTAAAGTATAACCTCAACAACCTACTCCAATTGTGTAGTTATTTTTGGAAGAGACTAAGAGAAGGCTCCTTTGAGTTTGGCTGTTATTTCACAATATAAGACACTTGAGGCTCTTCAAGTTCATCCCTTAGAGAATTAAATGATAATTCAACCAATAGAGGAGGAGAAATTTTAAGATAAATCAATTCTTGAAATTTTGGACATCTATGAAGATCCTTTATTAAATCTGCAAGTTCATAGGTTTGCTTTGAAAGAGCGAGAGTGTATCTGGAAGAAGATAAGCGAATCAATTAAGCTTGATTGCATAGTCGCTATTGTTTTGTTGCTCTTGCAACATTACAAAACTCAAGGACAAGTTTTTTTAACTGGAGAAGGGACACAAAGTGTTGAGGATGGTATCTACATGTATTCTGGGGTCATTTCTGTTATATGGGTATCGTATTGTATACCCATACCATTACTATACCATATGTACTGTGTAGAAATTAAATAATGATATAAATACAAGCCCCATCGTATGAGACTCTCTCATACAAGTAGTTCTCCCTCATTCATATACCTTCTCTTTCTTCTCTCCCTTCTCTTCCTCTTCCCGTATGGCTCAGATTTGCAGGTCACAAACATCAACCTGGTATATTGAGCATCCCTTGGAGCAATCGCCAGTTGAAGAGAAACAAAGACTGATGGGAACTAGGGCTGACGTCAGCAAGATGTATAGTGTCGAGTTATAGAAAACTTCATGGTTTGGTGAAGAACATTATTTCCTTTTTTTAAGGATTTTATCATAATTTTTTGGAGGCAAGAATCATGTGTTTCAAAGGTTTTCCCCAAATTTTTTTGAAAAATTAAAAGAGACTAGATTTGACAAAAACGATTGCATAAATCAATCTGGGAAGTTTTTTGATTGGTTAGAGGAACATAGACTGGTTGCTTTTTTGTGAGGAACCCTTGCATTTTTGTCCCGTCTGATTTCATGGAGGATTGAAGGCTGTGTGAGAGTTCTTATGATCCTATTTTATCGCATGGGCAATGCACGCTAAGCCTTCGAGTTTGGTTTATTGTCTTGCCAATCCAAGTATTGGGCTGATTTCCACAATTCCACTTTGCTGTATTTGTTTTGGACAGATTATTGTTCCAGTTGCTACGAAATTTATGTTATACTTCTTCATTCATAACCCTATTAGACTGCAAAGTTTCACCTCAATCTGAGAAGCCTAACCCTATTTTCTGTTGTACCCTAATTCTGTCCAACAACCTGAAATTCTAGGTTTTGTCTTTCTTTAATTTGTTCAGCTCATAATCTGAGGGTTACTTCCAGCCTATTTGAACCTTCTTTAGATTCCTCTTGGGCCCATAACCTGCAGGATATTTGAGGCCCTATGCCATTATTCATCACCTTCACTCATACCTCAGTATGCAATTGTGCACATTAGAGAACTTTTACCAAATCATAAGCACATGCAAACCCTATCACACTTTCATACTTAATAGATAGAAACTACTACCTTTGATTGAGAATTGCCAGACCATTTGTATCATGAAGAAATGATACATCTCCAATCAAGCAAAGAACCTACATTGAAGTGAAAAGAAATGTAAGTTCCAACGATTTTCAGCTATGTCAAAGAATAAAACGTTAACAGTAGAGGACAGGGACCAAAGAACAAATCAAAATAAGAATAATAAGTATGTAGTGATAAATGAATGTTTTTAATCTTTGATAAAAAGAAATTGTATTATGAAGAGAAAGAAAGGGGGCAAGAAGCCCATTATAACTAAAGTGCTGAAAAGAAACATCCACAAAGGCCTATGAGGAGTGAGACATATCCACATGGGCCTATGCCTACGAGATGCGAAAATTTGATATAACTAAAACAAAAAGAGCTGTCTGAAAGAATTAGATGCACGTGGACCAAAAAGCAATCTATTTTACTAGATTCCTTCAATAACAAATGCAGACCATTCCAATTTGCATATAAAATATCCTTTGAAGTCTTTGGTGATGGATGACTGCAACAAGTCAAAATCATTCACCCCATACAATATGCCATGAAATATACATCCTTGAAAGTGCAACTATTTCTTTCCTTCTACAAGCACCAGTAAATGGAAAATTACTGATGTAACACATTCATTAATAATTAAGACAAAGCCTGATATCCAAGATGACTACCAAAGGAAAAGGGAATCTGAAGACTAAAAAATAATGCAGAATGGTCAATAGCTGTCATGGAAAACCATGGATTTGCACATGTGACTAATGACAAACTCAATCTAGTTTGAGTTCCTTTCTCAAGCTATCATTTCAAATTTCATGTCACACTAGTGACATGACATTCGATATACCTAATGTGGGATGCCTTATGGGATGAGGGCATGTTGAGATCAAAGGTAAATCACTCAATTTGATAAGATGGTATAATCTAGACTCCTACTCTTTTGTGCCCAAAATCAAGCCCAAGAAAACAATTATGTAAGGTTCCGGGTAATCACATTCCCATAATTTCTAAACCCTATAAATAGTAAAACAGAACGTCCAAACAGCATATGAAATGGTCTCTTTTAAGACATGAAATCAGACCAAAATTCTATGTAGGAATCTGTACAACAGAAAGTTACATAAAATCCAGCAGCCAATAATTTCACAGAAGAAATAAAACAGGTTGAAGATGACCAGCAGTCAAGAGGCTAGCATCATAATCAAGAAAAGATTCAAAACATCACCCAGCAAGTTGCAGGAATTCCAAAACAGTCCATTAGTTGCTTTAAAAATCAGAGAATACCAGATAGAACAGTCCTGGCCGAGGGGATTATCAGAAAAATTCTATCAGACCAGGGTATACATAGTCGCAGGGTGGATTAAAGAAAGAAGCTGTCGAATTCAAACCCCCAGAATTCTGGGTGTGCAATGTCTCTAAATCAGGAGATTTTCTGATCTCAGAAGGCTCCACAAGTAGCAACTGTGGTGTTCAGAATTTTCTGGGATTACGAAACAGCAAGGAGTACAGGGAAATACATCTAAGAAGATTCAGGAATATGGAAACAACCAGAGAAAGAAAAAAAAAGTCTTGAAAATTCGGGGAGAGGAGAACAAGAAGGTTTGATTCTTTAGTGTTTTGAAGTTAAGGTTAAAGGGAACCAATTTCTCAGCCTTATTAATCACCAATCAACCAAAACAACAAAGCAGAACAGAAAGGAGGATAGATATCACCTGGTTCCAAGGCTTCTCACCTAGGGTTTCCTATCTCAAGAAAAGTGGGGAAGGAGGCTACCGTCATGAGCTTCCAAAAATAATGTCTCTTACATCATTATATAGCTGATGTCCTACTAGAGGACAAGGTTCAAAATATCGTTATCGCGACTCGTATCGCAGACCCGAGATACGGGTACGTCTCGCGTATCGCAGCTTATC
>JAOXJP010000008.1:5750605-5764061 GCA_025762735.1 Platanus orientalis | reverse complement strand
GCCCGATCCATGAGTGGATCGGATCGGGATCGCTCAGGTCCGATCCCGATCCCGATCCCGAGTTTTTGATCTATGGCATCAGTATATGCTGCCACAACTACTCTCTAATGATCGAATTTATTATACATAATTCCTTTCCCTAAGCATCCCTTTAGGTATTTCAAAACTCTGTATGAAGCTTCCATGTGCACTTGAGTAGGAGTATGCATAAACAAACTAATCACACCCACTATATATGCTATATCAAGTCTGGTTAACAACAAGTAGATGAAATGCCCAACAAGTCGTTGATATCTACTTACATCAATCAACCTCTCATTGTCACCTTCTTTCAACCTGTGATTCACTTCAATAGGGGTAACACATGGTTTACATCCCATCATATCTGAATCTTTCAACAAATCAAGAACATACTTCCTTTGATAGAGAAAAATTCTTTGTCGAGATCTAGCCACTTTAACCACCAGAAAGTACTTGAGGGAGCCCAGATCCTTGATCTCAAATTTCCTTGCCGAGTTGCTCTTAAGATGTGATACTTCCACTTCATCATTGCCTTTAACCACAATATCATCAACATACACAATAAGAGCCGTCATCTTTCTACCTTCTCTTTTTACAAATATATGATCTGCTTGGCATTGTTTATACTCGTTTGTAATCATGGCTGCTCAGAACCTTCCAAACCACGCTCTTGGTAACTGTTTTAAGCCATAAAGTGTCATTTTTAGCCTACACACTTTTCCCTTTGTTTCTAGCATTTAAAATCCAGGTGGTGTATCCATGTACCTCCTCTTTCAGATCTCCATATAAAAAGGCATTCTTCACATCAAATTGGAGTAGGGGCCCTCCTTGATTTGCAGTCATAGAAATTAGAACTCGTACTAAGATCATCTTTGCCACGGGAGCAAGGGTCTCCTAGTAGTCAATGCAAAATATGTGTGTATACCCCTTTGTAACTAGGCATGCCTTGTACCTGTCAAACCTATCCATCAAGTTTATGTTTCATAGTACACACACTTACATCCAATTGTCATCTTTCCCTTTACGAGGCTGGCTAATTCTCATGTCTGGTTCTTTTCTAGGGCTTTCATTTACTCCTCCATAGTAACTCACCATTGTGGTTATGCTAAAGTTTCAAATACTCTGCAAGGAATGGTTACTGATGACAAGTAAACGGCATAGTTTCGAAAAGAAGATGATAAAGCATATAAGAAACAAAGTTCGATATGGGATATTGAGTTTATGATCTAACACATTTTTGCAAAGCAATAGGTATGTCAGAATCATCTACCTTAAAAGAGGAAGGCATGTATTTCAGGAATTGAATCTAAAAAATACTTTGGAATGGGTACATGAGAATTCTAGTCACTTCGCTAATTTGGAGCACCTTTTTGTTGATATACGTCAGCACCTACTTGCTCTTGTCTGTCTAAGTCATCTTTCTTCTTTTTTCGAGTGTATACACTAAGTTCAGTCTCCCCCTCTCTACCAACACTAGTATTGTCAAAATGAAATGAAAGAACTAGGACAGGAAGTAGAATTGTGGAGGAAGACAACTCTTCACCGGAACTTTCCCCATGAAGAGATGTCTTACCCTAAGAAAAGAAGGGAATAGACTCAAAGAATGTCACATCGTAAGATACAAACTTCTTTCGGGTAAATGGGTGAAAGCACTTATACCCATCCTGATCAACACCATAACTCAAAAGGACACATTTAACTGTTTTTGGGTCTAGATTGGTGCGATCAGATTTGGAAATGTGTAGATAGCAAATATACCCAAATGTTTTTGGGGGAAGAGAGAACAAGGCAGTTACAAATGATAAAACTTCGATTGGAGATTTAAAGAGGACATGGGAAGGCATCCTATTCATGAGGTACATTCCTTATAAACATGAGTGCACAAGTAATCTCAAGTATCTATTCTTACGCTCAGTCATCCCATTTTGCTCAAGAGTACTCAAATAAATGGTCTGGTAGACAATTCCAAAAGCATCGAAGAGTTTGAGAGATATTCTCCCCTATTGTCGGAGCGAAGAATGCAAAGTTTAGTGCCAAACTGTGTGTGGATCATGTTACAAAAAGTTTTGAATGCAGTACACACATCACTTTTTTGCTTTAACAAGTATACACATGCATCTACAAAAAAATAACAAAATAACAAAAACCAAACAAAGAAGTAACTAAGGAAGGCCCCCACACATCAAAATGAACAATAGCAATGGAAGATGAACTTCTATTATTACTCAAGGGAGAAACTGAACAGCAATGTTTTTCCAATCGACAAGGTTCACAATGAAAATTATTTGAAGAAAATTAAAATTTGGGAAAAAGTTTCCCTAACAAAAAAAAAGAGGGATGGTCAAGACGATGATGCAGTTGGCGGATTTGTGGGTGTTCCTACAAATAGTTAAGAGGGAAAGAGAAGAAGAAGAAGAAGAAGACGAAGAAAAAGGAGAAACGAGAGATTAGAGAACCAATTCGTACAGGTTATAGACCTCATACGGTTGGTATTTATATTAGGGATATATCCACTATACGGTGTACATCATATATCAATGGTATGGTATAATATACCACACCCTTATTACATACATACCCCCTAAATACATAATATCAGTCTTCAACACTCCTTAAGCTGGTGAGTAAATGTCTATCATCCCTAGCTTGTCAATTAAGTACATGAATTGTGCTTCATTTAGGCCTTCTGTAAACACATCCACAAGTTGATGTTTTGAGTTTGGATATAAGGGGTACATATGTGCCCCCTTTTTAGATGATCCTAATAAAATGGCGATCCACCTCAATATGTTTAGTTCTATCATGTAGCCTTATTGTTGCAGTAGAGACTCATAGGTTCTCTTACTAGAAAACCCACTTTTGTCAATAACATTTTTAACCACAATGATTCACAAATGTCATATACCATCGATTAAAATTCAGCCTCCGCACTAGACCAAGCAACCATTGACTGTTTCTTACTTCTCTAAGTCACCAAGTTTCTACGAAGAAAAGCACAATATTCTGTGGTAGACCTATAATCTGTTAATGAACCGGCCCAGTCAGCATCAATATATACCTCTACTCGACAATGTCCACTTTTCTTGTATAGCATACCTTTCCTTGGACACCCCTTCAAGTATCTGAGAACTCGATATACTGCTTTCAAGTGATCCTAAGTGGAAGCATGCATGAACTGGCTTATGACACTCACAGCATAAGTGATGTCTGGACAAGTTAAGAAACTGGAAAATAAGTCTTCTAACTAGTCTTTGATATCTCCCAACATCAATCAACCGCACACCATCATTTTCTTTGAACCTATAATTTTCCTTAATGGGGGTAAAACAAGGTTTATAACCGGTCATTCCCGAATCTTTTAACAGATCCACTACATACTTTCTCTGAGAAAGAATGATACTTTGCTTGGACTTGGAAACTTCTATCCCAAGAAAGTATTTGAGTGATCCCAAATCTTTTATTTCAACTTCCTTTGCTAAGTTTCTCTTTAGCTTTGCAATCTCCACATCATCATTCCCTGTAACTGCTATATCATCCATATAGACCATTAGAGTTGTTGTCTTCTGAGCTTGATGTTTGATGAAGAGGGTATGATCTGCTCGAGTTTGTTTGTATCCTGCTTTCACCATGGCTGCCCTAAATCTTTTAAACCAGGCTTGTGAAGACTGCTTTAACCCACACAACACCTTCGTCAGTCTGCAAACTTTTCCTTTACCATTTTGCATGGAGAATCCAGGTGGTGTAGCCATGTACACTTCTTCCTACATTTTTCACATCAAACTGCAACAGGAGCCACTCTTGATTCGTTGCTAATGAAATAAGTATCCTTATTGAATTCATTTTTGCTACCGGGGCAAATGTCTCTTGGTAGTCTATGCCAAATGTTTGAGTATATCCATTGGCCACTAACTTCACCTTGTATCTATCTACAGTACTATCAAACTTATAATTGACTGTGAACACCCATTTGTAACCCACTAGCTTCTTTCCTTTAGGAAGATTAACCAGCTCCCATGTTCTGTTCTTTTTTAATGTTTTCATTTCCTCTTCCATAGCATCCCTCCATTTGGGTTGTAGGATAGCCTCAGATACACTGCGAGGAATAGAAATAGATAAGGCAATAGAAAATTTGCAGAAGGATGGTGAGAGTACATGATATGAGACAAAATTAGACATTGGATGTTTGGTACAAGCTCTCACACCTTTTCTAAGGGCGATAGGCTGATCAAGATCCACATTGCTAGAGATTTGAGTAGGTAAGGTAGAAGAAGGGGTGTGGAGATCATTACCTGATTCAGGAATTGGCTCCAAAGTAGACTTTTGGAGTGGCTCATGAGAAGTTATGTTTAAGTCTTCTTGCTATCCTTGCTTCTTTCTACGAGTCTAGACTTGTAGTTCTTTCCCTCCCTTTCCACCATCACCATTGTCATCAAAATGATAAATAGGAACAGGAACTAGAAGCAGTACCAAGGGGGACAACTCTTCAGTCACAAACTACTCCCCCTGAAGAGATGTCTTACCTGAGGAGAAAAATGGAATGAATTCAAAGAAGGTAGCATCCCTTGATACAAACTTGCAATGAGTAAGGGGATGATAATATTTGTACCCTTTCTTATCAACCCTATACCCCAAAAAGACACACTTGAGTGCCTTGTGGTCTAATTTGGAGCGGTTAGATTTAGGTACATGAACATAACAAATGCAGCTAAATGTCTTAAGAGAACAAGGGAACAAGGGGGTGGTTGGAGGTAACACCTCATGAGGGGACCTGAATGACAGAACGCGAGAGGGCATCATGTTCATAAGGTAAATAGCCGTTTGAATGGCTTCAAACCAAAAGATCCTAGGCACATTCATAGTAAACATAATTTCCCGAGCAACTTCCAGAATGTGTCTATTTTTCTATTCGGCCACCCCATTTTGTTCAGAGTACCTAGGCATGTGGTCTGGTACACAATACCCGACTCATAAAAAAAAAAAGACAAGTCACGAGAAAGGTACTCCCCCCTCATTATCAAATCTCAGGAGTTGAAGTTTAGTATTAAATTGAGTACATATCATAGCATAGAAAGACTTGAATGCAATATTCACATCACTTTTATTTTTCAATAAATAAAGCTACGTGGCTCTAGGACAGTCATCCACAAAAGTCACAAAATACTTAAAACCAGACAAAGAAGCAGTAGGAGAAGGGCTCCACACATCGGAATGCACAATTGAAAAAGGAACTAAATTTTTATTATTTTTACTAACTGGATAAACGGACCTACAATGTTTTGCCAATTGGCAAGGTTTACAAGAAATAACAGACTTAGGAATAGAAAAATGAGGAAACATCTTCTTAAGGACAGAAAAAGACAAGTGACCAAGTCAGCAATGCCATGTAAACAACTCATCTAATGTGGATGAAGTTATATTCCTCTTTATTCCAGAAGTAGCTACTAGTGGGTTAGAGTCCAAAATGTATAAATCATCCTTCTCACACCCCAAACCAATCGTCCTCTTTGTCACCATATCCTGTAATACATAGTAGGAAGGAAAAAATGTAACATAATAGTTAAGATTTATTGTGAGATGGTTAAAAGACAATAAGTTCAAAGCAAAGTTTGGAACATGAAGAACAAAGGTTAGGCTCAAGTCTAAGGTGGCAGGGATGTCCCCTTGAACAACAACAGAAGAAAAAGCATCATCAGTTATGCTGACTTTACCTTTACCAGAACAAACCCGATATAAGGTGAACAAGGAGGACATACCGGTCATGTGATGGGAGGCCCCTGAATTAATGATCCAAGAGCACTGAGGAGTGGTAATTGAGGCAGACAAGGCAGATGTAGGTGTACCTGAGTAGGAGAAAGACGATGTTAGAACCATGAAAGAGTAATCAAGCTAAGAAACAAAATGTCGGAAAACTACAATCTCCTCACTAGATAGAGCACCAATATCTGGAGAAGTGGGAGGCATGATAGGTAACTCTGTGGGTAGAGAAGTAACTAAATGGGCACTAGGTCTTTGTCCACCAAGACGATCACCTCCTCTACCAGTGTTGAATCCACCACAAGAGGGAGACCAAAGGGCCAGGTCTAATGGGCATCCATGAAGATCCCAACACTGATCTTTGGTATGTCTAAAGCAACTATGGTGCTCACATTTCAGACGGTCTTGATCATCTAAAGAGTAGGTAGATCTACCCCCACGACCACGGCCCATAAAGCTGTCACGACCTCCTCTAAATGTACTCAAAACTAGTGTTGAATTCTCTATAGAAGAGCCGGGAGTCATAATGCCGTGTCGCCCTTCTTCACGGTGAATACGAGCATAAACTTTATTCTAAGTAAGAGGATGACCCATATTGAGGACTTGTACCCTAATTTGCTCGTAATCAGGATTCAGCCCTACTAATAATTCAAAAGCCTGAATCTCCTCAACATGCTTCTAGTAAGCTGTTGCATCCTACGAACAGGATGGACGATAAGTGGTGTAATGTGTTAATTCCTCCCACATCTTCTTGAGAGCTAAATAGTAGATTGTAAGGAGTTTATCTCTCTGTTTAAATTAAGTAATCCGTTGCCTAAAGTCAAACACCTTCGCAGTGTATTCAATTTTCAGAGTAGGCATTAGCTAAGGAATCCTAGATTTGGTGTGATGTTTCCAAGAACAAATAGTGGTCACTAATTTCAGATATCATCGAACCAAGCAACCATCCCATAACCATTGCATTTTCGGTCTTCCACTTTCGAAACTTAGGATCATCCTTGGAAGGCTTCTTTGCTTCGCCTGTCAAATAATCCTCTATATCTCTGCCCTGGACATGGATGAAGACAGATTTTGACCACGTAAGGTAATTTGTGCCACCAAACTTAACTGTAGTAATTGGTGTATTAGAGAAATTAGTTACCACACAACTAGGTATACCTGTCTCACTTGCCGGCATGTTAGATGTTTGGCTTACTTCAAACATAACAAAATTTGATCACAGATCACAAACCACGAACAAACAAGAGCTAATACCACTCTAATACAGAGAACCAGCCATATGGTTTAGCAGAACACAAGGGGACACAAGGGCACACGGGGGGACACGAGATGTAGAGATCCCTGGTAGCATGATCAGATCGTTAGATCTCCTTTCCCTAACGAAAAACATATTTTCTCAGTGTCAAAAACAAAAAACCCCATCACTGGTTGTGACCCAGGTGTGTCGACATCACTAGCAGAGGACAAAAGTTGATGGATCTCCTTCGATCCAAAACCAATCGTGACAAAACTAGTCTTGGATGCTTCCTTGGTCAAAAACGACCACTCCTTTTTAACACAATCGAAGAAAGAACTCTTCGTGTGAGTAGAATCATCAAAAGTTCAAAAACGGGGGGTTTTCAGGTTGCCGAAGAAAACCTCTCGAAAAACACACTTCCAGGCCTCGAAAAAAATTCAAAAATCACCAAAAAAACTCCATAGTGTCAGACGATTCTAGATCTGGTCTCAGTTAGGTCTGACACATTCTCAGCCTACTGATGTCAACCATACAGACACTCATGTCAGCAGGGGTTTGGGCTACTTGTTTTCGTTTGTAAGGTTAGCTTGGCTTCTAACCTAGCTCTAATACCAACTTGGCTGATTTGTAGGTGTTCCTACAAATAGTTAAGAGGGAAAGAGAAGAAGGAGAAGCACGAGATTGGAGAACCAATTCATACAATTTATAAAGCTTATACGGTTGGTATTTATATTAGGGATATATCCATTATACAGTGTACATCATATATCAACGGTATGGTATAGTATACCACACCCTTATTACATAAATACCCCCTAAATACATAATATCACTCTTCAACAAATGCCACTAAAACAATTCATCTATAGTGGTAAGAGAGATGTTTGTCTTTATTGCTAAAGATGTGATGGATGACCGAGATGATGAATCCAGGAAGTAGAGACCATCATTTTCATGCCCCATACCAATAGTCGTCTTCCTCTTCAAGTCCTGAAACACACAATAAGGGAAGAAAATGACATTGTAGTTAAGATTCTTTGTAAGATGGCTAATGGATAACAAGTTTAATATCAAATTAGACACATAAAGAACAGAAGACAACAACAAAGAAGTAGCAGGAATGTCACCATGTCCAGCAATAGAGGAATAGGTATCAACCGCAATATGGACTTTGTCTTTCCCAGAACTTACACAGTAAGATTTGAAGAGGGAGGACATACCAGTCAGGTGGTGAGATGCCCTTGAATCAATGATCCAGGAGTCTTGTGAGGGGGAAACAAACGCAAAAAGAACTGATGTAGATATACCTAAAGCCAAAGCCGCAAACGAGGAATTAGGGGCAACGGATGAAGTGTCAAGGTGAGAAATAAACTACCAGGAGGCCTCGATTTCCTCCCTGGATAAACGACCCTCTAGTAGGGAAGTAGATGTGGGAACAACCGGCTCTGAGGGCATGGAAGAGATTGAATGGGCACTGGGTCTATTACCTCCAAATCGACCTCCACCTCTAGTTGTATTCGATCCACCTCGTTAGCACTGATGTGGAGGAAGATCTTGTGAATGTTCATACAAATCCCAACACTAGTCCTTAGTATGTTTTGATCTACCACAATGCACACTTGAGGCAATCACGATCATCAGAGGTACCAAAACGCCCACTATGACCACGTGTCCACCTCGATTAGAGATTGATATAAAAGTTGATTTCTCCACTATAGATGACAGGTTCATCACTTCTTATCGACCCTCTTCCATGTGAATATGTTAAATTCATATTAAAGATTTAGGCTTTGATCTATTCATATTCAGAACTCAAACCAGCTAGAAACTCAAAACTCTTGGATCTCCTTAACATGTATCTTGTATGCTGTGGCATCCTTCGTACAAGCAGGATGATTAGTGGAATAATGATCTAGTTCTTCCCACAATTATTTTAGAGAGGCATAATAAATGGCCAAGGGCCGATCTCCTTGTTTGAATTAGGTAATTTTTTATCGCAATTCATACACTTCGGCGGCATGGCCAATCTCTGAATAAGTCTAAGATGAAGACTCCAAAATTTGATGATTTGTCTCTAAAAAGAAGTAGTGGTCACTAATTTCTAGCTTCATTGAACTCAACAACCATTCCTTAACCACAACATTTTCAGTTTTTCATTTTTTGTACTTTGGATCATCCTTAGAAGAAACCTCTATTTCACCTGTTAAGTATTCTTCTTTGTCCTTACCCGGAATGTAGATAAGCACAGATTTCAACCAAGTAAGGTAATTGATGTCATCAAACTTAACAATGGTGATCTATAATTCTGAAGAGTTCCCAAGAACAAGAGAGCTCCCCAAGTTATTTTGGCTCGACTTCCTAGAGGTTTGGCTTAACTTCCAATTTTCGGCTAACATGATGTAGCTTAAAACAAAACTCCACCAACACTACACACAAGCACAAAATGACCTACACAGGTCAAAAACACACCATTGTTACCCACAAAGAATGATGTCAAAGCTAGACACAACCTGGAAACCTACAAACACATCCAACACGTCTCAAATAATCTCCAAAACCTCACATAGAGAACAATCATGTGCCAACGAGCAAGAAGACATTTATCACAGAGAGCATCACCAATATTTTGGGATTTTTCGAGTATTTTAAATAAAAAAATGCCCTAAAAAGTCGTCTAGTGGTAACCTGGGAGCCAAAAACCTTCCAACGATTCCTCTAAACTCAACCAAATCGTGTGGGATAAAACCCTAACCTAGGACTTGTGGGTTTTAGGAGAGTTGGTTAATCCACTGTCAACGTGGTATCAAAGCAGGTTTTAGGTTCTGGAACCTATGGGTTATGGACCCACCTGCTCCATATATCTACAATATTGAGTCTAGGTCATCATCCTCTTTCTATATTAGTACCAATGACTCTTCGCCTCTTTAGAGGTATTTTTTGTAAGCTTCAACGGACCAAGGAAAAGAAATCCCTATACCCCTACTGGTATTCTAAGAGCAGTTTTAGGTAACATCCTATTTAAGGTGGACAAGCAAGGGTTGAAGAAGGATTTAGGATGAAGGAAGAAGTTCTAATAACCTCTCCCTTAAATGTGTAGATGATATTTCTTTTTTAATACATAGAAGAATTCTCTACTCTTTTGAAATACTTCTGGAGTCCACTATTTTTTTTTATTCATTTTTCATTTGTCATTTTTCCATGGACTGTATAAGAACTTTAGTATGCTCTACTGGGAAGCTATAATATACCTATTTGGGCCTCCCTATTGGGCCAAACTCAAGACCATCAAGCATTTGAGACCTAGTGAGTGAAAGAATGGCAAAATGGTTGGCATCTTGACAAAGAAGGTACCTCTCTTAGGGCAGGAAGATTACTTTGGTAGTGAGTACTTTGGCTAGTCTCTCTATATACTTCATGTATACTCTTAAAATATCTTCTCGGGTTATTAAAAGAATTAAGGAATTCATAGAAACTTTTTGAAATGAGTGAGTGGGGTAAAAAAAAATTCCACTTGATGAAATGGAAGTGGGTTTTGAGACCAAATCATTTGAGAACCTTCACTTTAGAGACTAGAGGGTGATAAACAAAGTCTCACTCTGGAAATGGTTGTGGCATTTTAGTACGGAGTATTTGGCTTAGTAAAGAAAGGTCATTGGCTATAAGTACACTACATGTAATTCTGATTGGGACTCTTGGAATTTTCCTAGTTCATACGGGATGAGCATTTGGAATTGTATAATGACATCTCAGAATGACTTCATAGCCCACTCCTATTACAAGATTGGAAATGGGAGGGTTGGATTTTGGGAAAATGATTGGAGGGGACTTGGGAGGTTTTGTAACATTTTCCCATGGCCATTCAAGTTGGTCCCAAGTAAAGACATCGTCATGATCAATCAGTTTTTCGAAGATGAAATAAGATTGTGATTTGGTGTTGGAATCTCCCACTTGTTGATAGGAAGATAACAGTGTAACTAACCATCTCTTGAGTTTTTTAGGGTAAGTCTCCATTGACTTATGTTGCAAAGAGAGACACAAAGGTATATTTTTGGTTACCTCTTTTCATAATTCCATTATTAGTAATTTAGTAAAGTCATCCCCTGTTGAGAATTTTTTTTTTTTTTTTTTATTTATGGGGGGGACCACGGCCTTCAAGAGGAGGCTTTTGATTGACTGAAAGCACTTGACAAGGCATTTATTGATGTGTTGATAAAATGAAGAATGATAGCCATCTCTCATGACAAAGCAAAAGATGTGGTTCTTTTCTGTTTCTCTCTTCAGGATTGAATTAGTTGGACCTAAAGAGCTATGGAGGTTTTTTATGTCTTGGCCATGGGTTCCTTTTGGAACTAATTAGTGTATTTTATGATGCCCAGGTCCATTTGTGAAATTTTTTGGGTTCATCATACCACACCTAGAATTTGTCTAGCCATCAGTAATTTATTCTGAATTGGTATAGGGTTTCGTAATGATGCCTCAAGTATACAATCACATAGATAATACATTTTGATCTTTTTGGCAATGCTACTCCCTATACTTGTACAGTTGCACAAATTATTAATAACAATTTCAAGCTATCAATTTTTTTTTATAAAAAAAACCCTTCAAATTCACAATGAGAAGTTTTTCCTCAATTAAATCATGTAAATAAATCTTATTCACATACCCGCTTATTGCATCCCACTGCAAATCCAATAGCTGTGCTAAGCAACCCATCAATACCGCTTGCCCCCCTATTACCAACCACCCATAATCCCTGGCATGGCACATCACAGCTTGACATCCTAGATGCAGAATTAATTGTAGACTTCACCCAACCTCGCCCATACATGTCGGCATCACGTATGACCATGCTATTTCCAATAAATAAAGCAGCATCCCTGGCCAGTGCTTCCGACATAACTTGTACAACATGAGGTTCAGTCAGTGAATACTCGGAATGAATTTGAAAAGACACCTCCCATGCAACCTAGAATAGTAAATTTCATAAAAAAATCCAACAAATAAATCATATTATCAAGAAAACTCAGGTCAATTTTATGAATGAATGCAAGAATAGAAATATACTGAAGTAGAAGAGAAGCCTATTTTTTTTTTCTTTCTTTTGGTGAATAAATTGAGATTTAACCATTGTTCCAACCCTCTTCTTATTACTAGTTCATGGAACTCAAAACCTAGCACGGACCCAATTTTGTGACCCTAAGAACTGACAACATAGTAACCATATTAAGAAACTATCACATAAACAAGGTGAGCAACGTGCAATGTAAGACATGTTGAAGAATTCCACTCGACGGTGTTTTATAAAAGAAGATTCAATTGTATCATGAAAAGGGGAAAGTAATCTTTTATTTCTGAATAGTAGCAGTGGTCGCTAAAAGACTAGGCTTCAAATTCACTTAAAGAGAGGGAAAATGCAAAACTCATAAAGAAAAACAAAATAATATATATATATAGATAGATAGATAGATAGATAGATAGATAGGTAACCAACAAGAAAATCCACTAAAGAATAAATTATACCATTTTATCCAATACTTGCAGAAATTGGCCCCATTTGCTGGTCTTTCTTGGCAATTGAGCTTTAATTAAAGTATCTGCAAATTCAGTTATGGTACTTTGAATCCGATGAGTAACAATATGAGAAGGGTCATGACGACAAGGTTGCTTATCAACCATAATATATGAACACGGAGAGCAGACCTCCAGCATTTGAGCTATGCGTTTGCTTGTTATCCTGCTACCTATCTGTTGATGTTGCAAAACCAAAACATATTCAATGAAATTAAATAAATTACTGTAAAAGTAAAGCCTTTCCACTGATATGTAAAGCATACAGGACAAAAAGAAAGCAGATAAAACAGTTATGAAACAAGAATCATGAGGAATCAGTAAGCATAATCACTGTTAGCATCATGACCAATATCATTGACCTACAAACCTAACCTGGTGTGAATAGAAACAAGAAATATCCAGTTTGGATCTCAAATATTTAGGCAAAAACCTAGAGGGAATATTGAACAAAGGCAAATAGGGTTGCATCAATCTTAAATTTGGTTGTTCTTCTCTGAATATATGTGGACCTGGCCAACATAGGAGGTGTTTTTTAGCAAGGTTCGAAGTTTTGGTTTTGGTCCCCCTGGAAACAAAAACATATAGTGAAAACGACAAAATGAATCAGAAACCATGGAAACCTTATGAAAACATTAGACACTTTGGACGAAACTTCAGAAAATGATAAACACAAAATACACACCTAGGAATTATAACATAAGCAAAACAATCATCTATGATGGTCATCGGAAACCAATGCTCTAATGACATAGACATAAGAATTTCTCTTTTTAAATAAAGAAATAAAATACACCAACAACAACAACAAACAGCCTTATCCCAACTATTTGGGGTTGGCTACACGAATCCTGTTCCGCCATTCCACTCTGT
>JAOXJP010000008.1:5738328-5749194 GCA_025762735.1 Platanus orientalis | reverse complement strand
TAAAGCAAAAAGGTATGGACTCAATGCTAACCCTTGGTGCAACCCTACTGTGATCACAAACTCACTTGTCTCTCCCCCGAATGTCCTAACACTAGTTATCATTCCATCATACATATCCTTAACTATGTCAATATATCTACTCGGGACCCCATTTTTATCCAAAACCCACCAAATTATCTCTCTTGGTGCTCTATCAAATGCCTTTTCTAGGTCAATAAAGACCATGTGAAGATCTTTTTTCTTTTCTCTATACTTTTCCATCAATCACTGAAACAAGAAAATAGCTTCGGTTGTTGATCTCCCAGAAATAAATCCAAATTGATTTTCAAACACTCTACTTTCACATCTTAGTCGATGTTCAATCACTCACTCCCATAGTTTCACTGTATGGAAGAAAATAAGGATGTTGTATGCTTTCATACGATCTCTCTTTTTTTTTTTTTCGTAGGTAATTATAGGTGAAGACGGGTTTTGAACCAAGGTCTATGGTACGACACCCACAGACTTTACCAACTTAACAAGCTGGCATCTTCCATATGATTTCTCTCATTTACTATATATACTTTTTTTTACAATTTTTAGTATTGTTTCTTATTTTTATTATTAAATAAATAAATATTTAGTTTCCAAAAAAATACTATATTGTAGAATTATGTAGGTCTTTTATGCTTATATCATATAGAAAATAATTAAACCAAAACATGCACATTTGGTCTGACTTTTGACTTATTTTATTGTTTACTAATAATTTGATTAAATATCCCAACTCCATGAAAGTGTGTAGGGATGTAACATGCTACATATAAAAAATCTAGCATTAAAGGAAATAAAATTTGGGACTCAACAAAGTTCTCAGTTTTGGTCCAATCTTTTCGATCTGGATCCAAATCACAGTTTTAATCCAATTACACTCAAATAAAGCCCCTGAATTAGTATATATTACCTACAAATCAAGTTTTTCTATAAAAATAAAAATAAAAAAAGGAAATTGAAGAACAATGGGTTTTGTTGAGGTCAGCGGGTGTTTCCTTTGGTTTTGAAATGGTATGAATGGGTTTCCATGAATACCCTTCGAAACTTAACATTTTATTAAGAAAAAATGCATGGCACCAATGATACGTATCGATGATTTCATCAAAACCATGTGGTTCTAAAATTACATATTGGTTTTGTATCAGATTCCATGATATCAGATACATATCGGTAACTTTTGATGGTTTCCGGTCGATAATTTAAACTATGTCTTTGGGGATGACAACAGTTTCATTATCAAAGCAATTTGGAACCTTACATTCCTTAGTTTTCTTTTTATAATTCAAAACTCAATTCAACAAAGCTTTATCCCAAATACTCGGGATCAGCTACGTGAATCATGTTCTGCTATATCTAGGGCCATTTCTTCCATTATATCATAAGAATAATTAAGACTTTTCTCATTACTTCAACCCACATCAATTGTGGCCTTCCTCCTTCCCGTTTAATGCTTTCAACTTGCACCATATCACTCATTCCCATTGTGCAGTCATTGTTCTTTGTTGACATGACTGAACCATCTTAGTTGACTTTCTCTCAACCATGCTGTTAGCTACATTTTATTGACAACAAAATTCCATTCCAATTTTTGCAAGAATTTTTTGCCAAGAAGCACCACCTTAGTTATCATACTTGTGACCAAAAAAAAATCTGTTCTAATTAACTTTTCCTTCTTGTTAAGAATTTTTTGATGTTTAAGCAACATTATCAAAGTGTAAAACAACAGACATCATGAAGATATACCTGAATGATCACATCTGGCTGAACCCAAGCCCTGACTGAATCTGAGAGAAGAGCATGATCCAGATTATCTATATACAGAAAATTCTCTTCAATTTCAGGAAATGATGTCACAACTTTTCTCAAACGGAGACCTGACAAAATGTCAGCTACAACTGGCCAGAAAAGGTGTTTTGCCAATAAAAGAGCAGCCCAGATCTCATCTTCTGTGTGGATAGCACCAATTAATAGAAGACCCCGGTTGGCACATTGAATCAGTTCTAGCACCTCCGCAACTTCACTAGAAATGTTATTGCATGGATGAAAATGTTTCATACTAATATACTTAGTATAAGGTTCTGCTCTTAACATCCAAAAATCCAATCCTTTCATGCAGCTCAATGACCATTCTCTACTACTGTCTTCCAATGGTTCTCTGAAAGGACAATTAATATGTACAGGACCGTGTGGTGCTTGGGTTGCATAATATACAGCAGAGTCAATTGTTGTCAGTACCATCCTTGCAGGTATATGATCAGTGGGTGGCGGAAGACTGAAGAAATGTCTCACAAATGACCCAAAATGATTGACCTAAATTACAAATTAGTGAAGATAAATAAGTAAATGGAAAAAAAAAATAGTTTATATGGGCAAATGAAGTATAAATATCATGAAAATACAAATACAGAATAACCTTTTCAGATTTGGAACTCAAAAAACCAATTCTACAACTCCAACACATTGTATGGCTCTCATCAGCCAATGGATAAATTGATGTGACAAACTTCCAAAAAGAGGTCTTAAGGTGATATTCAGAGATGAAGCGGGGGAAGATGAGGGAAGTCATAGTAGTAACACCCTAGGATTCTATGAAATTAGCAGGAAAACTCAGAAGGTCCAAAATAACTTGAAATTTTTTCGAACCCAAGGAAAGTAACAAAAGGTTACTTAAATACAATATGACATTTACCAATATATATATATATATATATATGACATGAGGGATAACAAGGAGAGGATTATAAATAACTCGGATAACAAAAAAAGGACTAGACTTGGGTGTCTATCTCCCTAGATTCTTGTAAAATACAAGCCCAACAAAAGACCCAACCAGCAAATTAGTGGTAGGGATGGAAACTCTTCAATAGTGGCAAAGGGAATCATTGCCCACAGAATGTTTAGCTTTCAAAAAGAGAGGAAGGCCATGAGGCAAAGAACACCTGAATAGAACTTGGAAACATCCATGAGAGAACCCAAATAAGGCTAGAAAGTATCTCAAAACAGAGACCAGCCTGGAACCAATGAAAAGGTGACCCATGTCCCCTTCCTCTGCCTCACACACCACGCACTAGTTCACCATTTGACAATCCCACTTTTTTAGATTGTCCACTGTTAACACATTATTATGAGCTGCAAGCCAGACAAAATCTTCCACTTTTGGAGGGATTGGCTTACCCCAGATGTGTCTGGCTACAGAAGTTGACCCCATCCACTGCATAAAAGCATTTAATACAGTTGCACAGAAAATACCATACTCTAGAATCTGGAGTACCAGAAGTTAGAGAGGACTCCGACCGAATTCTGACTTATTTCACACCTAGAAGGATAATGACATGGAAAATAAAGCACCTAAATGGAAACAACTAGCAAAGGATGCAAGCATAATGAGGTCAGGTCTTTGGGGTTCATTGTTTGCATAAATTATAGTAAGTTAATGAAGAATCATAAGTCCAACTTCTGTTCTATTAATAATGAAACTAGGAAATATTTGTGATAGGTTCATGTTCAATTCAGAAAAAAATATGAAGTCAAAGTTCATTAACTATCAAACTTGTGCCTACAAACAATGGGAGCTGTTCATAGAGGGGAAAAAAATTGAGTTTCATTCTGAAATTTCCATAAAGGCTTAGTAAGCTTTAATTTACTTCAAGCAGCCTCTTCCAATTATTCCTTGGGTTGTTTAGTTGAATGTTGCAGTGCTCTTTCCATCTACGCCTCTTACGTCTACCATCCCATTATAATATTATATTATTTCTGTTAGATCCCACTAGAGTACTATACATAACATGAGAAAAATGCAGGACTGCAACTAGAAATTAAATCACGATAGTGCACATTTAAATCCGCCCCCACTAACCTACAAATGCATGTGGAAGAAAAACATTTCAGATTTAAACATGTCCAACATAAAAAAGCAAAAGATACTCATTGAGTTAAAACCTGATTAATTGACTGGTTTGCTCCAGCATCTTGCAGCTCTGGAGGGCGATCCGCTGTGAGTAAAAAAAGTGGTATGAAATCTTGACTAGCTTCGACAACCTGTAAATGATTGCATATTATCGAGTCAAGACAAAAATTATGCATCCCAAGGAACTAAAATGGTTTTAGGTTTGATTTTTCTCATAATAAAGTGAATTAGTAAATTATCAGAAAGATCAAAGGAAGTTATACAGTTCAAACATAACGTATTAATGGTTGAAATTTAAAACCATCCAGTAGTCTGTCACTAAAACAATACTGAGTAGCAACATGAACAGAGAAACTAAAACTAGTAACATGTTATCAATTGCAGCATATTTAAACAAACTCAGTAGCATAGCAAAAACTCATATCTTACTGCAGGAAGAAGATTGGAGACCGCAGTGCCTGATGATGTTATGACCACTGCTGGCCTGTAAGATCCTCTTGCATAGCCAAGTGCATGAAATGCAAGGGCACGTTCATCGAAACATGAAATACAAGTTGTAAGGGGATGGCTGGAAGCGGCAATTGCAAGCGGAGATGATCTTGATCCTGGGGCTATACAGAAGTACTGAAATAAAAAATAAAAATATATATATATATATACAAGGAAAAGATAAAAAATAAATAAATGATAAATTGTTATTTGATTATTAAAACTAAATATAATCACTAAACCATGCATTACCAAAACTAAAACTTACTTTTAAACCAAGCCGAGTGCACTCTTCAATTATAAGTGAAGCCCAGACAGTATTTATGTTACCACAATCTTGCACAGAGAAACTTAGTTCACTGTGACCATCAAGCTGTCAGTAAAAGATTGATAAATCTACATTAATAATGGCCAACACATGCTCAACTTAAATGTTTAGAATATTTATTCCACAAATGTAGCACCTTATGCCATTATAACGCTTCAAAACATCAAATTTGAGTGTGGTCTCTGATTGACATGTTGGCACAGGCACTATAATCTTTTTTCCTAGTGAGTAACACGGAATTTATTAATAAGAAGGTAGATAAAAGTATACCATATACATATAGCCTGCTGGATATCCAAGTTTTTTTTCTATTCCTTATTGGATACTAATTAGAAAGTTCGAAAGGTCAAACTTGCCTTATAAACTAGTAACCAAAGAAAAATTGAACCTAAACAGAATTAAACTAACCAAACTTTGACCCAAAAATATAATAAAGAACCAGGTCCATGCCTGGACAAGACCTTAATAGCAGTACTACAACAACAACAACAACAACAGCCGCCTTGTCCCAACTATTTGGGGTCAGCTATACAAATCCTGTTCTGTCATTCCACTCTATTTAAGGCCATATCTGCCGTTAAATTACAAGTTTCCATGTCTCTCTTTATTACTTCAACCCAAGTCAATTTTGACCTTCCTCATGTCGTTTTAGTGCCTTCAACTTTCATCATCTCACTCCTTTTCACTGGCACAGTAATTGGTCTTCGTTCCACATGACCAAACCATCTCAGTCAACTTACCCTCATTTTATCACCTATTGGTGCTACACCTAAGCTCCCGCAAATGGATTCATTCCTCTTGCCACTCATCCATCTCAATATTCTCATTTCAGCCACAATCTTTTTATGTACGTGTTATTTGTTGGCTGCCCACCATTCTGCTCCATTAAGCATGGCTGGTCTTATAGCTGTCTTATAAAAATTTTCCTTCAATTTCAGTGGTATTCATTTATAACACAACACTCTAGAAGCACCTGTCCACCTCAACCACCCTACTCTAATTCTATGAGCAACATCATCTACAATATCTCCCCTTTGTGCATGATTGAACCCAAATAACAAAAATGTTCACTATGAAGTATCTCTAGGTTGTCAATTCTAACTACTCCTTCATTTTTACTCCTATTTTTGTTAAACTTGCATTCCATATATTCTATTTTAGTCCGGCTTATCTTAGAACCATTTGATTCTAAAACATCCCTCCATAGTTCTAACATGGCATTTACCCCCTCTCTAGTCTCATCAATCAACACAACATCATCAGCAAACAGCATACACCATGGCACCTCCTCTTGTATACACCTAGTCAATTCACCCATAACTAAGGCAAAAAGGTACAGACGCAACACTGACTCCTAGTGCAAGCCTACTGTGATCGCAAACTCACTTGTCTCTCGCGTAATTGTCCTAACACTAGTTATCGCTCCATCATATATATCCTTAACTAGGTCGATATGTCTACTTGGGACCCCTTTCTTAACCAAAAGCCACCAAATGATCTCTCTTGGTACTCTATCATACGCCTTTTCTAGGTCAATAAAGACCATGTAAAGATTTTTCTTCTTCTCTATACTTTTCCATCAATCGCCAAAGACCTAAATAGCAGTGCTATACCCAAAACATAAAACTCAAATATAAACTAAGTCCAACAGCTATGGTAATCAAACTAAAGCATCAAATCAACTAAGATATGCGACTCCTAAAAGTAACACACTTGTCTCATGGTCACCATGACTCCCATGTGGGCCCACACCATTGTAATGGTACCATATCAGAATAAGGGCTACTTAAAACCACCTTTGATAAGCCTTGAAGTGTTGAATCCAATTCACATCAGTATGCCTTTGATTCCATACCTCAGCCACTGCAACTATACTCTTACATTCATCATCACCCACATTTTGAAATTCAAAGTTTTTTTATTATTATTATTGACCACCACCTACATATTCTATAAGTAATAATACTACAATTACAGCTATCCATTCTAAAACAAACAAGTGAACAACATATTTGGTCAGAGTTACACAGATAGTAAGCTGATATATAGCTGGATGTCTAAGACAATCATATCACAAACATATGATAATGCAACAAAAAAGATACAATTATCAGTCACCTTTTTCTCTCCAGTCCCTATGGTGGTTATTTTTGTAAGAAAATTCATAGGAATTAATTGCAGGAGTAAATGAAGCACAAATTTTGGTCTAAGAGCTTCTATCTGACTTACCATCATATTGTATGATGCATTATGACGCTAAATGAAGTGTGATAAGTTACTATAATTGTATTGTATCATATCATGAGCATACCAATATGATATGTATAATGCAGATTAATATTTTAATCATGTTAATAACTTCAAGGCTATGACTCAGTTACTAAAATGAATAATAGATAATAGATTCACTCATTAAAATACTGAGGTAGAAGATATAGTACCATGTTGTTGGTAAAAGCCATGGTTGTGGAAAGTGTAAAATAGAACTGACAAGAAGTTAGAGCCTCAGCCTGCAAGAAATCCATGCAACCAGGAATCCTCATTGTAATAAACCATATGTACTTCCCATAAAGATTATTAACAATATAATATTAAAGGTAATACAAAGTCTTTAGATTTAGACAGCAATGATAAAAACATATCCTCCCAAAAGATATGTGGTAAGTAAATGCTAAGAAATAAACTGTAACCAGGTTGAAGGGAATACCAGTTGAACATGGCTAGCTGTAGTATCATTTCCAATCAGTGAATGTGCATTCATATACACCTGCATAGACTATATTTTTCAATGCATAAACTAATTAAGCAAGTCAAAGCTTATGTAAAAGAAGAAGAAAATAGAAAAAAGGAGAAAACGTGAGTGCTCCCCCACGTTTGCACCCAGCATTATTGATGCTAAAAAATGAGAAAAGGACATAGATACCCTTATATAAGTTATTCTGCACATAAATCAATAATGAACTGCAATAACCCAAACACCTTTGACAACACTCACCCTCAAGTTGAAGAATAGATAACCACCATTTGATTCATTCCCAACTTGCTTATTTATACCAAACAGGCTTTGTTTACTCATTTACTGAAAACACCCACTAGTTGTTGTCTAGTTGTCACATATAGGGTAAAATTTTTCTCTGACTTCTCACTGATAAAATGACAATCCACCTAAATATGCCTTGTTTGATCACGTTGAAGAAGATTGTGTGCAATACTGATGGAAGCCTCTTATCACAGTAGAAATTCTTAGGGATTTTCTGTCTGAACTCTAGTTCCAATTGTAACATCTAAAGCCAAAAAAGTTTACAAACACTATGCACCATTGATCTGTATTCAGCTCCTGCATTGGATCTAGTAACCAATACTTACTTTCTTACTCCTTCACATCACCAGATTTCTGCTCATCCATATACAATAACGTGAAGTCAACCTACGATCTGAATTGAAGCTTGCTCAATCCTATTTCTGAATACCCATGATTAGAAAATAGCAATCCTCTACTTGGGAAAGACTTGATATACCACAGAATCCTGTGCACAGCCTCCAGATGTGCAGACCTTGGTGAATGCACAAACTAACTGATAATACTTATTACATATGCAATATTTAGCCTAGTAACTGAAAGATAAATCAACTGACCTACTAACCATTGGAACCAACCAGCATCAACTAAAAGATAATCATCTTCATCATCCAGCCCATTATTTCATTTAATAAAAGTATCTGCTCGTTTTTCTCCAAGCTTTCCCATCTCTTTAAGTAGATCAAGTACATACTTTCTGGGAAATAATGATGCCCTTCCCTGACCATGTAACTTCAATGCCAAGGAAGTACTTTAACAAACCTAGGTCTTTCAATTCAAATTCTCTTCTGAAGCAGCTCTTTAGTTTCTTTATTTGTTTTTGATCATTGCCATCACCATTCTGTTATCCTCATACACAATAAGAATTGTATTACTATTTTGTGAGTGAACATCATGTGGTCAACTTTGCATTGCATATAACTTACACTTGATAACATTGTTGAACTGGTCGAACCATGCTCTCAGTGATTGTTTTAACCCATATAATGCCTTCGCCACTATACTTCCAGGAAACTAAAACCAGGTGGTATCATCATGCATATGCCTTCTTTAAGATTGCCATGGTGAAACACATTTTTCACATCCAGTTGGTGCAAAAGCCAAGAGAGATTTGAAGCCACAGACAGAAGAACTCTAATAGAATTCATCTTTGCCACTCTTATCAATTTACTTAATATGACTACAGATATCCTTTTGATACCAGTATTACCTTATATCTTTCTACTGACCCATCTGCTTTGTACTTCACTACATAGACCCACTTGCATCTAACTACTCTTTCCGCCTAGGAAGGTTAACCAAATCCCCCATCTCTTCATTATTTCCAAAGCCTTTATTTCCTCACACATTACCTCCTTCCACTTTGAATATGACAAAGCATCTAACAGGATTTTACTGTAAATAGTCCTCTTGGATTAGAAACCCAAATTTGTTATTCAAGTCATCCATAAGCTAAAAAAAGGACTTCATATATTCCTCTTGGATTAGATGTTGTTCTTGTGGTCTAGATAAATCTACAATGGCTGCAGCCACTCCAACAAATTGTGTACGGATGAGATCTCCTAGTCAAATGTCACTCTCCTCGACAAGGACTCCAAACCAAAATTCCTCGGATCATCACCACATAATCTGGATCCTTTACCAACCTTCGATATTTTTCATCAACTACACCAGCACGATGAAGTTTGGCATTCATGAAGGTTTTGGATTTAATATTTACTGTAACATTTAATTTATTCATGGTGGAAATAAGGTACGAAAGGATGGGTAATTGTAGAAGACGGTGGAATAGCAGTATTAGTAAATGAGTGGAGAATGGATATGGTGGATCCAAATCTTCCATTGGTCTTGACTAGAGAGCTGAGAATTGGCAGACTAGAGTTTCAAGTAGTACAAGGGGTTTGACCGTGAGTTTCCAAAGGACTTTAACATCATCTTGAAGGGACATCACAAAATTGACAAATTGATGCAAGATATCATTCCTCTGGTTGTCAGACAACATAGGGAAAGTGATGTAGGACAAGGGTGAAGATACCAAAAATTGATGTAGAATTATTTTCCAAAGCTTCAAACAATGGTTAGATTTAAAGTGCAGAAGCAAAAGTTTTCAAGACTTGAATTTAGCGCTTCAAGTAGCTCCAAAATAAGAAAAAATTGATAATAGAATTGCAGAAATAGAGTTTAGGAGAATATAGAATGAAAAAAAGAAGGAAATAAGGAAAAAGACCCAAAAAAATGTATTTTTGTAATTTTGGATAGAAATCTGAAAATTACCAAGATACCCCTCTGACGTGTCAGAAAATTCTGAAATTTGTAGTCGTTTTTGACGTGTGGCAGAGAAATTTGAAAATTACCAAGATACCCCTCTGACGTGTCAGAAAATTCTGAAATTTGTAGTCGTTTTTGACGTGTGGCAGGGTTCTACAGTTAAAATTTCATGAAATTTCGATAAGATTTGATGGGTCAAATCAAAGAATTTCATAAAAAATGAAGGTGCTTTAATGGAAGTTTCAAAAGAAGGAAGAAGAAGAATAAAGAAGAAGAATATGACAAAAATAATGAGAAGAAAATAGTATAGAAAGAAAGAAAAAGTTATGCAAAAATTAAGAGATAAAGAAAAGGAATAAGGATATACCTTGAAGGAGATAGGGAGCTTGTTGCTACACCAATGAAAGAAGAAGAGAGAGGGGAGCCATAAGTGGCATCAACCCTTGGAGAAGAAGAACATGGTTACAACCACACCTTGGGAACACCCAAATATTCAAAAACAAAATGATTCTTCACTACTAAATTATGGGAGGGGTTGCCTTCAAATAGGCTTACAACTTTAAGAAATTGAAAACTTGCCAAAATTATGAACTTCCTAAAATTCTAAACTTGTTAGCCAAGTTTTCTAAAAACATAACTTTCTAAAAACTTATTTCCCTAAAAATTAAAACTCAAAACTTCCTACAAACACTATTCCCGTTTTTAGTGACCACCCCTTAGTAATTTGGTCATAACTTTCCCAAATCACCTCAGATTTGCACA
>JAOXJP010000008.1:5724789-5738228 GCA_025762735.1 Platanus orientalis | reverse complement strand
ATATTTAATTTTGAAAATGATTTTATCAAATAAATGCTTTTAAATGTCCAATTGATTCATTAAGTTCCTAATGATAACGTTATAATGACCATAGGGGTTAGACCTTGATTATTGTATCATCCTGAAGGTCATTAAGGAATATTGTGAAGTGGAAGGTCATATTTGTGAAATATCTGTAAAGAATGGCCTCATTGTTATTTTCTTATCTTTGAGAGTTCAGTTACAATATGTAACAGGGATTATTGCAATTAGTGGTGTGCTAGTTTGTAATTAACAAAAGATAAAGTGTCATTAATGTAGTTTGACTTAATTAAGGATATTGGGCCCCACAGCCTAAGGATAAGAATCCCACACCCCTTAGGGTTACTTTGGCTTCTCAAATACTTTATATATAAAGGTACACAAGTTCAAATAGGGTCCTGTAACTTTTCTGAAAGTGGGAGAAGTGTAGAGAATTCTTGAGCAGGTGTGGATACTTTGGAGACCGGGTCAAATTGGATTCTTGTATCTGGTTAATTCATTGAGGTAATTCTAAACTTCCTTTAAGATTAGATCTCAGAGATTCATATGGTGATCAGGGAAAAACATATTTAGATATGTGATTGATCAATGAACTTTACTAATTTTTATGTTCAAGAACGGTAATCTTCTTTCAAGACAACCCCTTAAAGGCTCTCTTAGAACTTAGGTACAACCCTAACTTAGTCACAGATGAAAATACTAGTAGAGATGCAGAAGAATATATGTTGTTAGTGTAGTAGCCAAAATGTCCCAACTATATTATATATAGAAGAGAAAAAACAAAGAGTAAGAAATTTGAGCGGGAGACAAAGCTTTAATGTTTTAGCTTCATTCCAATACTACTACAAACGGTCATAAGGCTTAAGCTTTAAGCCTAAAACAAGAGACATGATAAAAAATAAAATAAGATCATGAAAAACATGTGGCACCACACCACCCACTCACCTCATGTCACGCCACATCACATCACGTCTTGACTTGGCTTGGATCGATTCGGTTTAGTTAATCGATGCATTCGCATGTGCGTGAAGAAAACAAAGAACCCTCACACATATATACACATTCATTTCCTATGGGTCCCTACCCATACAAGTATTACCATTGTTTATAAACTCAATAATCTTGAGCTTCATTTCCAATGTATGGCTAAAAGGATGTATTACAAAAAGCAAAGGCAAAAATAAAGCCAAAATAAATTAGAGAGAAACATAAAAATACAAAATAAGGACATAGATTTAAATATAAAGAAAGAAAGTGTCAAAATTTGAATCACCAAAAATGTAATAAATACAGCAATCCCCAACATGATTCAAAATTTAAAATAGGAGTGAGTCAAAACTTAAAACTAAAGTGTATAAATGAAGGTGACTTTTGGACTATGACCAATATCCTAGAATTAACATGACAGGACTTACAGAAAATAGATGTAATAAATTACTTGAACTTAGATTCCTTGTTGTAAGTCACATGTAAATGTCACTATACAACATTTTTTTGTACATTTTAGTTCTTTTGCAGTTTGACACTATTTCGGCCCTGTGCATAACCTAGATTATCACGAGTGCGCTAAAGAACTAGCCCAAGTTCTCATAGAAAGTAGCCTCACTTTGACACTCACGTAGGCGAGTCCATCAAGTGTGCATTGCAATTATAACACACCACCAATAAAGAATATATTAAAAATTATAAAACTCATCCATTTCTTTGTTACAATTTGCACTATCTATACCATAGGAAATGGGAACTAGTGAGAGTGTTTTTGTTGAACTCAACACAATTAGTTATTGTAACCTATTGAACCTACTTCCTAAAGTGACCTTTAGGTTTAGTTTCCATCAATGGTTGTTCATCTTAATGGGCTTAAGTCACATTCTCTTTGATGTTTCCATCACATACTTTATAGCTAATGGTTTAGTCACATGATCAATTAAGTTAATCTTTATCCTTAAAAACTTTAAGACAATTACCACATAGATATTAATTGTCTTACTATATTGTGTCTTAGAAGATTGTGTATGTGTTTTCCATTATATATTTTACTAGTTCGAGCTATAGCTAGGTTGTCAATGAGCCGAGGCTGGGCTTTGAATTAAGCTCGTTTCCTAAGTGAGCCTGAGCCGAGCTTCAATTGTGGTTCATTCTTATTGGAAATTTTCTTACACTTTCTAATATTTTTCTTTTCAAAATTTTCTCCATTATTTTCAAGAAGATTGGCCTTAAAGATTGTTTCATTAGCTTTTTTAGTTCTAACATAATCTCAGTTTGTTTATTTTATTCTTATGCTTATGATCAGTTCTTCAAGACACCGATCATTACTCTTTTGTTTCAGATTGTTTTAGTAATCTTTTCATGATTGAGGCAATTTTCAATAAGTGATGTAGTCGTAAATGATTCAGGTAAGTTCATGTATTCTGTGACCAAATCATTAACCATCAACTAAAAATCATCTTAATGATAAATTATTGATTTGGTTTCTACCATCTTTGAAGTCTAAAAATTCTCCAATCATATATTTCTCAGTTCCTACATTTTTAACTATATATTTCTTAATTAGACCATTCCAAATTTTTGTCGCAATCCCTAATTTATTGTACACATCGTAAAGTGTATCAGTCATTGCATTCAAAATTGCATGTCTTTAAATTTTGTTTGTTTTTTTTTCCCAAGTTTAACTAGAATGGGACCTTGCGAGTTCATATTGATCTTGGTTTTCTTCAAGCCTAAGATTCATCAAAACAAATGCTACACCTATTATTTCAAGTAGGAAGAGAATCATCTTTTCCTATCTTTTGAAATGGGAACCATTGAATGGTTTTATCTTACTCACATCAAGAGTAGGGAAGTCGATTATGTTTAGTATCTAATAACTAAGAATATTGTCAAGATTGTTGTTAAACAATGCTAATAATATATAATTTGTTTCAGCAAAATATCAACAGACACAAATACTATTTAAATATACATTAATCAATATATCCCATAAACAAATCTATAGAAGAAATTTTCTAAACAAGTAACTTTTTTAGAAATATTTAATGAACGACTTAAAATCAATTTGTACATAAAGAACAAAATTTATGTAGTAAATCAATCAACAGTAAAAAGGACAAAAGGTTAGAAAGATCTAATTGGTTTGTGTCAAGGTTTATTGTTAGACATTGCTCTTGATTGTTGCCTCCCTCTATTCGGATGTGGCAGGGTACTATGACGATCAAGGCATTCAGTGGACATTGATCAAAGACCAGGGCAATCAGTGGGCATTGATTAAGCACGTGCATGTACGGTCGTTGATTTGGAATATTTTTTACAAATAGATACTAATAAGGGAGTGTGATCATATTTAGGGGCAACTTTGTCTTTACATGCCTTAAGGGCATTTTTGTACCAAGAAAATTCTTCTTCTATAGAAAGGGGAAACTCGGGTTTTAGAAAAAATTTAAAATCACTTGACATCGTTGACTAACGTTCAATGATGGAGTGCTAACAGTAGAGCGTTTTTTGAGTTCATCAAGGTGAGTCAAGGGGTTTTTTTTTGTATTGTCAGATAGTTTAGGGGGTGTTTTTGTCCTTTACCCAAAAAAAAGTGTTCATATGAACTCTAAAATAACATGTCAGCTTGTGGTAGAGGACACGGTAGGACATACAAAATCTTGGACAGAACATTTACTTCTTATCCTAAAATAACACCCTATTCCATTTGTGTTGTTCTCACCTTTACTAAAACGGAAAGGATGTTTTGTCCATGATTTGGTGTCTAGGATGGTGTCTAAGACACCAGGAACATCATAGAATAAAATGCATATTCTATATTCCATGTTTCAGGGGACATCATATAGTACCCATGGTTATCAGGATCCCAATCCAGATTGTAGGATCGCACGATCCTACAATCCTAAATCAACTAATTGATCCGACTCCTTACTAGAATCTTAATGTTACAAGATCGCTATAGGATTTCAATCCAAATCATGGGATCGTATGATCCTACGATCCTAATCGATTCTATTATGATCCTACAAAAAAGAACATGTTTTATAATTATAAAATACTAAAGCTTAATAAAAAATCCTAATTAGTAATTATTAGTTACTTAATTTAGGTTAAACTATTAAAGAAATAATAAGTGAATATGACTCTTTCTTTCCAAATTGTACACATCATTTTATTGCTTCCATTGAAAAGTCAAGCAAAGCCAACAAACCCTTGTAACTTGTCATGTTCAATTATTCTTCAATCAAGATTCAAGAGTAGACCTTGGTACAATAGATCTAGACAAGAATCAAGATGATGCTGGTTTGATTGGAAAGATCATTTTATGATGATATCAAATCATAAGTGAAGTTTTAAGTTGAGCAAAGCCAATCATAATCATGTTTCTTGTCACAAGATAAACCCATCCCATTTGAGAGTGAAGTATTTTCCATTGCAAAAATAATTGGAGTGAGTTTCGTGAAGCTCTTGTTCTTCTGTCTTAGTGAAAATGGATGGAAACATGAACCATCTAATATGAATTCGTTTATTAATTAACATGTTTTGTTATTACGGTGTTAGAACTTTGAAAACATTGTAATTTGATATTTTGTGGCTAACTAATTAGAGATTATTGCACTATATTAAATTTAATCACTTTTTCTTTAATTATTATTATTAATTATGGTTTTTTCACTTTATTTTGTACAAAAAATAGAATATTACGATCTTCAATCTGATCCACGATGCTCCCCACCAATCCAACGTAAGACATCGGTTTTAACAAACTTGAGATGGACTCGTATCCTCTGTGCTGCCTTATAGTCAGCCACAGGTGAGCCCAGACACAAAGGGTGGGGCCACAGAGTGTATGTGCCCCCACCCCCTTTGTGTCTGGGTCACCTGTGGCGTCTAGAGGATACGGCTCCACTCGAGATGGTACCCATTCCTTCTTTGATCTCGGCTGGGATTTGGTGCTTCGTCATTCACGTGCTGAGCTCAAATACTTACCTTTTCCAGCGAAGGAAACAAAATCGCTGGGAATATTCTTGTATCCAGTCGCCGGAATTTGGAGTCTCTCTCGATCCCTCGTCGAACATTTTCTCCGGGAAGGTTCCGTCTTTTGGCGACTGGACAGAATTGCAGCACCTGGATCTCGACATTGGAGTGAAGCTTTCCTAGTGTCTACCACTGAAATTCTTGAATCTATCCGGTAACCAGTTCTCGAGCAAAATTCCTTCATTTCCTTAGGAATTGGGTTCTTGTACTTCTTTGAAATCCATGAATATCTCCAATAACATCTTCTCTAGTCAGAGTTCCTAATGGAAAGCCTAGTCCAAATGACTTAGTTTGAGGAAGTTTGTTCTGTCCGGATTCATTGTCAAAGCTCACAATTTTCGAATAATTGTTGGATCTCAGTTCTAACAATATTTCTAAGTCACCAATGGCTTCGACAATCCCAGCTACTTACACTACTATTCCCACGTCAAACTTCACAAAGAGACCAAAGCCAAACCAAAACCTTTCTCTCTTACACCTCTGTAACCACCTCCAAGAAGCCAAGCAAATCCATGCCCTCATGATCAAATGCTCTCAGATCTCCGACACCTATTCCGCCAGCCGACTGGCCGAGTTCTACGCCATTTCCGACCATGGAAGCCTCGAATACGCAGAAAAGATCCTCGATTCCGTCGAAGAACCGAATCCCTTCATATGGAATGCTCTCATTAGAGGAAACCTCAAGAAACATATCCCCCTCAAAGCGATCCTTCTCTACGATCGGATGTTAAACCAATCCGTCGAACCCGATCACTTCACGTTTACCTTTCTTCTCAAGGCTTGCACACAGTTGCCCGCTCCTGCAATTGGAAAACAACTCCATTCTCAGGTTGTCAAGCATGGGCTCGAGTATAGCGCCTTTGTTAGAAACAAGCTGGTTCATCTTTACGCGGTTTCCGGGTTGATTTCTGATGCCCGCAAGCTCTTCGATACAAGTACTGAATTAGACATTGTCACCTGGAACAGCATGCTCGAAGGGTATGCGGATAACAAAGATGGCGAATCACTCCACCAACTGTTTGATAGAATGCCTTACAGGGATGTGGTCTCGTGGAATACAATGATTGCCTTCTATGTTCAAGTGGGTGACTTCGAGCAAGCAGTTGGGATTTTCCGACAAATGCAAGAGATTGGAGAACAACCTAACCGAGTGACGCTAGTTAGTGTTTTAAGTGCTGTTGCCTATTTGGGTGCACTTGCTCAAGGAAGGTGGGTTCGTGCTTACATTGACAAGCATGGAATTGATCTTGATGAGAACCTTGGGTCAGCACTCATTAACATGTATGCCAAATGCGGGTGCTTAGAGGGTGCAATTCAAGCATTCCAGGAAACAAGTCAGAAGAGTGTGGATACTTTGAACTCTATGATCTCGGGCTTGGCAAGCAATGGGCAAAGTCTAAAAGCTCTCCAACTATTTTTGAAGATGGAGTCTTCTGGAGTTTGGCCCAATGCAATAACCTTTTCCTGTGTTTTGAATGCTTGCAGCCATGGAGGGCTGGTTGAAGATGGTATAAGGTACTTCAGAAAGATGAGGGAAGTTTATGGGATTGAACCAGACATTGCACACTATGGGTGCATGGTTGATCTCTTTGGCCGTGCGGGTTTGTTCGATAAGATTGATGAGATCATTGGAACCATGCCAATGAAACCTGATGCAGTTATGTGGAAGGCTTTATTAGGTGCCTGTAGAATCCATGGTAATATGGAAATGGGGGAACGAGCTGGCCTTCAACTTATTGAACTGGCCCCAGATGACCACGCAGGCTATGTCCTGTTATCAAACATATATGCAATGGCTGATAATTGGGACCAAGTTCATTGGGTGAGGAAGAAGATGTGGGAAAGAGGTGTAAGGAAACCTCCTGGGTGCAGTTCAATAGAATTGGATGGAGTTGTTCACGAGTTTGTTGTTGGAGACTGCACTCATTCACGAAAGAAAGAAATCTATGAAATGTTGGATGAAATGGGAGAAAGACTAATGATTGCAGGGTATAAGCCTGACACAAAACAAGTTTTGCTGGATATTGATGAGGAAGAGGTGAAGCAAACTTCACTAGGTCACCATAGTGAAAAGTTGGCAGTTGCCTTTGGTTTCATCAGCACAAGCCCTAGAACAACTATTCGAGTGGTGAAAAATCTCCGGGTCTGCACCAATTGTCATTCTACAATGAAGCTTCTCTCAAAGATTTACATTCGTGATATAATTGTCAGGGATTCAAATCGGTTCCACCATTTTAAAGATGGATCATGTTCTTGTATGGATTATTGGTAGCATATGTTATTGTTGGAATTATATGATCATATAAACTGTTTTATTAACAAATAACCAAATTTTCCTATACAGCTCTGTGAAGACATTAAACCAAAACCATAAGACACGGAAGGAAATAAAACTGACTAGGTCCATCATTCTTTGTAAACCATATATCAACCAATCGGTGAGCTAACTCTTTAATTTACCCATTTACCATATTTTTTTTAAGTGGCCAATGTTTAGCTATAGATCAAAAAGTTAGGATCCTTGCTATTTGAATTTGGTTCTATGCTCATTCTATAGGGCTAACTCTATCCTTAGACAACAAGTATAACAGCCCTTCCCATACCTCAGACATTAAATATTAAATAAATTAATTGTCAATGCAACACCTGCGACACACCCTTTTCAGATAATCAAAATCTGATTGTGAAATTACTTATAATCTTGGACACTGACATGCAAAGCAATCAGAGAACTTTCAAGACCATTGTTTTAATGTTCTTGTACATATAATTCGGAACATTTTAGCTCATCATTTTGCTTTGCTAGTGTGCTACCAGTCTATTGTAACTATTAAGGCATGAAAATAGATACAAGAAAATAAAACCAAATTAATATGATGAAAGCATACAAACATGATACATAGCATTTTCACATCTTTCATTGAAAATCAGATACCAAGAACATTTTCCAGACCAAGATATACACTAATACTAAACCAGAAGTTATTATCCTAACTGAATACTGATGGAGTTTTAACACTTCCGACTTTCACCTAAATATTCCTGAAAGCAAGTTTAATCTTGTGAATACTCCAAGAAAATGCTAGAAAAGATTATACAAAGACATATAGACTATCAAGCATCAACAATAACCAATGCCAAAGTCCGGCGCTCAAAGCCTTATTTTCTTCTTTCCCTAGGTAAGTTGCGATTGAGATTAGAACCGTGTAGTTCCTAATTCAAAAATTATAGAAATGCGAAGATTTACAAATCCACAAGTGGAAACTGGAGATAGCTAGGATACAAGCAAAACTATGTACCAACTGAATGAGAATAATTGAGAGAAACTTTCTTGTTCAAACAATATTAGATCCTCCTCAAGTTCAGGAAATTAGCATACTAATGACCAAATTTGCAGGGTATGCTTCAGGAGGGGGCCACTCTAGTAAGCTGTAACTGCAAACATTCTCCAAATATTTGGATGCAATTTAGTAATGATCGCAAATATATATGATGCCACCCTTTGCTAGATAACAGGGACATGAACATTGATGCAGGACCAAAAGAAAAGGTGCTTTGTTACCAAAGGAATGTTGTGTATTTTGTGTAAGATTCAAAATACGAATCTTCCCTAATCAATTTAATATTTATTATTATTATTATTATTATTATTATTGATTGTTGTTACCAGTTTTATCATAAGAGATACGTTCTTTCCATTTTCGGTACAAGAGAGACAATGGTTCTTGTTACGTTTATTTTGTTATTATGAGTTAAATTACTTTCTATTTTTTAATTGATTAATACGTTGGCACTTATCGATATTTGGAAGGCCAATCAATGAGAATAAAGGGGTAGGTCCAATGACTAAATTTTAAAACGTCGGGCTATTTTCAATGACGAAAGAGATGAACATTGAAGGGTCTTCTATAAAAGGAGAAGACTAATCATAATTCAGTAGAAATGATTAACTACAAAGATTGCACAACAAGAATAAATCTCATACAAACTCTTCAAGTTTTTTGGATGGTTATTTTGAAGATTCTTTTGTTCTTTTCATGGAATTGGAACTACAAACAAAACCATTCGTTGTTTGATCTTTCATTACGGGTGTGGACTTGAGAGATTACCGTTGTTGAATCCTGCAACAATCGTTGGAGAAGACCTTACTACCCCATGGGCGGCAAATAATATTTAAGGACAACATCTTTAAACGTGCATCGATGATACCTTTAAACCAATAAGTTTTCCTAACTCTTATTTCATTACTTTCAATTGATATAGATTATTGTGGTTTCTAGTTAATGCTTTATCAAAAGTATAATCTATTGTAAGTAATTTATTGAATATATTCATTATAGTTTTTCTTGATTCTTGATTGATATTGTAACCTACTAAAATATTGTTATGATATATATATATATATATATATATATATATATTGAGTGATGAAATATTCATTGATTATGATATTGTTCAATCAACAAAAATAGCATATGAACGACAAGGGAATGATCATAGGCTATGTAACAAGAATTTTAAGAGAATATAAGAATTGAATGGGAGAATTAGAGAGAGTGAGAGAGAGAGATTAGGGGATAAGATAAGGAAAAAAGAGAAAGAAATAACCCGCAAGGGCAATTCTAGAATTTTTTTATAGACCCATAAAATTAATGTCTGATAAATTTTGACATAAAAAATTATAAAAACCCATACCTATTGTACTTCTTTAATGGAGTTTCATAAGTCAGTGGAGAATCTTTGTTTAGCAACTCAGTCATTGATGGTATTGATGGCAGCGCCTTGAATGTAGATTGAAAATGAGATAAAAAAAAATGTAAGAATAAGAAAATAAAGAATAAGAAAGAACAAGGGATGTAAGAAACTAGGAAAAGAAACAGATAGAGACTAGGGAAGAACCCTGAGTTCCACATTGTTAAACCATGACAAAGGGGAAAAAGGATGAGAGATAAAACTCAAACAAACCAAACTTTAACTCAATAATCCATGTCTACCAAGACAAAAATGTGTAGCCCTTTATATAGACTCAAAACACTAAGAAAATAAAAATAACTAAAATAGAAAGTCCTAAATTAACTAACCTACTTGCTACCTAAAACATTCATAAGCTCAAAACTACTAGAACATTGACTTTCTAAAGACAAAAGCTACCAAAATAAGACATTCTAGAGAATTTTTTCAAGCACTCAAAAAGGACCCACTTTAACTTGTTGACTCATAAAAATACTAAAATACCATTGACAACAATGTGTTGTTGCAAAAAAAAAACTTAAACTAAAAAAACTCAAATTACCCTTAATACTATTGGTTATACAACAAGTATATATCTCCCACTTAAAAAACTTAAACTAACTCATATCGTGGCACCATCTTGTACTTGAATCTCTAATAGATAGCTCATACAACAACCTCTTTACAATTTATATATCATTCTTACTGGGTAAGGAGAAATTTGTCATTGAATTGAAGAGCCTCCAATCTCTATTACATACCCTTCAAAGATTATCTTTAGAATCTGCAATAGAGGTGGCAAGTGCGATTGAGGACATAGTGTGGTAGTCTTGTATGGACCTACTTTCTTGTCTTACTTCCTTGCCTTAGATCGGTTCTTGCAGTTGGATCGCTTCTAGGTCTTGGATTGAACTAGTTCTCCTCACATCTTAGCAAAGCTTTAGTTTTGGACTTGACCTTGACTTTTGGTTTGAAATCAACTGATGAAGATGTTGGTTTATCATCCTTAAAAGCTTTAACTTGTTGCCCACCTTTACTACAACAAAAAATACCTTTTGCAGCGCTTAAAAAACGTTGTATATAATTATATGCAGCGTTTTTCAAACATTGTTCAAATGTGTGTTGTGAAAAGGCGGAGATTTTATGCAACGTTTTAGAGACTATTTAAAATAAACTTTAAACAATGTTTTAAAACGCTACATAAAGTGGACTTTACACAACGTTTTAAAAATGTTGTGTAAAGTGTTTTTTAAATAAAAAAATTTTACCTCTCATCTCTTCCTGACATTGTAATTTAGTCCCTAAATAACAATAATGTTTTGATCAACAGACAGAGATTGAATAACTGTGTTAAAGACTGAAATAGAACGGGACATACAAAAGTTATTGGAGGCAAGTTTCTGATAATTAAAGGCTTGAACCACAGGCTATAAGACAGACACAGGTTGTGTTGAACCCTTACCTTGTTGTATTCCCAACAAAACATCATTAACACATCTATTTGGTTCTGCAAAGACTACCCGAAACCATGGATATGTCCTATTGTTCCATCCCTGTCAAAGCTTTTGTTAAAACTAGTGCTTAACCTGAAATTGAGTCTAAACTGCCCTCAAATTGGTCCTATTTAACTCACTATTTTCCCTATTTTACCCTTGTTTGGGGGCTTCCAACAGACAATAAACCTAGACCACTTTTACTAGATGTGAGTACCTGTCACTGTTACAGTCCCTGTTATACACCTCACTTCACATCCAAAACATCAAATTATTAACACATTAAATCTCTGTTATAACCTGATTTGAGCCATACTAATCCCTTGTTGTTCCAGACCTGATTGATGCTACTTACAACCTGGTGTAACCTGTTATCCTATGTTAGTAAACTCATATTTACCTTGTTTCAGTTTTAGACCACATTGAGTGCAAGTTGACTACTGTTATGCTTTCATAAGAGGCCCATAATCAATAGTTTTTTGACTTGGTTATAGGCCTATTTCAGCCATAAAACCAGGTCATGTTACAGCCATACACCAATGTAGAATTTGAATAGCATGTTCTAACCAAACTCCATTATAAGAATAGAAATAGAAGCTTATAGGATTCAATTGAGATATGATATTATAAAAAGTCATAAATGATGGTGACTGCATTCATGCAAGATTGTTAACATGTTGCAATTTAATAAGATTTGATTGGAGTTTTAGTTGGTAAAGTGTTGACAAAGGTTCAGTTTTACTTTCTCAGGCTTCTAAAAGAAGAAGAAATAGTATCAGGTAGTATGCACCCCACCATATAATATTGTGACTAGTGAGTCCAACATATTTTTTTGCTCTTTCTTATGGCTCTATGTTTCTTAATAAATCTACTAGCTATAAGAAACAAAAAATTTCAAAAATCATTAATGGTTATAGAACATACCATTGGAATGAGATTGTCAAGTCCGTTCTCCTGAATGCATTTCTTTGCGGCCGTTAGAATGTCATCTGACTTACTGAAGATGTCCTTCCATGGGATTTGTGGGTTCTTTATGAAATGTCTAACGTATTGCTCATATACATATGTAGCCCCAAAGAAGCAAGGGAGAACCAACCAGCAGCTGCCAACCAGTTTCAAATAAAGCCAAAAAGGGAACCTGTGATAAAGATGATAAAAATTTAAGTCTAGGCTTTACAGTTTTTAAAGGTAATATTATGTCTAAAACTTATTAAATGTAGGCTGAAGGGATGTGTATAAAACACTTGTATCAATCCCATCCTCTACTTTTTTTTTCAAAAATCCTGTAAAATATCCTAATAGATGAAGTTTCAGAATCATTTGGTTAAAACCTTGCAATAGAAGAACTTCACAACCTCTAACTATAACATGATGTGGGGACTGATAAAATAGCAACACCATCCATGCTCACTATGCAAATTCAGAAGTGAACACAAAATAAAAGAAAAAGCATGACAAGGATATAACTAACAATGAAAAACAAAAAGGGACCTGACTAATGTACCTTTGATACAGGTAAGTACTAATTGCCAAGGCCACATACTCTGAAATCCTCTTAACGTAACATAAAGAACCACTTTAATGTTTCCAACTTAGCTAGTAATGTTTGCACAAGTGTTGTTTTTGTCCTCAGTTTCATACACCTAGAGTAAAGCACATTGTAAACCAAAACTTCTAGGAGACTATCTACAGTAAATAAAAACAGAAAATACTAAAGAAAAAAAAAAGATAATTGCCAAGTACAATTCCATTATGATGCTTAGGCTAACATGCAGTTTAAGAAGATGAAGGGGCTCACCCCATGCAGTACACATGTGGTACACCTGCATCATAACCTACAATGAAATAATAACTCATTAACACCGTTTAAGTCTATAAATGAGAATAAGAACACCAACAAGACAACAACATCAACAACAAAAGTAAAACACACATGCATACAGTGGGGGGTAAAGGACATACATGTATGATCAAGGCATTATACAAGTTGATCCAAAATGCCAGCCTCTCATTGCAACTCATGCAAGTTGGGTTCACTTTGGCCAACTGCTCAACTAACAACCTATACTGACATAAGCATAACTAACAGAAAGAATAATTGTTAGAAATAGCTTCAATGAACCATTACATTTAAATGAATGTCTTCAAATAGAAAGCAACTTCAGT
>JAOXJP010000008.1:5713049-5724689 GCA_025762735.1 Platanus orientalis | reverse complement strand
CCTTGTACCTCTCTCTCTCACACTCTCAAACCCTTGAAGAAACTCAAGAAAATCCCCTTGTGTGACTGCATGCTCTTTTCCTTCTCTTTTCCCTAACTTTTTAATTAGGGTTTTCAACACACTTTGCCGTCAAACACACTCCTATGTGAAAAAGGTGTCTTTTAAATCAAAATTAAGTCCTCACCATTAGATCTAACAATTGTTCTGAAATAAAGCCAAAACCGACAAATCTCCACCTTAGCTTTATTATCAGTCCCTTAAAAGATCACTAGTAGTTGACTTTGTCCTATATCATAACGCGACACAGCTCCTTCAATTCATACCACACCAATATATGATGTAGCTCCATACCTCTTTTGCTTTAGGTGCCTCACCCCAATTAGTAAGGGTGGTTCCACCAATCTTCAATAATAAACAAAGATTGGTTAAGTCTAAGTAATGCTTAAACTTCTCTGTAATAACCGACTTGTCATCATCTCAGTTGTATTGTTCTTTGTGTGAACCTTCATCAAATTTATCTTTTCATCTGAGATTAAATCCCATATCCAATGATATTTCACATCGATGTTTGGTTTTGGATTGACAAACCTGATTTTTCAACAAGTGAATAACATTCATCCTGTCACAATACAGTACCAATTTTTCTTGCTTCAACCCAAGTTCTGTGACTAAACCTATCACCCATAAAACCTTCTTGGCACCCTCAACGGTTGTCATGTATTCTACCTCAGTTGTGGATAAGGCAATTGTTGGCTGTAACTTGCTTTCCAACTAATATACCCACTTGCAAAAGTAAAGAGATACCATCTTGTAGACCTTCTCTTATCCAAGTTACCTACATAATCAGCATCAACATAACCCACAATCTGTCATGTTCCTTTATATTGTTCAAATAAAATGTCAAAATTTATTGTACCTTTTAAGTACCTTAGGATCTACTTTATAGCATTTTAATGCTCTCTACCTAGATTATCTATGTACTTACTCACCAAAACTGACTACATGTGAGAGATCTGACTTACTGCATACCATTACATATACAAGACTTCCCATAACACTAGCATATGACATTTGGGACATATCCTCAACTTTCTCATCTGTAATAAGACATAAGCTAGCAGATAATTTGAAGTGATTTGCTAAATGAGTACTTACTAGTTTTGCATTTTGCATACTAAATCTCTCTAGCACCTTTTTCACATATCGCTTTTGAGACAACCAAAGTTTTTTAGTCTTCCTGTTCCTCTTAATTTTCATACCAAGGATCTTTTTAGCAATACCTAAATGTTTCATGTCAAATTCATTACTCAACTTGGGCTTCAATAAATCAATCCCATGTTTATTCTTTACAGCAATCAACATGTCATCAACATACAACATCAGTAGAATAAATGAACCATCCTCAAAAACTATGTAGTAAGCATAACTGTCATATTAACTCCTCATGCAGCCAATCCGTACCATAAAGGAATCAAAGCATTTGTACCATTGTCTTGGAGATTGCTTCAGCCCATAAAGTGATTTATTCAGCTTACAAATAAATTCCTTTTTTTCCTACTCTTTGAATCCCTCTAATTGATCTATGTAAATTTTCTCCTCCAATTCATCATGAAGGAATGCCGTTTTTACATCTAGTTGCTCTAACTCTAAATCAAGTCAAGCAACCATGGCTAACGTCACCCTAATTGAGGTATGTTTTACTATTGAAGAGAATATTTCATTGTAATCAACTTCATCTTCCTATCAATATCCCTTTGCTACTAATCAAGCCTTAAACTTTTCACCTTCTTTCTCTGATATTGCTTCATTTTTCATATACACCCATTTGTAGTCAATCACCTTTCTACCTTTTGGTCTTTCAACTAATTTTCAAGTGTTGTTCTTGGGTAATGACTCCATTTCCTTCATCATTGCAATCATCTAATTTTTATTATCCCTACAAATAATAGCATCCTAGAAACAATTTGGATCACTACTACTAACAACTAATGCAAATGCTACCATTTCTTCAAAACTATACCTGATTGGCACCTTATGAGTTCTTTTGTCTCTGCTTGTAGCAAGACCTTATTGTTGTTCTTATTATTGTACCTTCCTACTAAAAGATTCTCTTTGAGAAGATTCTACAATATTCTCTTTCCTCTTTGGCCACATTGTATCCTCTAACTCCACTTGAACTAAATTTTCACTAGCATGAGAATTAGCTAGTTGATTTCCTTCATCCCTATTGTCTTTCAACATAGACTCTTCATCAAACACAACATCTTTACTGATGACTTTCCTATGTGCAACTAGATCCCAAAGTTTGTAGTCTTTTATCCATTTTTCATATTCAAAGAATATACATTTCCTTAACTTTGGATCCAATTTAGACCACTACTATTCTTGCACATAAACATAGGATGTACAACCAAATATTTTAAGAATGAAATAATCAATTTTTTTACCTATCTAAACCTCTTCTGGGATTTTGAAGTCAATCATTTTTTATGGTGATCTGTTGACAAACCTATTTGTAACTTCATGCACCTTGCCTTCTCAAAAAGTGTTATGTTCATCATTTCCGCTATACTATTCTATTGTAGCCCACCTGGTGTAGTAAAGTGTCTTGTAATACCATCATTCTTACAATACTTGATGAACTCCTTATACTTATATTTCATCCCATTATTTGCCCTTAAATATTTAACCTGTTTTCCTGTTTGTTTTTTAACTTTGGCTTTCCAGTGCTTGAACTTGGTAAAAACTTCATATTTTTTCTTCATAAAATAGAACCATACCTTTCAAGAAAAGTCGTCAATAAATGTGACAAAGTAAACAGCTCTACTTTTAGATGGTACACTTACGGGTCCCCACACATCAGAATGTATGTACTACAAAACTTCCTTACTCATATGCTCTACTGTCTTGAAACTAATCCTGCATTGTTTTTCATACAAACAATACTTGCAAAAATTGAGTTTACATGTTTTCACCTTTGTAAGAAAATTCTGTTTGTGAAGTTCTAACAACCTTTTTTACTCATATGGCTTAACCTCATACGTCATAGAGTGATATCATCAGTATAACAATCAACAGGAATAGTTACATTTGCTCCATCTGTAACTGTATTTTCTATCAACTTGTATAGATTTCTTTCATTTTTCCTCTTCATGACAACCATAGCCCCCTTAGTGACTATAAGAACTCCACCCGTTGTCGTAAAAGTATATTCATTCGAATCTAATGCACCCAAAGAAATTAATTTTTTTTTAAATCTGGAATATGTCTAACCTCTCCAAGTGTTTTTACATGCCATCAAATATTTTAACTTTAATGGTTCCTATTCCAATGGTTTTGCAAGTTGCATTATTACCCATTAGAATAGTACTGTCATTACAAGGACTATAAGTATCAAACCATTCCCTATAAGAACACATGTGATAAGAACAATAACCGGAATCTAAAATCCACGTTTTAGCAAGATAATCCGTTTATGACCTGATCGAGAGAAGATCTCCGTCACTACTTGAACGGTCTACTACCACACTAGCTTGATATAAAGATTTCTCATTTTTCTTTTTCTTTTCCTCCAAATCTTTTTTACTTTTTCTGTAATCCATTTTTATATGTCCATTTTTTAAATAATAGCACTCAAATTTGCTACTTTTTCCCTTTGATTTTGAGTGTGACCTCTATTTGTTTCCAGACCTTTTGTCTTTGTTTCTTCCGTGTTGATGGCTTGATTCACCCTTGCCACCAACCCTTTTGATTGGGAACTATTTCTTAGCTTCTATAGTGTTTCAGTCTCCAATAAAACCATTGTCACCTCATTAACTTTAAGAATGTTTTTCCCAACTAATAATGTAGTCACAAGTGTATCAAAGGAAGCTGGAAGAGAAGCTAAAAGAAGAATTGTCTTGTCCTTTTCTTCAATTTTCACCTTAACGCTTAATAGTTTATTAATAATTTTATCAAAAACATTAAGATGATCCAAAATATTAGTATCTTCATTCATCTGCAATTGATATAATTATTTTTAGAAACAATTTATTTGTAAGCAATTTTGATATATATATATAATTTTTTACTTTTTTCCATTATCCTAGAGCAGAAGTTTCATTTAAAACATTGTATTTTACCTTTGATACGAGACATAAGTGGATGGTGCTCACTGCTTTCACCTCAAGTTCCTCCAAATCACTATCAGATACGAATGTCAACTTCTTTTTCTTGTCAAATAGTGCTTTGATTAGCCCTTGATGCACCTTGGTGTATTTAACCTTACTTTGCCCTAAGCTAAAATTATAACTATCATCCATGGTCGAACTCGACGCTCTAATACCACTTGTTGTGTCTTGCAACAAATATTCTAGTATGAATAACAAGAAGAAGAAAAATAAGATAAAAAAAAAAAAAAAACACCAAGATTTACATGGTTTGACGATATGCCTACATCCACGGGAGAAAATTAAACCTTTCTTCAACAAGAGAATACAAAATCTGTACAAATAAGTATGATTTTTACTACCCGAAAACCACCCATACCATTTCCCCTTGTACACCCATCTCTCTCACACTATCAAACCCTTGAAGAAACCCAATAAAATCTCCTTGTGCAACTACCTCCTTTCCTTCCCTTTTCCCAAAGGCCGTGTTTGTTACAAGGTAAATCAGGGAAAAACGAGGGACACTGTACTTTAACCCCACATTCATGTTGTTTGATGCATAAGGATACCAGATGGGAAAACTTGGTAAAACTACTAGGGTGTTGAACCTTTCCCATGTTTTCCCATTTCTTCATATATTGGCTCATTCACCTGTTCCTACCAAAATGATGGGAATAAGAGGGAAAGGGAAGGGAATGAAATGAACACTAACTTTTCTTTCATTTTCCTTTTGTATCCTTTTCTAAGGTGGTTTTACCTTTCCCCCATTTTCTTTTATAGTTTACCTGTAACAATAAGGCCTAAATGTTTAATTAGGGTTTTCAACACATTTTGCCGTGTCAAGCACACTCGTATGTGAAAAAAGAGCCTTTTAAATCCAAATTAAGTCCTCACAAAAAAGGTTCTAACGGCTGCTGTGAAATAAGGCCAAAACCGACAGAAAGATCCACTCCCGTAGTAAAACCCAACCAACAACGGCAGCGATACCAAGAGGCCAAAATCGCAAGTCTTCACCAATCTCAGAAGAGTCCCCTTCAGTTATTTTTACGGTTACGCATTTTCCTCCGTTCATGTCTTCAACAATCCCAGCTTCTTACACTATTCCCACGATAAACTTCACAAAAGAACCGAAGCCAAGACCTTTCTCTCTTACTCCTTTGTAACCACTTCCAAGAAGCAAAGCAAATCCATGCCTTCATGATCAAATGCTCTCAGATCTCTGATACCTATTCCGCTAGCCGACTGGCCGAGTTCTACGCCATTTCCGACCATGGAAGCCTTAAATAAGCAGAAAAGATCCTCAATTCCATCGAAGAACCGTATCCCTTCATATAGAATGCTGTCATTAGAGGGAACCTCAGAAGCATAACCCCCTCAAAGCAATCCTTCTATACGATCGGATGCTACACCAATCCGTCGAACCCGATCACTTCATGTTTACTTTCTTCTCAAGGCTTGCACACAGTTCCCCGCTTCTGCAATCGGAAAACAGCTACATTCTCAGGTTGTCAAGCATGGGCTTGATTATAGCGCCTTTGTTAGAAACAAGCTCGTTCATTTCTACGCGGTTTCCGGGTTGATTTCTGATGCCCGCAAGCTCTTCGATACAAGTACTGAATTAGACATTGTCACCTGGAACAGCATGCTCGAAGGGTATGCTGATAACAAAGATGGAGAATCACTCCATCAACTATTTAATAGAATGCCTTACAGGGATGTGGTCTCGTGGAATACAATGATTGCCATTTATGTTCAAGTGGGTGAGTTCAAGCAAGCAATTGGGATTTTCCGACGACTGCAAGAGATTGGAGAACAACCTAACCGGGTGACACTAGTTGGTGTTTTAAGTTCTGTTGCCTATTTGGGTGCCATTGCTCAAAGAAGGTGGATTCATGCTTACATTGACGAGCAGGGGATTGGCCTTGATGAGAACCTTGGGTCAGCACTCATTAACATGTAAGCCAAATGCGGGTGCTTAGAGGGTGCAATTCAAGCATTTCAGGAGACAAGTCAGAAGAGTGTGGATACTTGGAACTCTATGATTTCGGGCCTGGCAAGCAATGGGCAAAGTCTGAAAGCTCTCGAATTGTTTTTGAAGATGGACTCGTCTAGAGTTTGGCCTAATGCAATAACCTTTTCTTGTGTTTTGAATGCTTGCAGCCATGGAGGGCTGGTTGAAGATGCTGTAAGGTACTTCAGAAAGATGAGTGAAGTTTATGGGAATGAACCAGACATTGCACGTATGGATTAATGGTTGATCTCTTTGGCCGTGCTGGTTTGTTCAATAAGATAGATGAAATCATTGGAACCATGCCAATGAAACCTGATGCAGTTATGTGGAAGGCTGTATTGGGTTCCTGTAGAATCCATGGTAATATGGAAATGGGGGAACGAGCTGGCCTTCAACTTATTGAACTGACCCCAGATGACCACGTAGGCTATGTCCTGTTATCAAACATATATGCAATGGCTGATAACTGGGACCAAGTTCATAGGGTGAGGAAAATGATGTGGGAAAAAGGAGTAAGGAAACCCCCTGGATGCAGTTCAATAGAATTGGATGGGGTTGTTCACGAGTTCGTTGTTGGAGACGCCACTCATTCACGAAAGAAAGAAATCTATGAAATGCTGGATGAAATGGAAGAAAGACTAATGATTACGGGTTATAAACCTGACACAGAACAGGTTTTGCTGGATATTGATGAGGAAGAAGTGAAGCAAACTTCACTAGGTCACCACAGTGAGAAGTTGGCAGTTGCCTTGGGTTTCATCAGCACAAGCCCTGGAACAGCCATTTGAGTGGTAAAATTGTCAGGCAAGCCCTGGAACAGACCCTAATGGAGCAGCCATCGGGGTCTCCACTGATTGTCATTCTGCAATGACGCTTCTCTCAAAGATTTATAGCCATGATATAATTGTCAGGGATTCAAATCGGTTCCACGATTTTAAAGATGGGTCATGTTCTTGCATGGATTATTGGTAGCATATGTTTTTGTTGGAATTATATGATCATATAAACTGTTTCATTATCAGGCTACCAGATTTTCTTGTACAGCTCTGTGAAGACATCAAACCAAAACCATAAGACACGGAAGGAAATAAAACTGACTAGGTTCATCATTCTTTGTGAACCCTAACCAACATAATATATATACCATAAATGCAGCTCCTGAATATGAACCAACCAATCAGTGGGCTACCTCTTCAATGGGGTATCACCAAAATTAGCACCAACTGACCACTTTAAGCCTTTGAAAATATGAACACTTTACCAATGGCCATGTTTTAGCCATAGATCAAAGGTTTAAATCCTTGCTTTATTTATTTATTTTGGTTCTATGCTCATCCTAGTTTCCCTAGCAAGTGAAGTCAACATATTGGTAAGCCACATATACAGTATGGAATTTGAGCCACATGGATCTGAAAATATAAAATCTCAGTAGGCACTTCAACAGAGGAGTTACGAGTACAAACTTCATTTATTTTCAGGTAAATAATTACAGTAACACCTATTCAGTACATGGTAAAAATATATCTAACAGTAGTTTACTTCCATTTGTAGTGAACCAGGAATATAAAGAAGAAAAAAACTCCTCAGTCTGCTTCTATTTGCCAAAATTTGATAGCTATGTTCCCCCTATCTTTTGCCTCCATTTTCAACCTTTTTCATCTTCTTTATAGAATCAAACAGAGACCGCTTTTCTTCCTTCTTGTTTGATGCCTTTGCAAATGGATTAGATGGCCGATGAACCTCTACCTGATTGGCCCCATTCTTTATGTTCCCCACACCCATAGCTCTATCGGATTCAATCTTCTGCCTTCCCACCTCAGCTTTCTCTTCTGCTTTTTCCAAGTTGTTTGATGCCTTTGCAAATGGACTAGATGATCGATGAAACTGTATGTGATTAGTCCCATCCTTTGTGTTACCCTCACCCACAACTCTATTAGGCTCCATCTTCCCTTCCACTTTAACTCTTTCTTCCGCTTTCTCTTGCTTTGAGAACTGAGGGCTGGCCAATTTGTCAGACACAGGCAAGGCCTTGTGTGTTTCAACATCTATGAAGGCTGCTTCAGAAGCTGAATTCTGACATCCTGCCGTCCCCATAGTTTCATTCAGTAATCTTTCCTGTACACAGGCATGAAGGTGCATGAAATCTTTGGCTAATCATCAGTAGTAGCTACATTCAAAGTTATTTGGCAGTAACATAATGTACACTGAATTTTGAGGGGGGTGCTTACCTCCAATATGCCATTGAACCGCTCTGCTAAAATAGGAAGCTTCAGGGTAGTTACAAGCTTTATGGCACCTTTCACTGACTTCTCCAATGATAGAAGCCTCACAAGTTCAGCAGCCCTCACAAGCTTATCACCTGAAATAATCATCATCATTAAACATGGCCATTGAGAATCATTAGTTATATCATGGTTTTTAAATTCCTAAGTTCTGACCATTGCAGCAGGCAGCAATAAGCCTTAAGATGCATTTGTCAAGAGCAACTTCAATATTGAAAGCTTCGTCATCCAGTGGTGTAGGATCCAGACCAGCAGCAACCATTTCTTCAATTCTTTCCGGAATCTGTAAAGTTCAAATGTCTGAAAGACTCAAGCCATAGACAAGCACCCATAGAACAAGACACTGAATTGTTGACAATGGTATAAAGACCATTTTCATACAAGCACTTCGATGTAAAATTATCTATTCCTAGTCATAATTATATAAGGATATATTGCTAGACATCAGAACCATCATCCCCAAATTGATTGTAGCTCATCCCCTGGCCCCTCCCCACCCCCCCACCGGACACTGACACACATGTCAATTCTCATGTTACAAAGGGCATACATCATGGATTTTAAAAGAGAAGATACCTGTGAGAGATAAAGGTTATTCAGTATAAACTCATTTTCAAGATCGCCTGCTCCCAGATCAGACGATGCAAGAGGCAATGAAAGGCTCAATAGAGTAAGAACTGGTTTGGGCATCACCTGAAAAAGAAAAAAAAAAACATTTGGAAGATGTGCTAAATGATAGCTGAAGCAAAAGAAGCAAAACTAGTTAAGCATACTACCTGTGGGAACAAATCAGGAGATTTGCAAACAATGCAAAACAACTTGCTTGCATTCAATCCGACCACCCAATAGTTCTCCTCAGACGACCTCTCTTTACTAGTACTGCGTATCAGACCTTAGTCATTTAAGGGATGGTAGACTATACAATAGATAATTAGAGAACCCCATGTGCAAGAATCTAAATTCCATATGCCTAAATAGGACAATTGTAATAAACCTGAAGAGTGGAAGCCAACTGCCACCATATTGGTTGGTAAACACTCTCAGCACCCCCTACATGTTATGAAAATAAACTCAGGTCCAATTAGTAAGAAGCAAAGGTTAGCAACAAAATAACGACATGAATTTGAAAACAGAGCAAGGCACACCTTAGAATCATAAGTGCTTAGTTGACCTTCTTCACTGAATCCAAACCATGTTAGATGTGAACCAGGGGTCAAGGGCAGAGAACCACTGAGGGGCTGGGTTGCTTTAGAAATGTTATAAACTCTGAACTCTAGCATCTGCATGTCAAAAAGTAACAACACTTAATATGGACAAATAACATGAGAATGTGGTTCGATCCCATCCGACCCGTCAAAAGAATTTGAACCTCTCAAGGCAAACACCAATTTCTAAGTGAGGCAAATAAGTTTGTATTAGATAACATGCCAAGGCCAAAAAAAAAATGACATCAAACACATAATTCTCAAAATTTAAGTTTATAGCAATTCACCCTGATAGCTAGGATACTGTAGTTGAAAAAGGTACCTGATCGTTTGAAGTAAGAAAGTGGGAAGCATGGGTAACAATGGCCAGTTCATCTTTGAAGCCTGCTGCAGTCACCACTGGTCCATTGATGGAGAGAACATGCTTCTGCAATAAATTGCAATCAAGAAAATTGGATAGCTTCAGCAAAGACACAATCATAGTCAACTTAGAAGATGTTCTGAACATAGTAAAATAAAAGCAAAAAAAGAAAAAGAAAGAAAGAAAGAAAAGAAAAGAAAAGAAAAAGCCCCAGAGCAGCTTTAAACACAGAAGATAACATGATGAATGTAATGTAAAGCATAAATTATCTTGTATGCCATAGAAAGAATAGGTCATGGCATCAAAGTTCCAAGAGTAGTTAGATTTAACGTCTATAGTGTGACTTAGCATCCTCATGCTTACTTAGCACCAGGAATAATTTTAACTGCTAGTGGAAAATGCCAATTAGGGATAAAATACTTGAGTCATGTAATGGCTATTGGACTTCACATGCATTTGGTCAATGCGGTACTCAAGTACAAAACAGATAGCATCTCTCCTCAGTTGCAAAATAGAGTGCCATCATACAGCTTAAGTTCATAGTACTCCTTCAAACAATTTAAGTTTAGCTTTACACAATACATTTTTGACACAGGAGGCAATCGTAACACTTTGGTGAACTGAAATTTACAAAAGTCTTGCTATCCTTGACACTTTGGTGAACTGAAATTTACAGAAGTCTGGCTATCCTTTTTTCCCCTACAAGTTAGGTATGCTCAAGTTGATGGGCTAAGAAAATGCTTTTACCAAAAGAGGGTGTATATGGAAAGTATTTGTGCATAGGAAGCTTTCTGTTGGCTTCCTCCTTTTCTAATTTCAACTCTCATATACTTCGCACCGCAAAAGAAAAGAATAAAAATTACAACAAAAAACTTAAATTGCATAACAGAAAGGGAGAAAAACATGTGAGACCACCTCTCTACCATGGTCAGTGAATTCTTAGTTCAAAATTTCTTTGGTCCTTGAAATGCAAAGCAATCAGAGAACTTTAACTGCTAATGTATATGTTTCCACATCAAATGCAGAGAACAACTCATCATTTCTATATGTTAACAAAATGAACATCATAACACATAAAAATACACCCAAAAAGAAAAGAATGACAAAATAAAACACTTAGTGAAAGTATAAACCTGTGTATCTTTTCTTTAAGAGGTAAAAGAAGACTTTATTCAAAAAGGAGCAAATCAACAAAAAGGCAATTCACCAGACCAACTCAAATAAAGTCTTGTCCAAACTTAAACAAATTATAAAATTTCATGCCAAGTAATTAGGTTATTTGACAAGAACTTTCGCAGACCAAGAAGTCTAATATTTTATATTCCATGGAGAAAAAGAGACACAAAGTATGATGATATACATAAAGCACCAAAAATGATGCTAATCATAGTTGGGACTTATTTTTTTTTTTTGGATAAATTATAGTTGAAGGGACTTATGAATTAAACTTACAAATCTTAACAGAAAACACTACGAGAAACTGCAAAATCTTAAACCGGGAAGGGAGAAAAACGAACAGGCCAAGTATTTTGGATCCCAAAATCTTCCCTCTTCTCTAAGTTTGACTCAACTGAAAATGAAAACCTGATGTGGAATGTGGGAAAACCTATATTCATGGCCTGGGGGTATTATG
>JAOXJP010000008.1:5698052-5712949 GCA_025762735.1 Platanus orientalis | reverse complement strand
CATGGCCTGGGGGTATTATGTTAGTTTTTGTTGATCTAGGTTCGTTTATTGTCTATCAGTTTGGTGGGTTCTATTTCTTTCCAAGTAAAATTAAGGTGAAAACTCTATCTCCATCAATTTTCTTTGGGCCTAATTTTGGAGGGTCAAAACTTACCCATTTACCTTAATTTTCGTGTCATTTGATAGTCTATTCAGATATGTTTCCAACAAGTCCAATATATTGTGAATTCGATGTGATTTAGAGAAGTTATGACCACAGTATTGGCAGGGTATCATTTTGTGACGGAAATTAAGTATTTAGATTAAGATTTGGAAATCTGATGTGAAAAAGGTATATATTCACTTTGTAACTTACAATTTTAGTATTGATGATTAGTTGAGCTAAGTTTTGAAAAAGCAAATTGCTAAAGTTCTCGGATGTGAATGCCTTGAACCCTAGGTGTGATTGCCTACACAGCAAATCCTTGGTTGAACCAGTTGTTCTGAATTGGAAACTCACTATTCAAACATTCCTTGACAAGTACAACCTTATTAGGCCAAAGAAGAATGACGAGTTTGTTGATTCCAAGCCTGAGATTGTGATACATAATGATGAGATATCAAATGTGGAAGAAAAATTAGAGGTAGAAGTACAAGACACTAAAGAACAGGTTACAGCTGAAGACACTAGTGCGAAGTATGCTAATGTGACTCATGATGCGTTATTGGAGGAGCCAGTTCTGAGCATAGATGAGTGCTCTATTACAGCCCCAGTTTGTGTCCAGCCACCTGATGAGATTCTAGGTCCAGTTCAAAGTGAGATACATCCCATCTTTGCAAACATACCAAACCAAGATTTCGTACTGATTTCCAATATTGTTGATCCAGTTCAGCCAGATGAGTATTATAAAGTTTTTCCACTTCCAACTCTTTCGCAGAAGACAAATGGTTTATACTACAAGATCGTTCCCATGTCAAATGTTTACAAGATAACAGGGTTACGTCACAATCTAATTATGGGAGGATATAGTTTGTGGTTGGTTAGTTCAAGATTTTTCCAAGGATGCTGACTCTTTCCCTCTATAAAACTCAAGGTCAATTTTTTTCAAACAAGGGAGGTTTGATGAGAACATAGAAGGCAAGGTGAGACCCACACATGAGCGTAACGGGGTCCACACGTGAAAACCATGATAGTATACATGGGAGACATCAAAGGGAGAAGTATATATGCTGTTTTGGAACTTTTATTAGTGGTTTTATTCTTTTATTTCATATTTTTTTTAATTATTAGAGTTCGAACATAGAAGTCATTAGAGTTTTTTATATGGGGCATAGTTGGTTTTATGTAATAAAACTACATAAAACCTAAATCATGGGTTGGTCTACCACTCTAGGAAGGGGACCGATTTAGTTGTTTCTTTTATTCCTTATGCTTCTATTTTTTTTGTAAGAGAAAGGGGAGAAACCCTTATCGTGGACTTTTAAAAGACCCCCCCTTCTCTATTCAATCAACGACGTTTAATCAAAGATTTTGGCTCTCTTGCTGCACACGACTTGTATCTTCTTCTTCCAAGTTCTGACTGTAACTTGAGGCTTTGGTTGGTGATTCCAAAGTGAGGTGAGTTGGTAATTTCTCCCTCAAGCAAACCTAACCTCATCTTGTTCTTTAATTTTTACTGGTTTTTCTCCATTAAACTTGTTGTCCACACCCAAAAAAACTTAACTCCAACATCTCTTCTTCTTCATCTTTATCACCCAACTTCATTAACACCCTCTTTGTCAATCTTACACACCTGTTGATCATTCCCTTTATTCCTTTTGATATCAACCCATAAATCCCTACATCCCCCATAGTTACCTCCTTCTCAACCTTAAACCCACACTATACCCACTCAGCCAAACTTAAATCACCAAATTCCTTTTGAAACCCCATCACAACCACAATCATCTTGCCATCCAGAATTTCCAGCAATCTATCATGTTGTTATTCCTTTTATTTTCCCTCATACAAACCCATCACATAGCCTATGGCCACTCATCCAATCTCTTCCCTATTGTTTCTCATGTTAAAACCCCAAAACCATTATTCCCCATACTTGCGGCTGCATATAAATAGCTCTCTTGCTATTGTTTTTTTTTTTAACCCAAATCAGGCCATCACCTCATGAATTGAAGGCTGCTTTAGAGGGAGTTTTTTGTTTGGAGTTTTGGAGATATCACCGAGTCCATTATTTGGGTTGCATACAGCTGTGTAGCTTTTAAGTACTTACAAGGTGTTTGATCATATGTGTAAGTGGATGCTGAAGTGTGTTATATGAAGCTACTTGATGTAGAACAATTCCAAGAGGCTCAAATAATTATGAGATTCAAAGTGTAAAAGTAAGATATTTTAAGAATTAAATCGTAAAACAATCAAGTAGTCACAAAATAGGGGAAATCAAGAAATAGAATGGTAGAATAGAAGTTAGAATGAAAAGGAACAGAAAAGAATAAGAAAATAAGGAAAAAGACCCCAATGGATAATATTGTAATTTTCAAACATAAACTCAAACAATTACCAAAATACCCCTGATCGTGCATTAAAAAAAGAGGAAAATTTACATGATTAGACTTTAACTTTTTTTTATTTTATCAAGTTCTTTTCTTATTTGGCTTAAGGTAATTTATCACTTAGTCTTAATTCTTTTGAAAACTATTGATAGAATAGAATTCTAGTTTTTAGTGTTGACTTGTTCGAAACTGTCGACTTGTGGATCTCTTTATTTTTTATCATACATCCTACATCATTTTTTATATCAAAGCTAGGTTCTCAGTTAGTTCCACTCTTACTAGTATCCTTGGGATCTTTAAACCACATAAATTAATTCTTTATTTTGTCTTTGTGACCCCATATATCCAACGCATAAACAACCTGTGTAACCCTACTCTTGAGCCTATTTGTTGAATCAATGACCACGTTTCTAACCCGCATATATCGTACTAATGTTATTTATTGTTCTAGACCTGGAATTATAATCTATTAATGGATTTTGAGATTTAATCCGTTACAACCATCAAATTGGTATCTACAAACCTATCATATAAAAAGGATTTTGGTATTGCTTTAATTAAAACATAGGCCTATTGGAAGAGTTATCTATTGATCTGTTTTAAGAGATATTTGTCCTTATTCCCACTATTCTAACTAATTGATTGGCTGTGAGACATACATATACATAAACCATTACTTAAGTCAATTATAGTGTATTGGCTATTGACTTATTATAGAACTAGGATTCAATTGATTACCGTTCTACATAGTATTCCACATAGATTTGGGTATTGTATAAAAGGAATTGCTATCCAAACTTCTCATACATTATGTTGCTGACCATTTAAGCCTTTAGAACTGAATCAGTGTTACTACTTAGTGACACCTCAGAATTGGGATTTAATCATTTATTGCTTTATGTTCTACCAATCAGTTTAATGTTAAAGATAACCATTCTAAAAATGCATATTATCATAATAGAAAATCATATCTAGATATTGCTTATAACAATTTTGTGATAGTTCTACAAGATCATAGGTACACATTATTGTGAAATTCTGCACTGAGATTATCTTATATTCGTTCCATACACTGAGGCTATCACATTCAGGTAGACAGGCTTTCTTTACCCTGTACCTTATTGTAACAGTCCCAGAATATTTTCTTATACAGACTATGTCTATTCTCTGCATGACCCCATAAATCCCCCAACTACAATGTTTTTTTTTTTTTTTTCAGTCATTTCTCCTACATTCAAGAACCTGTCATAATTATAAACCCGATTATAACCCTGTTGTATTAACCATAATTAAATCTCATTGTCGTACACTCAAATAAGACCTATTATGGACACTTGTCTGGGTTCTGAGTTGATTACATATCAGTCCCTAATCTACCAAATCATTTTACATTCTCTATTGTTTTATCTAAAACAGAAACTGCTCAATCCATCATAAATCCTGTAGAAACCTATTTAGTGGTATTTGAGTATGGTAGATTACCTCTTGTAACATCTGAATTTATAAAAAAGAGTGTTCATATATATCTCTAAGCCTACTGCTATTACAAGCAATAAAATATTGTTCAGTAGTAATTTCAGTCACACCAAACCCATGTGTGGGCACCACTTTACTCTAATGTCCGCATCAAACCCCCCTTGTTAAAAAAAACTCGACCTAGAGTTTTGTAGAGGGAAAGAATCATCGTACTTCAAGAACTCACACTAATCAACCACGCACCATAGCCTCCAACAATCAGTTTTTGATCTAGACCCGTCCTCTTGCAAGTGTCATGAGGTAGACCTCATAGTAAATAACTATTTCCTAATAAACAACCAATAATGGAAACACCTCATCATACTCTTCCTACAGAACACAAATCGACACAATAATTTTAAGAGTCATCACAAAGTCAGAAACTGACATATCAGTGATAAGAGGATGAATCTCACTCAGATCTGGAACTGAAACATCGTCGGGTGGCTAGTCACAAATTGTGGCAATAATGTCTCGAATCTCTATAAAATCTTGGACTGAACTGTCTACAAAGAGAGTCTGAATCTCGCTCTGAACTGGAGCTAGACCTGCATCAGGTGGTTAGACATAAATTAGGGCAACAAAGAGGTACTCATCTGTAGACACCACTAGCTCATTAAACCGATCATCACTTGTCACCTCTTCTGCACTAATGTTCTCATTTGCAATCTTGGCTTTTGTCTTCTTGAACTTCAACCTCAGGCTTTGTTGCCACACTTGATATCCCATCAGTGTGTATTACCACCTCAGGTTTGGAATTAACCCCTTTTGCATTCTTCTGTTGAATATGGAATAGGAGCTTATCAAAGTTTACTTGTATCTTATTCATTATTTCTTGTAAGTCACCATATGTAGAAGAAAAACGGTCTTCCCTTGTAATATCATCAGGCTTTTTTTTATTTGACAAGTTGAAAAGGAGTTATCGAAATATCTGACTTGGAACTAATAACAAACTCCACCATTACAAATTTATAAGATACTAGATGTCTTGTAAAATTTAGCCCTCCTCTCATCCACCCATGTTCTACCTAGAATAAGTAGATGATCTGTGGAGAAGCTTCTATCAAAAAAAACACTTAGCATCACCAATAAACTCTTTGATCTCAAACTAAACAATAAAGTGTTCATCTTTATAGAAACCACATAAGCTTGCTCTATATGTCGAGATAACCTATCAGTAACACTTTATTGTTTGTAATAGCAACAAGCTTGGAGATTTATATGAACAGTCTTCTTTATAAACTCATATGCTATAAGAGTTAATCTACCATACTCAAATACCACTAAAGATGTTTCCATAAGATCTATGATAGACTAAATAGCTTATGTTTTAAATAAAACAATAGAAGATGTAAGACGATTTGATAGATTAGATATTGGTATTAGATCAACTCAGGACCCATACAGGTGCTCATAATAAGTCTTGTTTGGGTGTACGACAGTGAGATATCATTAAGGTCAACACAGCAGAATTGTAATCAGATTTAGGATTATGACAGACTCCTGAATATAGGAGAAATGACTGAAAAAAAAAAACATTATAGTTAGAAAATTTATGGGGTTATGCAAAGAATAGACATAGTCTATATAGGAACATATTCTGCGATTAGTACAGCAGGTATGGAGTAAAGAGAGTCTGTCTACTTAAATGTGATAACCTTAGTACAGGAAACATATATAAGATAGCTGATGCAATAGTTGTACATTAGATGGACACCCACTACCCTCTTTAGAGGCCCAACCCAATGCTAAACCTTAGAAGAGGGCAATCAAGCCTTGATAGACTAGGCTTTATTTTTCTTGTTTTAAGTGTCTTTTAGTAGGAGAGTAAAGCCTAAAGGGTTATTATGCAATAAGGCTTTGAGTCATAGGGGTTTAGTTGCAATATTTAAGAATTATGGTGTTTTTTCATATTTCTTTTAAGTATAATTAAAAAGGTTGATCGTACAACCACATTAATAAGGGTATTTAAATCAATGTATAATTAGGTCTTAGGGTTTTTATGTAAGGAACAATTAGGCTTGTGATTTGGCAGTTTTTATGAATAAATGAATTGAGTATTGGAATTATTAGTAGCCGCCCACGAGGGGGATTCTCTTTATCCCTTTCTTTCTCTCACGGCTAAAGGTAAGCCATCCTCTACCTCTTCTTTCTTAATCAATCCCTCTTTCCCTCTCTTCTTGTTAATTTCTTCTTTCTTGATTCTTTCTTTTTTTCTTTCTCTCTTTCTTGATTCTTACTCTTTTTTTCTTGATTTAATCACCCCTCTTTTCTTTTCTTTTATTTTATTTCAAAAATTAAATTCTTGCTATCTTTTCATTGAATTCTCAATGTTTTATTTGGTTTAATTAATTTTATTCTATTCTTTAATTCAAGATTCTAATTATTGGTTTTCTTTTAGCTTAATTCTTGAATTCCCATCACCTTCTTAACTTTGTAGACTCATCTATTCTACGTCAAATTGGTATCAAAGCTAAACCTTATAAATTTTGGGGTTTTGAAAGAAATACGAAAACCATTTTTCTTCATGGCATTTCAAGTCCTTTTTTGGCCTAAAAACTTTTCTTGTGAAGTATTTAGGGCCCCTTTCCATTATTTTAAAGCAACCCTAAAAATTTCAGGGCACTTTGTATTATTTTAGGACTACCCTGATTTAATTTGGCATATTTCAAAAAGGATTTTCATCAGCCTAAATAATTTGAGCAAGTCCTAAATTATTTCATTTGAACTCCAGATTCAACATGGTGACTAATGTAGAGTTATCTTCGAGAGTGAATGTACAATCTAAGGAAATTAATCAATTGAGTACACGTATGAGTGAACTGGAAAGCAAGATAAATGCTAGGTTTGAAGCTCTTCACATCCAGTTAGAAGCCATTGCAGCAATTGTATCCAAGAAAAATGAATCAGTAAAGTCTCCAAACCAGTAGGCCAACAATGTACGACTTGGTGAGGCTTCTCACCAATTTCAGCATGAAGTGGTGTCACTTTGGAGAGAGCATATGGAGAGGGTAGATCCTCCGCAGCAAGAGTACCTTACTCGAGTTGACCATAACCTTAGTGCCCCCACACAGGAACTTGACAAGAATATGCGATTGGATGTGCTTGATTTTCAAGGCGGTGGAGATTCTGACATTTTCCTAGACTGACTACACAGTATTGAGTCGTTCTATGATTTGTATGACATTCCTGAATACAAGAGACACAAGTTTGCAGAGGCAAAGTTAAAGGGGACCGCCAAGATGTGGTGGGATAATTATAAAGATGAAAATCGTCATTTGGGGATATTCAAGAATTGAGATGATTTGAAGGCAGTTATGAGGCGTATGTTTGAGACACCAGGTGCTAGGAAAAGGGCACACTTACAATTGACACAGTTACAATAGGACACTATGAGTGTAAAAAAGTACACGAATTGTTTCTACCACTTAGCAACCCCCGCAAGATCAAAGTGGGATGACGACATCATGATTGCACTCTATAGGCGTGGATTGCACCCTTAGATAGCAATAGGTTTATGCAACAGACGTCTCCCTACATTAGATGATGCCATAAATGTTATATACTAGGTGGAGGAGAGCTTACAGGGAGTTCCTTATAGACGAGCCTTCCCTGAGAGTTCTTCACGAGTCTCCAGTCAAACCTTAGGATTTTCTACAGCCAGGATAGCTAGTAAGCCATAGCCTAGTGGCATCTCTACAGCAGCATCGAGACTAGGCAGAGCCATTATGCCCCCTCATGTCCGAAATCCTAATAGTTTTATGCAAAAGGGTCGAAGACCTTGTTTCAGATGTAGCAAGTATAGGCACATTTTTACCCAATGTCCTCAATGAGGATGACCTCGAAGAGGAGATGATTCTCGAGACAAAGCGTGCCCTAGAGGATGAACAGAAGGAGCATGATGATAAGCCTGTGTGTGTTTTACATCCCGTCTTGACTAACCGAGAAGTTAAGAAAGATGAGGATTGGCGCCGCAACAGCATGTTTTAGACGCGGGTTAGATGCAACGGTCATTATGCTCTCTAATGATTGATGGAGGTAGTTGCACTAATGTAGTATCTGAATAGGCATGTAAGAAGTTGAGCTTAAAAATTGAACTTCATCCAATCCCATATAAAGTAGCATAGGTAAACAATACAAATTTCAAAGTCAGTGAGAGATGTCTTGTTACCTATTCCATTGGAAACTTTCATGATCAGTTCTTTACGCGATGGTTTTCCCATTAAAGTGTGTCATCTACTGCTTGGAAGACCATGGTTATATGACAAGAAAGCCCAACACTGTGGGTCCCAAAATACACTCTTTTCAGCATAGCAGAAAGATGACCATGGCTCCTTGCCAAAATATGCTTAACTTGAAACTAAAGAAGACTACAAGATCCTACTAACCACATCGCATATCAAGTGGAAGAGATGGCCTTCTTAGTTCACTCCCTAACTCAACAGGGTTGAGTTCTTTTCAAAAGGGGGGAGTTGATGCAACAAGTGTACATTGGATGGACACCGACTACCCTCTTTAAAGATCCAAGGTTAGGCCCAATGCTAAACCTTGAAAGAGGAGAATCAGGTCTTGGTAGACTAGGGTTTATTTTTCTTGTTTTAGGTGTCTTTAGCTGGAGAATAAAGCCTAAAAGGCTATTATGTAATAAGGATTTGAACCATAGGATTTTAGTTGCAATATTTAAGAATTACGGTGTTTTTTATATTTTTTTTAAGTATAATTAGAAGGGTTGATCATACAGCCACATTAATAGAGGTATTTAAGTCAATGTGTAATTAGGTCTTAGGTTTTTATAAAAGGAACAATTAGGCCCGTAATTTGGCGGATTTTATGAATTAGTGAATTGAGTATTGGAATTATTGGTAGTTACCCACGAGTGGGATTCTCTTTATCCCTCCCTTTCTCTCATGGCTAAAGGTAGGACATCATCTCCCTCTTCTTTCTTAATTGATCCCTCTCTCCCTCTTTTCTTGCTAATTTCTTCTTTCTTGATTATTTCTTTTTTTTCTTTCTCTCTTTCTTAATTCTTGTTTTCTTGATTTAATCACCCATCTTTTCTTTTCTTTATTTTAAGAATTGAACTCTTGCTATCTTTTCAATGAATTCTTGAATGGTTTATTTGATTTAATTAATTTTCTTATATTCTTTAATTCAATATTCTAATTATTGGTTCCCTTTTAGCTTAATTCTTGAATTCTCATCACCTTCTTAACTTTGTAGACCCATCTATTCTTACATCAATAGCCTCATTGCAGAATTTCACAATAAGGTGTACCTATGATCCTATAGAACTATCACAAAACTGTCACAAACAATATCGCGATATGATTTTCTATTCTGATCAGTCCACACAAAAAGGAAGATGCACCTTGAAAATGGTTCTCTTCAACAACAAACTGATTGGTAGAATAGAAAACAAGAACCGATTAAATCTCAATTCTGAAGTGTCACTGAGCAACAACACTGATTCAGTTCTAAAGGACTTGAGTGGTCAGCATCACAGTCTTGACAGCAATTCCTTTTATGCAATACTCAAATCTATCTAGAATACTGTGTAGAACAGTAATCAATCAAATCCTAGTTTTACAAGAAGTCAATAGCCAACACACTGTAGTTGACTCAAGCAATGGTGTATGATATGTATATCTTATAGCCAATCAGTTAGTTTAACACAGTAGAACAGTGGGAATGAGGACAAATATCTCTCAAAATAGATCAGTAGATAACTCCTCCAATAAACTCATGTTTCAATCAAAGCAACACAAATCCTTCTTATATGATAGGTTTATATATACCAATCTGATGATTATAACGAATTAAATCTCAAAATCCATTTATGAATTATAATTCTTGATCTAGGAACAGCAAATAGCATTAGTACAATATATATGGGTCAGAAACAGAGGCAATGGTTCAACAACTAGACCCAAGAGTAGAGTCACACAGGCTATCTATGTGTTGGATATATGGGACCACAAAGACAGAATAAATGATTGATTTATCTAGTTTAAGGATCCCAATTGGAGTGGAACCAACTGAAAACCTAACTCTGATACGAAAAATGATGTCAGATGCATGACAAGAAACTAAATAGATCTACAAGTCAATAGTTTCAAAGAAGTTAATACTATAAATTAGATTTCTATTCTATCAATAGCTTTGAAAGAATTAAGAAAAATACCAAGTGATGAATTAACCTAAGCCAAACATAATAAGAACCTACGAAAATAAAGAAAAGTTAAAGACTAATCATACAAATTTTCTTATTTTTCTGATGCACGACCACATGGTATTTTGGTAATTTTGAGTTTATGTCTATAAATTACAAAATTACCCTTTTGGGGTCTTTTTCCTTCTTTTCTGTTCATTTTCATTCTACCATTCTATTTCTTAATTTCCCCTATTTTGTGGCTACTTGATTACTTTACAATTCAATTCTTGAAATATTTTGCTTCCGCACTTTGAATCTCATTATTTGAGCCTCTTGGAATTGTTCTACATCACTACTTGTTGCTAATTGATTGGATCTCATTATTTTAGAGGTTGGTTACTCAATTGTTGGCTGCCATTGAAACTTTCAAAGTGTGTAATGCAACCTTTAGATCTTTACTTAATTGTGTGTTGCATCAATTATGGAGTGTTTTCTTCTTGTACTGCATCAGTTTCACTGTCAAGGTCAAATATCAGCACTAACACATGAAACAATGGGATTTAAGAAAAACAATTAGAAGGTTGAATATGCAGTTAGTAGGAACTAGAAATGGTTTATAATGAAGCAACCTAAATCAGACAGGTCTAGGATTGGTCTGTAGAAGAGATTGTTTAATGTCTTACAGCTTCATTTGATGACAGTACTACTCTGTAGGTCTACGCTAGCCCTCAGTCTATGAATCACCATTTTGATTGAACATGGGACTTTTTTTTTGGTAAATGAATGGGAGACTCAAAGTCTATGCTATAAAGTGAGTGACTGATATTTCACTAATGGTTTACACAAGGAATTCAGCTAAGATCACTGGCTTCCAAGGATCTCAAGTATCTTGCACACGTAAACAGGCAGAAACCATTCAGAATCAACTTCAGGGACTCCTACAACCTTGACTTTGAATCTTTAAAATGTAGGAGAATCAGGGAAACCAAAACTAATGCCTTGGTCAAGATAGAAAATACTTACATAAAAAATTTATCTTATTTTTTTGGGTGTATGTAATAATTTATTATTCATCTATCAAAGTAGAACAAGAGATCAATAACTTAAAGACTACAAGTTAATATTATTTATTAAGAAATTGATAAGTATATAGCACTAAATGCATTGTCTTGTGATTTTTCCAAACACCAATATCATGGTTGTGACATGTAAAATAACACTATTTGGTTGAAGCATGGTCTCAGAAATCTTCTTTTTGCATTTTATCATCTCTTTAAGGCAACAAAATTCAGAAAATTTTCTATAAAAAAGTGAAAGACCATCTATATTGTGGCTTGAAGTACAAGCTATTCAATCAAATCATAAAATCTTATAAAATTACATTACCAACCACGAAACAGAAAGTTTATAAAGTTTATATCACTAACCTGCAAGCCACCCTCAGTGAAGATGCGGAGATAGTTAAGACTAGTAACAGCAGCTACCCAACCAGTACCTAGGGCCACAACCTTCACTTCCTCTGCTTCAAACCGCATAGACCACTAAGTTCACATAACATTTTCAAAGTCAGTGTACATTAAACTTTCAATTAAATTGCTTGACACAAGCACATACACATGTCCAGGCAAAACTCCCAGTCAATATTTTTGCAAGAGTAAACAGTTATCAAGGATATTTATAGAAATAAAACAAACACACAAACCTCACTGTTATTTGCCCAGCTACTGAATGGGCGATACATGAGAGTACTCATGTTCTTATCCCCCTTGCATGGATTTCCAAAGACGCTTCCATTCTCGTTCAATGAAGCCATTGTGAAACCAAAATAATCAGTCATTGAAGGGACCCTAGGGCCACTCCCAGTGTCATGAAAATCAACCTGCATCACTTAAATGTACAGAGCAATAAGAACATAATGGAAGAGGAAACAAAAGTCAGAAAACATTCTCAACAATATTAGCACCCAAAGGGGTAGGGGCAAGAAACTGATCACATGACCTCTTGGCACCCCCCCCCCAATCTGATTGCAACCAACAACAGCACATTCTCTTTTTATTTTTATTTTTTCTTTCTTTCTCATTACCTTATGGGATCAGTTAAACAAAATCTATGAACAAATAAATTATGAAATCACACAACAGATCTTCCTAACAAGTTGGTGAAAATGATTGCCTGACGGAAAGGTAGCCCCTTTGGTGGTGGGGGTAGGGAAAAAATCTTATGAAAAATCTCTTTTTTTATTCTTTACTACTGTGAGGAATTTAGAAATAAAAGAAATAGATGAAAGAATAATCGGTGGTGAAGCAAGCATCCCACCTGTGTCATTGAAAAAGACAAATTAAGGTTACTTAAAGCTTAATTTGGATGGAAGTTATCAGAGAGACACAAGTGAAATGAAAGCATAGGTAAGCTAAATGTTTCATGCCCAGGTAAATGATGTTGAAGCCAGTGTCAAAGCACCAGTACAAGATCTTCAAAATTTAAAAAAAAATTTCAGGTAGATCGATAGTGAAAGCTGAATCTTCTAATGCTACTTTGAGGACATTAAAAGAAGGGACATAACTTTATTCAAACAAAGGAAAGACAGCACAGATACAAACAGAACAAGAAGAAAACAAAACAATAAATGATTTGTTCTGTACTGATTGGTTCTGTTTGTCAACCATGCCTTCTAACTAGGATGGAGGCCTTCAGTGATGTTTAATTATACACTTAGAGAAGCCAATGGTCTTATTCATCAAAGTATGAAAACCTCTCAACTGTGTATAGATGACTCCATAAATGTGTTTAACCTTTTGATACAAGTTCTGTAACCTCACCCCCACCACACATAAAATAGGTAACATAAACCACACAATGAAAAAATGGACTTTAACACTAGTTACCTCTATGTGGGAGTATCCATCATGTTCAATCGTGGTTATACTTCCAAGCATATTATAGCACAGAAAGCGACGCTTCCCTTCCTGTACAGGTGTTGAGCCTGGCTGAAAAGCCTCCTGCATTTTTGACCTTTCAGGTGTCATTACAGTTCTAAGGTCCTCATTCTCTTTCTTATAAAATAAGCTTTCCTTTCGATCACGAGAAGCTCTTTTATGTATTTCAACCTTAGGAGGCAAGGCAACTTGATCATCAGGATCTTCGTCCAAATAGTCATCAAACACAGAATGTTTCCGTAGTCTTTTCCGGCTAACTGGTTCAGATTCACCAAGATTATCTTCACCAATATCACTCAAACTACCCGAACCACTAGGCTCTTGATCCTCTTCATCAAACAATAAAAGCCCATTACTGCTCTTTGATTGTGAACTAGGAGCACCATCTGCAGGAGATTTCATCGATGAAGGAACTGTAGACTCCCACACACCAAACTTCCCCATAACATCAATAACAGCCAAAGCATTCCCGTTTGGCTTCCAAGCCATACAACATATCATGTCATCAAATTTCTGCCTACCAATATCCTCTCTCCGATCAACATCCCATATCAAGACCTGCCTATCTAAACCAGAAGTGGCCATGTATTTTCCGTTAGGTGACCAAGACAAGAAACAAATAGATTGCCCATGGTCACCTCTCAATGAAAACTGCTTTTGAGCAGTGTCTCTATCATACATTACTACATCATTCTTCAAGCCTGGAACGGCTAAGATTTCTCCATCAGGGCTCCAATTCAGTACATTTAAAACAGAAGTGTCTGCATCTGAATCAGGAGCTACACTTTTAAGTATATGTATTGTTTCCCCCGAACTAAGTCCCCAGTATATAACAGTCCCAATAGAATCAACTGATGCCAAGTACTCACTGCTAGGATCAAAGGCTAAGCCAGTGACAGGTCCTTTATGTCCCTTCAGAACTCTTGCAATTGAACCATCAATGGTATTTATAAGTTTGATACCCTCATCATCACCAGCTGCAGCCAACATGGTACCTGATTTATTAAAAGCAAGGGAACGAATCGGCAATGTGAACCTGGTTACATTGGTCTGAAACTCCCCACCTGACCAAAAGAATGAAAAAATTTAATCAATGAGAGGAAGCTAAAATTACAGTCGGCTATCAATTTACTATGAAGATTCATGTTTATGGGAATGAACATAATACTATTGCATTTAGATTTGATTAAGTTGCCCATTTGTTGTGACCTTCTTGGAAGAAATCTAATGTGTAAAAATAAATCAATAATTAAAACCAAACAGATGCCCCTAACCTTTGCATCAATCACATTCAGTTGGATGGCCAGAAAAACGAAAAAAGTATGGAAGTATGGCTATGATCCATAAAAAATATAGAACGAATGGTAAGGTCATCAATTAGGTTAATTTTTTGTCGCAAGAAATCTTCAAGTTGGAACAAGTTGAATGGTGGTACAAATCCATCTTTAGGAACTTTGTAGAGTTCATAAACAATGGCGATGTGCATCATAATACAAACATAAAATCATTGCAGGAAAAAAAAAACCTGACAGATATCAAGCCAGATTTCTACTTGTTATATTTAAAGTATATAATATAAGATTCAAAATGAATCATGTATTATATATGTGTGCATTATAGGCTTTTAGTTGTGTGGACCAAATAGGCCCACATGAGTGACTTAAGCCCATGAGAGTGTTTAAAAAATTAGAGGGAATTTTGAATGAAAAGTTTTGTTTTAAGTTTTAGTGTTTCCCTCCAAAACAAAGTACAACCCAACTCCCAAA